>SNQJ01S0001588.1:206798-251365 GCA_010110895.2 Picea sitchensis
TGGAAAAGTTTTAATTTCCTTCACTTGTATAGTTAATCTCTATTCCATTTCTACTATGTCTTGGTAGCCCATTGAACAAAGGGAATAAGGGATACTAGTTGTGCAAGTTATTTGTCTCAGCATATTTTGAAGCATTGTCTTGCAACACATTTAGAGAAACAACATATAATTATTTGTCACTAACATAATTGGAGTGGATTGTGTCACTGTTCAAAATGATCTCAACATTCCAAGAAAACACAACGGTAGCGATAATAAATTATGCACCGATAGTGATCTCAACATAGTATACGTCGTCCTCCATCATAAAAGATGAAATATAGCCAATTGCCTAGTAGAGAGTGTTTAGGTTTTTCCATGTGCTGCCTAAGTTTTCTACACTTGCCTTGGTTTCTTTTCGTAGGCTCCTAGACATATAAAAAACAACCAAAGCAAGAATAAAAAAACATGGACAACATAAACCTGGTTGGAAATGCATTGTGGATCGTGGATTGACNAAAATAAGATTTCATTACGAAGATCCTGGAAAAGTTTTAATTTCCTTCACTTGTATAGTTAATCTCTATTCCATTTCTACTATGTCTTGGTAGCCCATTGAACAAAGGGAATAAGGGATACTAGTTGTGCAAGTTATTTGTCTTAGCATATTTTGAAGCATTGTCTTGCAACACATTTAGAGAAATAACATATAATTATTTGTCACTAACATAATTGGAGTGGATTGTGTCACTGTTCAAAATGATCTCAACATTCCAAGAAAACACAACGGTAGCGATAAGAAATTATGCACCGATAGTGATCTCAACATAGTATACGTCGTCCTCCATCATAAAAGATGAAATATAGCCAATTGCCTAGTAGAGAGTGTTTAGGTTGTTCCATGTGCTGCCTAAGTTTTCTACACTTGCCTTGGTTTCTTTTCGTAGGCTCCTAGACATATAAAAAACAACCAAAGCAAGAATAAAAAAACATGGACAACATAAACCTGGTTGGAAATGCATTGTGGATCGTGGATTGACCACCCTTAAAACCTGGATTTGTCAAATACAATAATAGGTTAAATGAATGAGTAATAACTAAACACCAATGAGCTTGTATTTGACAAAGATAATTAAATGTTATATGACAATCAAGGTCAACTTACATGATCATGAACTCATAAGTTTCCTTGAGATTCTGAAGGTTCTCCATGCATGAAGCATATCATCTTGCATAGAAGTCACGAATAAGTTCCCTTACTTTAGGTACTAGTTCCAAGAAAATATGAAAATTTTCATTGTCATAAATCATTACAAAACTAATAAAATTCCCAAGCCTTTGTAATATTTCCTTAATAAATTATAAATTTTCATATTCAGTGATAGATTATTAATAACAGTTAAAACCCAAAGTCTAAAGAACCCTACCTTAGCTATGATTTTGATTTTAAATGTCTAGTCACAACTTATTACATAGGCATCTCAAGTCCAAATTGTTTGTAAACTTACCTTCATTGTTCTTTGTAAGCACTCCTTGCCACTCAATATGCATCATGATTGCAAAAATAAAGCTCAACGCTTTTGTTTTATTTCACAAATACCTCATGTCCACATATTAAAACATTTTTTGTGGCACAACCTTACTCTTGAGATGTTGGTGCCAAAATTATCTATTCATTTGCCAAATAGCTAAAAATCCCAGATCCAAGATCGATTCTTATATACCAATGCCATCCCACTCAAAAAATTACATTAATTTACTTTGAACTCCTCTTACCCATGCCAATCTATGCAATGTAATACCAAAGACAAGGTGACATTTCGAAAACTCTCACATAGTTAATACAAAAATGCACGCACCAATATTTACACTAATCGAACTAGTCATGGGATGACTCTAAATGATATATTTCTTCACTTTACATCTTTACAACAATATCATAGCATTCATGATAAACATATATGTTTACAAAAATGGATATAGCTTGTACCCTATATATGTTTCTCAATTTTGAAAATATGTTAATATATTTACAATCATTGTTCTTTATATAATGACATGGAAGTGGTAAATAGCAACAATATTAGTTCGATGGGTATCGAATTTCACAATTGTTCAATTTTTCATCCTCTTAACTTGTCCAACTAGCCACTACTTCCTCCCATGAGACCAAAGTGAAGTTAAGTGACTCTAAGAATATGAGCAATACTAATTTCACAAGTAAGTTAATCCCATAATTTGGCACACTAAAAAGGATTACATCACTGAATTATTTGTTAAATTCAAAATTGATTACATTACAAAATGGTTGGTATCCTCCTATCCACTTAGCTTGTTTGATCAATCATGACATAATATTTTGTTGTCATCCACCCATTTTCTTGATGCCATCATGTGCATGTGATCCATACTACATTGTTGACTTCAATCAAGTGACTAGTGATGGAGTTTGTAGATAAAGGAAATGAGGTCATTCCCAATATATATTTGTCCCCTATGCACAAATGTGTAAGTTCGCCGATCTATGGAAAGTGTTGAGTCTATTTAAGTGGGTAGTAATAGAAGTAGCAATGCATCTCAAATTCCTTGTTGGAATTATCAATACCCACCCAATTGGTCATCCACCACACCTTGAAATGGAAAACACTTGCAAATATCACACCTTTCAATATTCAGAGCAAGGCAACATGCTAGCTCTTGGAGGTCATGGTGTCAAGTCTCGGGAAGCATCGATCCAATCAACAACTTTAAAATTATAGATGGATAAAATGGGAAGATAATGACATTAGAAGGGATGTCAAACATAAATCAGAAGTCATGAACAAATAGAATTATGTCTAATAGATTAATGTGCCATGGAACCCAATGACTCTGTTACCATATCCACACCATTTTAGAGGTTGGGAGCCATTGATAGAATTCAAACAAAAGAACAAATGAAGCTTTTGTTTGAAAAATTAGCAAGTTGATTGCTTGATTCAAGGACCGTAGTAAAAAATAATTCAATCAAAATTAGAGTGAACGAACAAATTTGACTTTTCACCTACTACAAATTCAATACAAGGTTTTACTACTTCAATCTTTAGTGTGAGGTTTATAAATGTTTTGACTCTCTAAATTATTCATTCCACTTCTCCATCGACAAAGTTATATATGTGAGAATATACACAAAGAAATCGAAACTTTGGCTTGCCTTCGAGAATTGTTTGAAAAATGGAAGAAAATCATTCTAAAAAATAGAGCGGGTTGTTTTGTGGATGTATTTTCTATAGAAATTAACATGAGTTTTTCATACTCATGTATCATAAAAGAGTGATCTGAAAATTTGTTTTGGCCTATAGTTTGAGTTGCATTTTGGTAATTGAAACTCATTTCTATTTGGATTTATATCTAAAATAATCCTATTTTAAAAATGAGAATGGATATTGTAAGTTATAACAATATAAAGGATGATTTGTTTTGTGATAATCATATATTTTAAGAATGGATGGGGTCAATAATTTCTACCCTCTATTTGGCCTAGAATACAATGTAGTCTTGATTTTTTTAGGGCACATTGATAAGTATTTCTCCAATTTGCGTAAGAAATTGGTCCATGGCATGGATGTTAGGGAAACCTCCTTGAAGGGAATGATGAATACCGGTGTGTTGTTGGGGCTTAAAATATGTGGAATTTATATATGGATAAATAAATTTGTAATGTATGATCATCCACTTCTCAAGGGAGAATCTCGTAAGAAGAAGGTATATCTATATTCTAATTTCATGTAAATTTTTGAATCTTCTCAATTAGGAACATGAATTCTTTTAGGTTACTTTAACTCAATCAATCACAATTTTTATAGGAAAAACCAACAATGGAAATCATGGATAGTTTTATGTTCCTATTGAGTTCAAGAGATGTGAGAGATCTTTCCACTTTGGTGGTTGCATATTGGATTAACATCAACCTAGTTGAAGTCACCTTGAGTTCAAAATTGATGGCACTAATAATATATTTTAGATATTAGGTTCTTCTATAACATAATTCATGTTAAGAATGTATTTATCCATAATAAAAAATGTCTTATCTTAATACATACTCTATATTGGGATACCTATGCAAGAATCATGTATTGTACAGAACCTTGACCGAGGAACCAAAGTGTTTCCTACTTAAATATGTTATCTAATTATTACTAGTGCTTACTCAAACTAGTATAGAGATATGTGCATTATTGCATATATCTCTTCCCAAACACATGCTCATGACACAAGGGCTATTACAAATTCAATTTTCATTGTTGTCATACTTCTCACTTAAGACCCAATCATGTAAGACATTTGAACACTAGCTAATTGCATTGTCCCTCTCAGCTAGGGAAACTTTAGCAAATAACCTAAACAACATGAAATTATTCCATAAACATAGCTTTTCTTTCCTTTTCTATTTTAAGGATAGTATAGACTAGCTAAAGATGATACATGTCTTCATCTCTAGTGATTGCTTTCATAGCTAGAGAACTCAACCTTTAGCTAATAAATATTTGAAGCAAGATTGATTATGTGATTTTGATCTAGGGAGATTGTTTTGGCCAAACGAGGAAGATAATTTGTGTCCATGATAGTTTTCAAGTCCAAACAAGTTTTCTTTACTTATGGGGATTTTCTCCACATACAAAGGGATTTCCACGTCCAATGTGGTGTTGCTAAGAAGAGTTATATTCTAAAAATATGGTTGACAAGTAGAAACTACTGTTGCACATGTTGTTTAGAGGAGGCTTGATCTAAACCATAATTAAATTTAAAAATTGGCACCTCTTCAAAATATGTGATTTGGAGTTGGATCCATAACTTTGTACCATGATTTGACCAATAGTTTTACCATGCTTTCACTACCTCCACAACTCCAAATGGTCATATGTCCATTTCATTGAATCCATCATTTTCTTGTGACTATTTCTATGTCTCCCATTCACTCTCTCCATCATTGAGAGTGAATGGGTAACAAAGAAACAATGATAAGACAATTATGGATTGAATGAAAGGGACATATGACCTTTTGGAGGTGTGGATGTAGTGAAATCACTAACATGTTCATGGTTCACATTATAGTGTAGAAAGAGGGAGATACCATGTAGAAATATGGAGCTAACACAGAAGAAAAAATGGACCTATACCTGACATATGGTATGAAATTCAAGAACCAGGGCTATGATGTAACCTCCATTAACCATTCTATGGTTAGCATGTTAGTACAATTGTTGTCTACAATGGTATTATGGACCTAAGGA
Organism: Picea sitchensis; assembly: GCA_010110895.2. NCBI lineage: Eukaryota > Viridiplantae > Streptophyta > Pinopsida > Pinales > Pinaceae > Picea > Picea sitchensis. The sequence continues at coordinate 212,051 of SNQJ01S0001588.1, forward strand.
AAGGGTTCATGCAAAAATAGGCCACCCATGTGGCTGAAAACTATGAAAATGGCATAAAGGTGAACTAGGTGAGGTATGCCACTAATGAGGTACTACATAATGTATTGGATGCATAATATATGAACTAGGAATTCCATTTTTGGAGTTTTTTGATACTCATTGCATTCTCACATTGGGTAGAACCACTAGGTGATCAACTATTGGGGACACAAGCTATGGAGGGTTGAGAATTAAGGACATTCAAGATAAGATATCACCACCATTATGGATAAAAATAAAATATAGGACTCCATAATAGGATAGATGAACATCCACAATGAATTGATGTTAGTGGAAAGGGAAAAGGAAATGGTGGCTTATTTGCGATATCGATTTGGATGGGTAGCCATCTTAGGTGAGAAGGAGGAAGAGGATATAATCAACGAGTTTTTTCACTTTCATATGGAACTTATATTAGTAGAGGATTTCTTACCACTCCATTTGGAATTCATAAGAAAGGAAGTCCCTCTATCAATTTCCATTACTACCCCTCCTACAATGACTACCGAACCATTGTCACAACCCATGTCAAGTGTAGTGTATATCCCAATAGTCACAATGCATGCAACTAGTTCTAGATTTGAGTTTGGTGTTTAGATCAAACGAAAAGATTCTACAATGGAGTATTCAGATATGGGATTGGAAGAGTGGACTCATTCAATATACCAAAAATAGTTCTTATGGTGGAAAAAGTTGAAGAGGGAGATGAGGTCCAACTGCAACTTGTCATTGACTTATGGAAGATAGATGTACCCTCACTTTCCAAGATAATTATAGAATCATAAATAAATATGAAAGGAAGAGTTAAGGATAAGTATGACTGCACGAGAAAAATATGGATTCATAATCTATATCTAAAGGAACAAACAAGACAATGGGAAAAATAAAGAGAAGTGTTGCATATACAATTCAAATAACCTACAACAAATTAGATTCAATGGAGAAAACAAGGAACGGAAACCACCACATTTTTATCTAACCAAATGGACTAGAGAACTGTTGCACTAGTTAAGTTAAAGAAACAAGATTGAATACCTGAAAGTTTTAAGAAAAAGTTCACGAATTTGCAATGGAGGTAGGAGAAGAGATGTCCACATGTTTTGAGGAGGTGCGACCACACCTTTCTAAGGCCTTAGAAATCATATAAAAAGTAACCACTTTCAAAATCAAGGTAACAACAACACAATATAAATCATCATGTCAATCATACGTGAGTGGGAAGAACCAAAATCACAATATAAATCATCATGTCAATCATACAAATCAATTCAAATTAGAAATGAAATAATAACTAAAATACCTGGATATTCGATGGTTGTCCTTGTATGATATTCGTTTAACGCTTCTCCAATAGATATCCTCCAGTAGTTGTTTTAATAATTTAACCAACACAATAATAAAATAAATTAACAAACATCTTTATGACTAAATAATAATTAAAAATACTTGAGTGCATGAATACCTGAATGAGCTCCCCTTGGTTTCGAGAATAATTTATTGGAGTAGTATAATCTTGGAGCAAACCTCCCTCGATTTGACAGAGCAACAACGAAGTCAACATTGACTTCGTTGTTGCTATGTTGGAGCGAGGGAGGTTTGCTCCAAGACTATCCAAATCCTAATTTATTCTCTACTGAACATGGCCAACCATGTGAAGGTGTAATCTCTTGTGGCCACTCCCCTCTCCCCCTCCCCCCTCTCTCACATCACTCTCAATTCCCTAGTACCCAATCTATCTACTAGAAATAGTTGAAAGCAACACATTAAGATTCATGCATAAACACTAGCAAAACAACAAATTCATAAATACACATATGTGTTTTTTGGGATAAAGAAACATATAGAAATCATTCATTAACATATGACATTCATTCATTCATTCATTAATCATAGACACAAAATACTTCATCTCTATAAATTTTATCATCAAAATATGTTTTCACAATATGGTACATGATGTTTCTAAGTACATTCATTTCTTTTTTGGTTTCTTTATGCTTGAAATGAATTTAGAAATTAGGTCGTCATTTCCTTCTTCCCCTTCAATTGTTTTGGCCTTTACATGTCTTATTGACGACCTGGTCGTGTACTCATGACGATGAGGCTGTTGCAAGAGGGGGTGCGAATCATCAATTGCAATAAGATGAAAATGTTAAATTGATATTTTTTGTTATTATTATTACAAGTATTTCATTAATAAAAAAACATTAGACTGTTCTTTACCTGCTTGAGTAGTGGAGGCAAGCGAAGTAGTTTCAGATGCGGCCATATGTTCATCTTCTTGTCTAGCCTCATCCTCTAGCTTCTTTGGAGTTGAAACATGAAAGGTTATAATTATTACACCATTTGCAATTAAATATTTTTAATTGTAATCCATACTGCTAGCGATAAAAAATGCACTGGTATTTTTGGAGTGTTTTCTCAACTTTTATTTAACACGCTCATTTCTAAAATTTTATGGCCAGTGTTTTATCTCAAAATCCCCATTAAGCTCCTATTGATTATGTTTGCTTCAGACCTTTGTGACACTGTCATTAACCTGCATTCCAAAACCTGGTTAGTATTTCTTAGAAACTTAGTTTAAAGCTTTTTTATATTGTCAAATAAAATACTAAATCCACAAAAGGTGTGTGCATGTGTTCTAATCCTAAAATCTACCACGTTAACCAAAGCTACTGCTCCTATACTTAAGCCACAAGTTATTCATATGCCAAGTCATGAGTCAAAGCCATATGTCCTATTCTTATGCTATTATGCTAGCTACGAGTTACGCTAAACTCCAAGTCGACACACAAGCAATGAGTCATTTCAAAGCTAAAGCCGTGGATTAAGCCATGACTCCAGCCATAAGTCTAGCTGTAAATCAAGCTACAAATCAAGCCATGCGCTCAGCCAAATCGACAACATGATGTCTTCATAGGGTTTTTGATAGGGCCGAGTTCTCCCATTCAAGATTGCAGGTGCCAGGTGCTTAGTATCTTGTTCTTTTTCTACTGTTACGAATTTCATACTAGGCATAGATCTTCCCTTTGATATTTATATTGATTGCATAAGGTTTCATAACTCGAAGGGTAAACTGCTAGTTTGGAGTCGATTCTTGTTTACTTGGTTTCAGCTCACTTACTCTAAGAAGTATTTGTAAAATATATCCTCATGCTTCGAGAACAAGATTGGGATCCTTCCTCAAAAAGTGCAGCGTATGACAGAGGTAGTCGCTAGGGCCTATGATGCAGAGGCCAAATAGATGCACATTGCAGGTTTCGAGCCATTCAAGTGCCACATGTATTAGAATGCAGGTTACACTTGGAGCTGTGGTGGGTAAGAATCATGAAGAGAAGCATGGTGGTCAAGCTTGGTTCCAGTTTGTAAATGTAGAGAGGTCGAGCATTATTGGAGTTTGCCGACTTTGAAGACAATCACAATGATTGTGACCAACCTACCGGAGCTAAACGTTGAAATTAGTTTTTGGTATTGGGTTTTCTTATTCGTTTTGCAGAGACCACTGTAAAACCCTACTCCATTCTTATATCCTTAGGTCCTACTATTGCTGCAATGTTATATACAGTTGCAACACTTCTTGCTCCTTGTCTTGGACTAACTATTATGCAGGGTTTATATCATAGATGTTCGGATGGAACACGCTTATGAAATTATAGATAACTGTGCAAACAACAAGTTACAGGATTACAATGCATTGTGTTGCCAACAGGGCAATTCCCTGTTCTTTGGAAGGAAATTCAAACATGAACTTTTGTGTGGATGAAGGTCAAGAAAACAAAGCTCCAGATGTCAGTGGGGGTTCCAAAAGCTACAACCAATCTTCCTTGTCCATATTTTAATCTTCATTTCATTATAAACACATTGAGTGTTCTGAGGATCGAGAAAGAAGGCAAAGGCCTCTGCATCGATGATCAAATCATGACTAAATAAATCTGAGTACAGTTTCTAGTTCTATCAATTCTCTACTAGATTGGAGCAGTGATTATGCCACAGATACAGGGAACTCTTTGCTGAACATTTCAACACACAATACATGCATCAGTGTTTTAAAACCCGAGTACACTAAAACTGTGATACTATCAATATTTTTCAAATATAGAGGCCAACATCCTGGAAGCCAATATGAAAATTTCATATGCTGCTATGATGAGTTATTCATTTAACTCAAATTTACAGGTTGTCAAAGAAGATTGGTTTCAGCAAAATAAATGCTTTGCTTAAGCAGGAATACTTTCGTACTGCCAAGCAGAGTAAAAGGATTGAAGGACTTTTGCATTTTTTGCAATTTTGGAAGACTATTTCAAAACAGAGCTTTCGGTGGCTTACAGAGTATAATTTTGGCTCTTTAGCCACCAAAAGCACAAAGAAGGGAAGAGTGGTGTTCTTTTGCATAGATCTCAGTTTTCTTTTCAAAGAGCACGAGGATGGTTTCTAAGCTAAAAATACAATTAAAGGGATCCGTTTTAGTGTTTTATTCCATTCTTTTGAGATAGATGTTGAGGCAAGAAGATAAAGGAGTTTTCCTATTTTTGGTTAAAGATATTATAAGCTGTTAAAAGGAGATTTCCAGGATGAGACGATTAGCTTCCAGATGTCAATTGAAGATTCTAGAAGGCATAGTCATCTTCCAACACACAGGAGCAACTGTCAAAGACTTAGTATTAGGATATGGTTCGACTCCCTTTATATAAGATCTGTTCCTATTATTTTGGTATTAATTTTATATTATGCTATCTTTAGTATTCTCGATCCTTCCTGATAGGATCTCATTTGTATATTGTAAAGGCTATAAAGTAAATCACTCATGAAGGGCTGAGAGGTTGGAGGTTGGACACTAGACCATGCTGATATTGTACTGAGACCTTTATATAATACAGATCACAAGTTCCTTTCACTGTTTATGTCAGATTATCATTTTCTCTCTTTTTCTGTGCTTGACTGATTACTGTTGTCTAAGTATATCTAGTTGCAAATGATTGTCATCTCATTGGTCAACTCATAAACACTGATTTAATAAGTAATATGTGCTATATTTATTCAGCCCATCACTCATTTGATTTGGTTGATAGATATAGACTTTCTTCACCCACCACTCAGTTACTCATCTGATTATACACTTTTGAAAGCATTGTCTCATCTGGTTATGTATTTGACTATCTTGAGAGTAAGTCAGTCATTTAGTATTCCATTTGATCCAATAAACACATAAAACCAAAACACATTTGAAGTTACTAGGCTTCTTCAAGCTACAACTTGAGAAGGACTCTTGGAGAGATAACACATACTATATTTTTTATAGCACATGAAATACCTCCAGTACCGAGCTGCACACCACCTTCATTGGGTGACACTCTACCATCACTAGGCCGTGTTCTGCTAGTGGGGACACTTGTTTCTTCGTTCGTTTCCTCCTTAAAACAAACAAACAAACACATGATTTTATGACCAAAAATAATAATCAATAGATTGTACAAGTAATTAGTTATAAATAACAAGTAATTAGTTATAAATAACATTCATTGATTTTATTTACATGTGTGTCGGTTTGAGTGTTAGAAGGTTTTGTTTCTCCCAAAATTGTTTTGCGTTCAACCACGCCTTGAAATCCATGCTTGAAAGAAACCTTGAGGTCTTCCTGTGTTGGAGCTTATTTGAACTCCATGTTGTGCAAATTTTCATAAGAACATTAACTTTGCTTCTTCTTTGAAATTAAATTAAATTTGTTAACAACATATTATTTAGATGCAATTGATTTTTTTATACTTACAATTTGTATGGTCAGTTTCGACTAACCACTCGGGCCAAGTTTGTGTTGCCCATGTTTTTCAATTCTGGGCTTGGCGGCTTTGGATGTATCTGGGAGCATGTATTGAAAAGTTTCAAATACGTAATTAGATGCCACAATGACGATAACACATCATAATTACATTATTAGAAGTGTTGCATACTTTCCTGAGCCGAGTGGTGTTTTTGGAGCATCTTCTCCTTTGCATCTTCCTGTAGGGCCTTCCAGTCCCTCTCAAGAATCATTGGGTGATGCTCATACTTAGGGTTATTTTGTAGATGAACCCTATATTGGTCCCGCATATATTTTAAATATGCACCTGCTTTTGAGGAGACTCCAGATTGATTGAAGGAGCCCTCACCGAACAAGCCAACCAACTTGTTAATGAACTCATCTTTTAATTTGGAACTTTGTGAATTCCACCTTGTGCATATGGTGGGCCCAAATATATCCAATGTCAGGTCATTCACGTGTTTATAAAATGTGTCATTTCCTACAAAACGATATTATCATTAGTTTAAAATAATTACATATTATACACAAATTTCAATTAGATTGTACATAATAATTAAAGAACATCTTAAATACCTGGAAGATTTTCTATTTTCATAGGGATGTGCTCATTGTTTACCAAAAAGGTAACCTTTAGTTTTCCTGTGCTAGTGACATGGGAAGATCCATTAAAGGATGCTTCAAAATGTGCAAAGCCTTGTTCTGCATCAACATCAACTTGTGCACATTTTGGCATGTGCTTGTCAGGGCCGGGTGTAGTACCGACATTGACCTTGGAGGGTGTAACAGTCTGAGTGACTGGCATGCCAGTATGATGTTGTGCTGGTGTAGCAACAACATTGGTACCAACACCGACCTCCGTAGCATGATACTAGGGATCAAAATCCTGTAAAAATTCATGTAAAAATAAATAGTTTTTTATAAAGGACTTGTAAGAGTATAAAAATTAAAATCCAAAATAAATAAATATCTTGATTACCCCATAGCTTTGAATTTTTTTCATCAAGGCTTTAATTCTTTCCTTTATCTCCTGTGTCCGTGGTTGAATCTCAATCAAAGAAGAAAGTTTGATGTTTGATTTTCTCAGAAGCTTCTTTATTGTTTGGACTGGGTTTGGAGAGGAAAACATTTTTTCATCAATAAGATCTTCCTTTATATAATCTATGGAATTCTCTAAGGCTTTTGCCTTCCCCTTGTCACGTTGGGACAATGGTGTTTCCAACAAAGCAATGTCAATATAAGAATTAGAAAAAATTGAAGAAAATCAAATTTATGCAAAATAAAGTTATATAACATCATTTTAGTGGATGATTTACTTGTAAAAAATATAAAATCAAAATATTTACAACTTTGAGGAGTGATCCTAATGTGGTAGCAAAGCAAGGATCAATATTCTCATTAAATGTCTTGCCATATGAGTTTTTAGTTCTAGTTTAGAGGATCACATTGAAGACAATGTATGTTTCTTGTCTCTATTAGTAAATGATAATCATAAAATATAAGAGTCATTGCTTATAGGTTGGGTAAAATAGTATACGTATCGCCCTCATAATAGCAACGTCTGTATCTACTCGATTCAAATTGTAAGCAATCAACAACTCTTCCTTTGCAACTATTGATTTTATTGCACATATGAATACACATTTTCCTTCACGCCCCTCAAATATGAAATTGAGTTGCTTATTTGTGGTCACATGTCGTGTATTGTTTATAAACCCTGCAATATTCCCCACTGCTTTTGGCATTTCGTCAATATACATAGATGCTCCTTTATTTTGATCATTGTATTTTAGTTGTATATAATTTGCAGCCACGCCTTACTTTTTGTATATTGGAATAGCCGTATCGAATCTTTGTAGATGTAACAGGGTCCCACATACTCCATCAATTCAATTATTTTACCATAAAATACCTTTATTCCATCCATGTAAAATATCCCCAAACAATGTAGTGACGATAAAGCGATGCGGTATATCATTTTGTTGACACAAAATCAATGTTTATTTGAGGAAGATCCTTGGGTACCCATTGTTTCACTAGATGGTTGTAACTCAAGGGAACCTCGATGCCATCTATGTTCTCATCATCATAAGAACATGACCCTGCTTTAGCAAGAAAGAATTCCATGCGTCTATGGAATTTTCTTCTGATCTTCTCACCTCTAGTTGATCTCCTCTTGTTAGACCTGCTAGATGTCTCACTTTCCTCTATTCTAGCTGAACTTCCCTCACTTGACGAAGATAGATCTGATAAATACCTGTTTGGTTGTACGTCCTATAATAGTCCATCAAATGAGAGAAACGATTAGAGAGTGTCATAAGGGTTGTGATGAAACATCTTGAGGAAACCACAAGAACATAATAATATAACTTACAAGTGACATAAACAAATCTGTGATGTAATAATCTTGAACCTCCAATATTATATAATGTTTTTTTTCGTTTTTTAGGGAAATAATAAACTATTACAACAAAAACAAGTTCCATTTTTCAAACAGGTTATTTTTTGCTGCAGAAACACACAAGGACATCATCATCAACACCAAATCTTATTTATATTCACTCCACAACATTCCACCAATCATTTCCACCATTATCCCCACCATGTATAATCTCCATATAACATCAATAACCTCCATACAACATGCATGGAGAACATGTGGAGAACACCAATAATTAACCTCGATTCCTCTAATAAATTCTACAAAGATTTGTAATAAATAAGTTCATGATACATGTTGTGGTTTGGCCATCTCCCATTTCCTTAGAACATCCGCAACAATGCACAATTTCTCACACCCTCACACAAAGATCAAGATATTATCAATGATAAATTGGGTCTCTTCCCAGAGGCCCGTGGGAAGACTTGCCTTTCTATGTGCCTAAATGACCACCATATAAAAGGATTGTGCCTCTCTAATGAGTGTGAGGCATCTTAACACTCATTAGAGAGGCACAATCCTCTTATATGGTAGTCATTTAAGCACATAGAAAGACATCTCTACCCACTTGCCTTTCTATGTGCCTAAATGACCAAAATATAAGAGGATTGTGCCTCTCTAATGAGTGTGACCTCACACTCATTAGAGAGGCACAATCCTCTTATATTTTGGTCATTTAGGAACATAGAAAGGAAACTCTGCTCACATGCCCGTGGGTAGAGTTGCCATGTGGCAACTACATGGAAACTCTACCCACAAGCATGTGAGTAGAGTTGTAGCATCTACAAATCTGCCCATAGTCCCGTGGGATCTCTATCCTTTTTGTTTCAAGGTTGTCAACGCATAGGTAACTGTGTCTTTATCCTATTGTTTCAAGGTTTTAAGCACATAGGTAACACCTTGTTGCTCATGTTTTTCTATCTATTTTCTTCCTTTTTTGTCATTTTCTACATTTTTCTCATAAGAGTGAAAATTTCTGTGTGACATATTATGCCTTAGGTTAGTCAACCACACTACATAAATTTTTTATCATGAATTAACCTACTCATTTTCCACATGAGTGATTTTTTATTAGAGAAGTCCATACCACAATCTCTATCAATGGTACCTCAATTTTCAAGTTCAATTTTTCAAAATTCATTTGCTTCTACATCATGGTTCCTTGTGGTCTAAAATACATAGAAATCTATGAGGAATCCAATTTTATTAAGCTCTTTTGCAAAGTAAATGTAGAAACAATAATTCTAATAGATCCAAATCATGATGGAGCAACTTGTCTAAAGACAACAACAGACTAAGTTTAAATTAAGATGTAGCATATAACGACCATGTTCTTGTATTTCATGACCACACAACAATAAAAAATTTAGATGACCTTCCAAAAACTATCTCCATTGCCTCAATCACATAACATACCTTCAAGAATTTTCATTTCCGAACAATCCTTCAAGCTAGACACAAAGATCTTTGTCCATCCCTTAACGAGGATAAACCAAATACATGGATATCTAGTCTTGAGGCCTACTTCAAATTCATAGGCCAATCAAAGGACACTAATAATGTTTTAGTCACTAAATTACACATTGATTAGCAAACCCTCACCTATTGTCAAAGACACCCAAACCTTCACATATACAAATCAAATTACCCCTTAGCACTGGGGACAATTTCAAGGTTATTTTCAAAAATTGGTTCTACCCATTAGGATACAAAGAGGATATGTTGGCTCAATGGTTGAAACTCAAACAAATCATTAGATAATTTCTCTTACAATTCATAGAATTCATCAACAATATCCCCATCAATCTTGAGGTACAAAACTCTAAGGGTACCATTTTTATCAAGTTTATTTAGGTTTTCTTTCTCATATTAGAAAATAGTTGGAACTCTTCTCTAATCCTTAATATGAGTTGCATCTGTTATTTGTTTTAAATGTGTTAAATAAACATGTAGAAACATGGTTTACATCTGTTGTTCATTATATTTGTGAGAAATTATGCTTGCTACAAATTCCTCTTAGTGACTGCTATAGAGTTTCTATTACTTCTGGTCATATTTCTGAATGCATGCTTATATAGAGGCCTCATTTCTCATTGATTGCATACTTGCAAGTGCAACGTTTTCACAGAATATTTATCCACACACTCCACAAGGACAAATCAATATATAAGGGTGCCCAATGACCTAAGAAAAGGTTCCAAATGTCATCACTGTTTAAGGGTTCTTTTACTGTCTAATAAATTGTAGAGTTGTTGGTTCATTCATTGCTAATGGTTTAAGTCTCATTTCTTTGCAATGTTTTGAGTGATTCTTGTTATAAATCGTCTCAAGTAACAAATTGATGCTAAACATGTGCCAAAAACCTCATTAAATTATGGGACATTACCTCTCATTGATCATTGTACACAAGGCAATATCACTATTTAAAGGGTACTTAATTAAACCTAATCCTACAACACTTCTTTACACAGTTTAAGATTCAAAATTTATGACTCTCTTGCCTTTCTAATCTCAGGTTTAAATCTAGTATACACAATCATTTTATGTTGTCCTTGATCTTTTGGTTAATGACAAATGCATTTCATGGTCTTGGGCATATAATCTGACTGATGAACACATAGAATTGAAAACATTGCTTTAGCATTTTTCTCTCTAAAATACTTGGCATAAAACTCATAAAAAGGGTCACTGTGGGAATGTTATAATATTACAATATTCTCGTTAAAAAAATGTTATTTGAATGGTATGATATTTCATTGTTGGCACATGTTTATTTTCTATTACATTACACAATCTAGACACTTCTTTTACAACATCTAATATCTAGTTACATTTGTCAAATATTGGCAGTGGTGAATGATCTTTGGCACAAGTTTATTTACACTACATGGAAACGAGATGCTACAAATCTTCCCATAGACATGTGCACATAGTTTCCATGTAGCAACTCTCCCCACATGCATGTGGGAAGAGTTTCCATGTGGCAACTACATGGAAAATCTTCCCACATGCTTCAAGGGGTAATTTAAACTATTGAAAACATGAACAATGGCACTTGCATGTGTGCAACCCTTAAACTTGTGAAGAAGCTTGTTAGAATGTACAATGTCAAAAAACATTGTGTTCTTAGTCATGTGAGGAAGACCACTTTGTTAAAATCAATCACAAGTACAAGGATAAGGAACAAAAACTACTTTTATGGTCTAAGCATTGACCAAGAAAGTTTCTTTATGAATGAGGAGCCAAACCATCCTTGACTAAGAAGTTGCGTGGGATGCAATCCTCATCAGGGCATTGTTAAGGTTTGTTTGTTGTCTCCATAAGAATATATTCCACTTGTCATTTCACATTATAAATTGGCTAAATGATCATTTATTCTTTGTCAACTTCCTTTTACGCTGATGAAAAGGTGCTCACATTGGGTGGTAGTTAACATGCCAAATATATTGGTGTTGTAGGTTAAAATCCAAAACAAAGTTTGAAAGTGTTATGTTGTGTCTAGTTGCATTGAGCACTATTATCGTTGTGTTGAATGAAAGCCAAATTACCATCCCATTGGGAAAATAAAGAATTATTTGGAAGAGGATTTTATCTTTCTAGGGATCTTGAGACAAAGATAGATGCCCCATTTATATATGCATTAAATTTAGTGCACAAGAAGTAGTGAAAGTATGATATTTGAGTAGAGTAAGTGAGATTAAGATGTGTACATATTAGATCGAGATTGCAATAAGCGTTAGCCATATTTTCCTAGTAGAAATTGAGGGTTTGAGGTTGGAAAATATTGTCTTGGGATATATTGGAAATGCTAGAGTAACTTGGCACACCTTGGAAGAAGCTAGGAGAAATCTCTTGATTGTGAAGCTTGTGTTCTTGAGAGACCTATAATATATCTATAGCTAGTAGGTGTAGTCCGCCTAGGGTTGTTTATATCCTTCCATTTTATATTCTCTTGGTCTACAATCTAAACCATTCTTGAGAGATTAATGTTGAAAAATATTAAGATGGAAAGAGCCTAGGTTTGGGATAAGAGGTAATCTTAAACATAAATATGTGTAACTATATGCTATAACTTCTTGATAATTAATGAAACATTAATATCTCTTGTCCACCCCCTCCACTAATTGGTGTTAAATGAATTCATGTATGCTTATGGTTTATTTGTGTAGTTTAATTCAAAAAAATGTTTTCCTATTTACACTAGATATTAGTAAGCAAATTGAATTTGGTTTGTAGACTAGAATCTTCCAAAGAAAGAGTAAAAGTGTTCTTGTTTTCTAAAGTGTTGATGATTAGTTGACTCTTTTTACGATGCGTAACTAACATCTACACATTATAGTCTTCATTGATTTGTGCAATGAACATTATATATTTGACATATTTTCTAAAATGTCATTGCTTAGTTGCTGCTTATCACAAAAAATATACACTAGAAAGTTGATGTTACATTTTTTAATAACAAAAAAATAATAAATGGTAGCCACATATCCCAAGTTGTATCTGTACTAGAGAATCAAAATAGGGTCTAAAGGTTTCATTTTCAAATCAAAGTGTGAGAAGAATTAGAATAATTTCAATTACAATTAGAACCAAGTCGAACTCAAATTTTGTAGTCATGAAAATACTTGACATCGTGCATCCCTCCTTACAAGTTACTAAGTAAGTCAAAATAGAGTTGCTTCTTATCACTACTAATATACCCCAGAAAGTCGATGTTACATTTTTTAATAACAAAAAAATAATAAATGGTAGCCACATGTCCCAAGTTGTATTTGCACTAGAGCATCAAAATAGGGTCTAAAGGTTTAATTTTCAAATCAAAGTGTGAGCATAATTAGAATAATTTCAATTATAATTAGCACCAAGTCAACCTTAAATTGTATAGTCATGAAAATACTTGACATCATGCATCCCTCTTTACAAGTTAATAAGTAAGTCAAAATAGAGTTCTCATAAGCATAGGCCCTAAAATACAATTTCAGAGCTTGTAAGGAGAAACTTTCAACTATTTATAATTTAGAAATATCAATGACACAAACTACAAATCAGGGACTCAATCATCCTCTTTGCAAAGATAAGTGAAACAACCATATGTTAATGATAAGTTTTTGAGAAAACCATTGAAGGTGAACTCAACTAATTTCCCTTTCTTTCAAAATGATAAGTCATGGACAATGAGGTTGCAAATGATATGTGCAATGTAGCTTCAAAAAGGACACTCAGAAGGGTAACCACTAAAGTGAATGTCTTATTGGAGGTAAATTGGATCATATGAAATTTGTTATGAAATAACAGCCCATATTTCTTTACAAGACTTCAACGATAACATTAGAATGCTACATGTTTTGGGATTCAATTAAAGGTAATGAACAACTATGGGATTATCATGTTTAAACTTGATCAACATAAGAATATTTCCCAAGTCATTAAAATTGAGTTAGTACCTTTCCACTAGAATTCACAAACAAACTTAGTCTTAAGCATGAAAAGAAGAGGTCAATTAGCATGATTTAGCTTCAAACATCCTTTAATGACCTCATACATGTACACAAATTACAAGGCTTTAGGAATTCAATTAATATTACATTGGGAACCCACTAAAAAGAAACCTCCGTTTCAAATAAATAAACATCTAGAAGAATGACGTATATAACTTGGTGGAACAAGGATCGAAAACTAATTATTTGGTGGGAAAATAAAATTGAACTAATATTTTAATCATTTAACCTATCCCAATAGTCATTTTCCAAGGAAAAAGGTGGATTCACTATACTAGAAATAATCATACATATTGATTTGGACCATGCTTTGAGATATTGCTACCTCAAACATATTTTGAACCAAAATCCCTTCTCTCTATCTCTCCTTGACACACATATATAACAATGGCATTTAAAAAGCTTTTTCATACATAGTGTAGCAATGGAGTTAACAATGCTCTATCATACTCAAATCTAACAACGGTGTTGAAAATGCTCTATCATACACAAATCTAACAATGGTGTTGAAAATGCTCTAGAAATGGTGTTGACAATGTTCTTCCATACATAGATATAGGCTACAATGATGACATTGATAAAGCATAAACACCCATATCGAATTTAAAAGAATTAAAAAAAAAAGACACATGCCATTGGCATCAATCTCATGGCCATTATCAAGGAGTATTGACATTGAAATTACATGTGAAACCCGAAGACACCAAATATAAATATATGGAAATATCAGAGTTTTTGGAATTAACATGGACTTGACAAAGATCAAATTCTTAGAATGGAAGATCAAGAGATTGAGCTCAAAGTTTTAGGTTTTCTAGAATAAAGTGTTTAGGTTTCCAGAATATCACATTCTATTGGTTTATACATGGATATGGCTACAATTAGGGTTCTAATGAAGAACAATTACCGACATCCTTTCCCCGGGGAAGAAGAAAAAATTATCAATTGTAAATGGTTAAAAAAAATATCGATTTGGGCGGCATAGATGGTGTAGGTGGGGTCTCCTCCATCGATATTTTGTAGGGCCTCCTCTGTATCGTCCGCTCGAGCTGGGGCCTCCTATGACTCAAGCCGGGAGGGTTTGCTCTCAAGCTAGGGCCTCCTCTGATTCAATGGGTCCGTGCGTCTTTGCTGTCAGATGATGGTGACGGTCGTCCGGTTTTTGTGCTCGAGGGTTTGCAGGGTTTCGCCGGGTCTTTGTCGCAGGGTCAGGGTCTTTGTCTAGGGGTCAGGATAATGGATCGGCACGAGGGTTTGGGGATTTGTATGCTATATGTTATAACATATAAATATATGTTATAACATATAAATATATGTTATAACATGCTATATGTTATAACATGCTATATGTTATAACATATGTTATAACATATATAATATATAACATATGTTATAGCATACACGTTATATATATGTTATAACATATATAAAATATGTTATAGCATACACATTATATATATTATAACATATATAATATATATGTTATAACACATATAATTTTTTTAATTAAACTATAATTTATTAACTAATATAATTAACATATATTAATTTATAATAATTTATATAATTAAATAATATAATTAATATATATTAATTTATAGAATTAAAATATAATTAATATATAATATATAATATATTTAGTTCTAAAGGTTAACTCAAGCGGTTTTGAGCCAGGCGTGAAGCTATCCCAATCAGATGAGGTCACGGGTTCGAATCTCTTGTTCTCGTTTGGGTTAGGTCCGTAATTAGGCTGACGGTCAACCCTGTTAACTCGAGGGTTGGGAATGATCATATTCCCTAGATGTAACCAACACTGTGTGCAGTGAATCACAAGTAAAAAAACATATAAGATATATCCTTTCTCATCTTTTTTGTTCAATTACTTCTTAAAAAATCCCCTACTTGGTTATTAGGCCTATTTGTTCTTGAAGAAAACACTCAGGGTATCTTATATGGATCCAAGAAGTCCCTGGTACAAACCGCCATTGCGCCATGGATTTTAGAAATAGAATGGTGAAAGGTTTTAAATATGCGAAACACTGCTGATTCATATGAAAAAACAAGAGTGAAATAAAGAGGCAGTGGTAGAGAGAAATGGATATTAGGGTAGGGTTTCATCGATCTCATCAATAACACAAAACATCATGCAATTTTTTTTTTCTTCCAGGTGGGCCTTTCACGCTATTTCTGTGTCACACGGTCGATGTCCTTTCAACCGATGATCTAACATTGTATTTGGTCGATGTCCTTTCTAAGCGGTGACATGGGGGAATTATTCATCTTATTTTTGTATTCATTGGAAAAGTGTGCCTAAAGATGCCTTGATGATTCATTATAACTCTCCATCATCTCATGCATTCTTCTTCTCCCTCACCTTGTCTGTATGTATTTCAAGAAGAGGGGTGTTGATTTTTTTGTTGCCTCCTTCAAACAACTTCTCAATGAAAATTCACAACCTTCAAGACAAAATCTCATTATCCAATAGTTCAGAATACCATAAGTGTTGGACCAACATAAGTGACAAAAGAATGTTATCAATAATGTTTAATATTTCTATAGGATGGGGCACACCTTGGGTAGGTGTGCGTAAGTTTTATAAATTTCACATGAATTAGTTAAAGATATCCTAGGGAAGGAACTCGATACTATAGGGTTAGGTGTAACCCATTTTCCGATGGTTATAGGACTCATTAGAAAAATGGCCTTTTGTGTTGTGTTATCCCTAGAGTTGCATTGAAAGTAGCATTCAATATGACCTAGACACCTATGTTTCCAAGGTACCTAGCCATTGAATTGATTATGATGGCTTGCACCAAAAAATTCCTTTGAAAGTATTATCTTTCCTGAAAGAGGAGGATTTTTATCATTATGCTAGGTGTCATATATTTTGTGCCTTGATATGTGAAATAGATATCAAAATCTCTAGTTGTACTCTTCAATAGGTTCTCCCATAATTTACTTCATTCCCTTTAGCTCAATGCAATTTTGTTGTTCTACCTTTGGATTTTGGAATTCAACTAGAAAGTAAATTATTCATAATACCATAAGTGTTGGACCAACATAAGTGACAAAAGAATGTTATCAATAATGTTGAATATTTCTAGAAGATGAGGCACACCTTGGGTAAGTGTGCGTAAGTTTTATAAATTTCACATGAATCACTTGAAGATCTCCTAGGGGGTTTCTTGTCAAGGTATTCATTATTATAATTAGTTAAGAACAAAACACAAAGGCACACCCCTAAGACATGTTAAGAAAGCACAAGTAATCCATAAGTGCTAAAAGGGGCCTTCTAAATGACCTTCTATTAGGGGTGATGAAATCCTCTTGTAGGGATAAACCTATGAT
The DNA here is from genome assembly GCA_010110895.2 of Picea sitchensis. Lineage (NCBI taxonomy): Eukaryota > Viridiplantae > Streptophyta > Pinopsida > Pinales > Pinaceae > Picea > Picea sitchensis. Next base: position 229,173 of record SNQJ01S0001588.1, read on the forward strand.
AAACCTATGATTATCCACTAAATTTCCTCTTCACAACATAGTTTCACACACTAGGGCCTATGGACCTACATGCACCATAGATTGTGAAAACCTTTATCTTAATTATCATTTTTTTTTAATTATAACCAAGATATAATTTGTATTATAAAAAGGCGTTGCAGTTGAGGCTAGAAGTATATTACATGATGCCAATTCTTAGAGTTTTCAACAAACTTGAACATTTTGTAGTTTCATTCCTCCCTTCATATATTAGCGGGGAGATAAGATGAATTTTCCTACATGAGATACTTATGCAAATTTCCTAAGTACATGGATACATTTTGAGAAATTGATTACAGAGGTAAATATAGAAACAAAACATTATCGCCTCATGCCTTCTCTAACCCGTTTTCTAATTGGGGGAAAACTGATCGTTTCCTTATGCCCTAGTCAAGCATATGTTTCTACTTGATATCCATTTTGGTCATGATTAATTTTCCTTCCCCTTGTAATAGGAGGTAAGGGATTTGGGGCATTCTATTTCAATTCTTAACAAAAGAGAAGTTTTTGGTAGACTTCATGTGAGTCTGTGCTATTGGTTTCACATTGTATTCCTTTTTGTGACCTAATTCCCCCTTTGATTCCTCTACTTCTTCTTCTTCTACCTCTAAATCCTCTTCATCTTATTAATCTTCCTCTCCTTTTTCTATCTTAATATCTTTGAGTTAAAAATAACTTAACCATTGTGTCCATACATATAAAATTTATTATTGGTAGAAGAGAAGAAAGAGGTCATTATGCATGAACCCAATCCCATATTACACCATAACCTTCTCCCTAGGGAGAGGAGGATAAAAACCTATAAATATTGGTGAATTTAAGACCCTGACGCAATCATTTCAAAGAATGATTGATGTGGTGACAAACTAGCTAAACAAACAAACTATAAGTGGTAATTTAGTTTTGAGTGAGTGATCAATAAATCCACTTAGAGCTAATCCACATATAGAGTTAGATAAGATAAAATTTCATGATTTTGGTGGTGATATTAATGAAGATATTATTGAATCATGGTTAGAGTGCTTGACCATGTGATTTTCAATGTGTGATTATACTACTAATCACAAATCATGAATGGTGATATTCTAATTTAAGGGAAGCACATTATTATGGTAAATTACCTCGTTAGAATACAATGATAACAATGGTGTCAAATACGATGATGGATAATTTTATCTCCTTCACTGTTAGGTACTATTTTTTTTCTTTTGATTGTCGAATTATTTGTGTGAGTCATATTTGAGTCTCAAAGCTATCCCATATCGTCAATGCATGTATATACTATAACCATGTCAAATTTCAGTGCATACAAGCACAAACTGAAAAAATTTCAACGTTGGCCCCATTCAAAGGTCACTCTGTCCGAGGTCCAATTAAAGAATAATTTCCACAAATTACAACCTTGTAATGGAAGGAGGGAATTGTATAGGATCAGGTACATTCCTCCTAATTAGGTTTTACATCAATTATAGGTACAATTACTTGAATCCTTATAACAACTTTGTGCTTTGGGTATTCCACCTATGATAATCATGCACCTGAGAGAAATTGAAGAAAAATATAAACTATATTTTGGGGAACAAGGTAGAAGAGTTTAGCTACCATGGATATTATACAAACAAAGGCTACTAACAAAAAACCAAAAATAAATCAAACCAAGATATCCATAAAGAAAATCTAAGGAAGAGATAGAAAATTGTTGAAGCTCCTCCCTAGAGGAGTCACCATTCCATCGATGGAAATTTTGGTATGGTGAGTACTTATTTTTCCCAATTGTCATATCATGAGGATACTAGTGATAATCACTAAAAGAATAGAATTTTTACTTTATCAAGTAGAGAAATCGATAGATAATCTAAATTAGGTTTTTGGAGAAATGGAAATAAAGGAACTTCTAAAGTGATCATGTTGAAGACTATTCCACGCATGATTGAGATGGAGGAATAAGATGAGGAGGAAGATAAATCCAAGTTAACATGAACATAAGCAAATGAAAACACTTTAATTACACTATAGAAACAAAACCGTAGATCCAACTCACTTAAATAAGATGAAAACCCTTCTAACCTATTTATTGATTTGATCCAAAACAAATGCACGAAAAGCAAAATTCCATTACAAGAAGAAAAAAATTAAATCAATAGATCCATTCTTTTTAATGATGAAACACCTTCAAATCTAGTATGAAGGAGGGAATTGTATAGGATTAGGGTTCCTCCTAGGATTTTACATCAATGAGAGGTACAATTACCAAAATCTTGACAATTTTATGCCTTGGGTGCTCCACCTATGATATACTATGATTTTTTCAAAGAGAGAGTGGTAATGTTCAAGTTTGACCTTATAAAGGGAATCACACAAGCATGATCCTTATTTAGGCACAATTGCACTAGTTTCAAGGGAAAATAGGCATGAGTGTATTTAAAGAAGGAAATTTAATCATTTGCCAAATTTATGAGATAAATTAGGATCCTACAAGCCAAAAGGACCACTGCAAATGTATTTTGGATATAACATTGTTCATTACATGCATCATATTTGTCATTGTTCATTACATGAAGTTTTTTCTCAAGCCTTCCATGATATTTGTCAAATAATCTACTAGTTCTTCATCTCCTTCCCCATTTTACAGTCCTTAATCCATCTCCACCGCTTTAAACCACTGGTCGTTGTTTCTGGAAAGTTAATATGAAGATGCTATAGGAGCGATGAACATGTTCATTGAAATTACCTTGTCACAATACAATGATAACGATGATGGATAACTTCACCTCCTTCACAATTAGGTTCTAATTTTGTTGTTTGATTGTCAAATTCTTTGTGTGAGTCATATTTGAGTCTCGAAACCCTCCCACACCGTCAACGCATGCATCTACTATAACCATGTCAAATTTAAGTGAAAACATGCACAAAATAAAAAAAAATCAACGTTGGCCCCATTCACAAGTTAGTCTACGCGGGGTCAAATTAAAGAATAATTTCCACTAATTTGTAATTAATGGACAACCTTGAAAATTGTTAGACAAACCAAAGTTAAAATTGGATGATGGTATAAACCTGAATGAGATTCTCTTGGTTTCAAGAATAATATATTCTCTACTGAACAAGACCAACCATGTGAAGGTGGAAGCTCATATGGCCCCTCCCCCCCCTCACATCACTCTCAATTCCCTAATACCCAATTTATCTACTATAAAATATTTCAAAGCAACATAGTAAGAATAAATCATAGAAACTTATAAGAAAACTACAAACATTTAAGGTAAATGAAAGATAACAAATCAACTGAAAACATATAAATACATACCTCATGCATTTCAACATTTCGATATCATTAATATTCTTCTAGTTCATCCAACTCAACATCTGTATCAATTGATTCAAAATTGATGTTGTAAGGATTAGAAATATCAACATCATCATCAATGTTTTCATTTCCAATCATATCATCGTCTATATCATCACCAAGAACATTTCCTCCTACATTTGGTTCCACTTCTTCAAGTTCTTCATCTAAAACATTGTCGATATCATCTTCATCCAAAACATTGTATAGAACATATCGTTCAACTTCTACAACGTCTTCGTCAGACACATGAAATAATTTCACTCCTCTACATCATCTTCTTCCGCTACATTATACTTTGTTGGCCTTCCTCTTGGATGATATCTAACAACATATGACCAACCCCCTCTACCTGGAGCCTCTGAGTAAAATAATTGTTCGCATTGGCTTGCAATAACATAGGGCTCTGATCCTGGTTCAACATTCCTTGTATTAACCATGGTAAATCTGTTAGCATGTTGATTAATAGTTCTATCAGGATCACGTTCATTCATTCGTAGCCTGTACCATTTGACGTCGAACATAACTAATTTGAAGGATTTAAAGTCACACTCAAGTATATCATCCAAAAACCCATAGTATCAATTTTCAGAGACTTCCGGATGCCTGTCACTTCTAGAGGAAACATTGGTAACCTGAAATACTGTAGTTATACCTCTATCAAAAGTTTTCATCTTTTCATCCAAATTTTTGATGCGAAATTTGTGGGAATTGCACCACATAGCCTTGTGGTGTTTCATCTGAAATATGTTAGACACGTAAAAAATGCATTGTCAATTGATAAACATATTTATACTTGGAAATTATACAATTTTATAAGAAAAAAAACACGCCATATACATCAATATAATATTCAAAAATACTGAATAATATGGGTGAATATGTTTTCCTATTTATCTTTTAAAATATATGCTAAATCAATTTTCCCCTGTGTAAGATTCATATCTCCTTTACGTTCAACTTCTTTGACCAATGTAGCCACACCAAACCATGATAACCTACCATTATTAGATTGTATACATCATTCAATCCATACCTTCATCCAATCAAGATTGTTTGCAATGTATAAATGTATTACATCCCACTCTCGACCAGCTGTATTGAAATAAAACAATATTTCACATATAATCAGTTACCATGGTATACCTTCATAATAATGGATTTTTTTTTAACCGGAATAATTCACCGACAGGCCACTGGAAGGGCCACATCCGACCGACCACAAAGCATTTCACCTAACCCCAATGGACCCAGAGAGTTGAACCCATGACCTCGTGATAGAGGGACAAAGTCTTGGCATCGGGGGATCCAACCAACTGGGCTACCCAATGGGGCTACCTTCATAATAATAGATTATGCAGGAAGACTAAAAATTAAATAATTACGATATACATAAAAAAAAGAGTCAATTGTATTATAAATTTCCACCATATACTTACATGTCACTTTCCTCATTCTACCTTTCCCCAATAGGTGCTCCCCTTAAAATTTGTTGATGGAGTTGACATCCCAAATGCGATCCACATTCATACTTGCAACTATTTTAGGAAGATATTGAGTAATATAAACCATGGTTTGATATACCATATATCCCTCTACCATAGAACCCTCATGAACCCTCATGATGTTCTTTTTGTCTAACCAAAATCTTCAATGATTTCAAGTGCCTCTCAACCATCCACATTGACCTTGTGTGTACATGTCCACACTTTTCAATCTCCTCAACTTGGTGTACGAGGTAGTGTTCTAGATACTTTTGCATTTAACACATTAGACGAGGAATTTGTAACCTCCAATACTTTATATCGTCTTTCTAGATTTATTTAGATGACAACCATATACAATGATGCAAGCAAATCACATGTTTCAACAAAAAAGTATATAGTACTACATTACAAGTAAAACACTTGCAGTGAAATATAAGTTGTACAACAAATTGAAAAAAATACACTTTGCATATAAATCGTCACTTACCTCATGTATTTTCCAAGATCATATATAACTTTTTTGACATTATTGTCAAAGTTGTTTGGGAGAGATAGAGGTAGAACATACCGTAACATAAAAATGAATCATTATTTAGTCCTAAATTAGTAGATTAAAAAAACACGAACAATATGTTTCACTAATATAAAAATATATAAACCAAAATAATTACCTTAATCAAGGTATGCCAATCATGAGTTTTTACCCCACCTAATTCACCTTTCTTTGTAAGGATATTCTTTATGTTTGAAGAAAATCCAGTGGGATTTTTTTTTTCAATAACCTCTTTTACATCCTTGCTTTGTTTCTCTGTCAATAACCATGGAAGGGTGCTTATATTTTGGCCATCTGCATTGCTATTTGAATCAATCACACTTTTCATTGCATGATTGGCCTCCTTAATGTCATTGCAAATCTTGACAATTTTTTCTTTGTCATTCCTTGCATCTAAGATTTTCCATAACGTTTTTGTTACATTCTTCCCGTTGTGCATTGTATCAAACAAATGAACAATTTCCCGGTGCTCATAGTAGGGGAGCCTATAAAATTGTATGAGATAAATTTTCATTCCTAGTGGAAGCACCCTATTATTAATGCCTTCATGACGACCTTCAAAGTGAAGCATATGAATCAAAGATATTACAACAATACTTTTCAATTAGTACAATGAACAAAATGCAATAAAAAAATAAAATATTACAAACATTTCATGTATGATACATATACGATTTAATCCAATATACCTTGAAGATTTCTATTATATTGCAACTTCCATAGGCGAGGTGTCATTCTCCGTGGTTTTAATCCATTCTCTTCTTTACAATTGAAAATATGTTTTTCGATACTTCGATACCTATGGTTCTTAGAGAGGAAGTCCCTATACTCATCAAACACATGCTTTCCTAAACTTCTTGAATGACAAGATTTCATCTTAGGACCAAAAACTGGACATGGAAATTTACCCTTTGTTTGAATACCTTCAAGAGATGGATTAAATTTTATATCAATTATTCAAAGTATGTATAATGAAGGGATTATATAAAAAACATGCATGATATGAACTTCATAAAATTAAACGCTATTAAAGTGTAGTGTAACGTTATAAATGTCAGACAGTTGGATTAGGTTGATGGAAAATTGGTATGGATTGTTGGTTGTCATTGATTTCAACCATTGGAGATATATATTTTAAATTTATGTCAACCCTCAGTGATTGATGTCAATCCTTGGAGAAAGTCTGGTAGCGAATTTCGGTAGAACAAAGGTTTGGGTAATGGACCCAAGGTTGTTTCATGTGTAATGGTATGAGTTTTAATATATTTTAAGGCAACACTATTCTATATGGATAATACATGTCATTCCATTTCCGGTGGTATGTGGAACATCACATAACTCCTCATGGTTAGAGAGTTATGGACATGTGAAGTTGGAGAACCCAGGTTTGGGTAATGGACCCAAGTTTGTTTGATGGATAATGATATGATTTTTAATATATTTTCCATCTTAGGACCACAAAATGGACATGGAAATTTACCCTTTGTTTGAATACCTTCAAGAGATGGATTAAATTTTATATCAATTATTCAAAGTATGTATAATGAAGGGATTATATAAAAAACATGCATGATATGAACTTCATAAAATTAAACACTATTAAAGTGTAGTGTAACGTTATAAATGTCAGACAATTGGATTAGGTTGATGGAAAATTGGTATGGATTGTTGGTTTTCATTGATTTCAACCATTGGAGATTGATATTGTAAATTTATGTCAACCCTTAGTGATTGATGTCAACCCTTGGAGAAAGTCCGGTAGCGAATTTCGGTAGAACAAAGGTTTGGGTAATGGACCCAAGGTTGTTTCATGTATAATGGTATGAGTTTTAATATATTTTAAGGAAATACTATTCTATATGGATAGTACATGTCATTCCATTTCTAGTGGTATGTGGAACGCCACATAACTCCTCACGGTTAGAGACTTATGGCCATCTGAAGTTGGAGAACCCTCATGAGTCATCTAGAAGCCCCAAAAGGTCAAAGTGGTTTAAGAGATTTTAGAAGGTAAATAATAAAGTGAAGTGATGAGTGTACTATAAGTCAAAGTGAATACAAAACAAATTATTTAAATAATAAAGTTAATGGAGAAATTACTAAACTACAAATGGTTAGAAGTGGGTTAACCCTAAAATATGGAAAGTGGGTTAAGATGGTTAAAAGGTAACCCCTTGAGGAAGCTACATGAAAGTATAAATAAAAGGAAAGGCTCTCTCATTTTAATCACACTTGAGCATATTGAATATCTATAGGTGACCGAGGTAACCAAAGGATATCTAAGCCTAATTTCAGAGGGAAGGTGAAGTAAAGAAAGCCGAAATTCAAGGGAGGATAATTTCTTTTGATGATGCTTTCTAAGGTATGTTATTTACATGCCATCTCACCATTTTAGCAATAACTTTTTTTATAGAATGATTTAGACTGTGAAATTGGGAGTCCATTGAGGGAACATATCCAGGTATCTGTTGTAAAAATTTCATCTTGTGGCTCGTTGTATTTTTTGTAACGAGCATAATCGTTACGACTAGAAGCGACGCAAGCAAGGACATTTTTTTTTGTTTTTAAACAAAACGATAATCAAAGACAACAATTAACCAACACGACTTGACGACGAACCAACTCCCAGATTGGGAATAAAAGACTCCAACCAAGTTATAAATTGCCTCTATCCATGAGGGTGCACAATGATTCCCTCATCAGGAAACATGCTGTCACTAGGCGATAGGCGTGACAATAACCCTGGCGCAACATAACCTATCTGGACCAAAGACTCAAGAAAAATCCAACGCACTAGGAGACCGAAGTAACTAACAATAAGACGATACCCACATACCCAAGAAACAAGTCGACACGACGCAATATGGCATCACTCAAATTAAATTGCGCAAGCTATTAAACGACTTCGCCAACAAACCGTAATGTGGATGGATTAAAAGTATTCTTCTGCTCACTAATTCCAATAGTTGCAAGCATCTGATGCTTATGGAATTGATCTCCAAATCAATTGCACTAACATGCGATAATCCATTATTGGTAACTAGAAGTCCATACATTAGGAAATGTAGTAAACTGTTTATAATAAAATATGGATTTACCAAAATGACATACTTTCCAGCCAGTTGGTGTAACCGACTTTCCACTAGTGATGTGGCACCTAAATATCTTCTCAAGAGGTGCACTAGCAATATTTTAAATTTTTCTAAGAAATCTTAATGATATATGAAAATAATAAAGGACTTTCACGGTCATACACAACATCATTCAAAACACAGTCATACACAAAAATTCCTTGACCACAATAATATAATGGAACTATTATAAATTTTCCAACACAATTACAATGTTAAATTACATTATTTTTAAAATTTGAACACATTATTCGGATTTGCTCTTAAAGGCACAAACATTCCACATTGCGATTAAGATTTTATATATATATATATATATATATATATATATATATATATATGAACATTGATATTTAAATTAATAGAATTCAAATTTGATATGAAAAGATTCCATTTTCCACAATAATTATTATGGGAGTGAACATATTATACCGACTAACTTTTAAGGAATTAACCTGTACTATTCACCATTTAAAAATGTATCAACAATAATTAAATATTTACCTGGCATTCTTAATTAATTACTTGTGAAATTTTTATTCTACTAAAATACAATAATTGATAATTGAGTGTACAGTAATTGTATGTAAATATATATATTAGTTATTCAAAGGGACTTAAGCAATAATAGGAATCTCTCAACTAATTCAATAATGTTTTAAATATAAAATAATAAGAACTATGTCATACACATAAAAGATATGTTGTTATCCATGATATGGGTCTTACGGTTAATACCATTGCTGTCAACAACCAAATAGCCGTCGATTAATAAATATTGCAGGATCTAATGTTAAAAAACAGTAGTAATGGAATCAAGGCCAATTCAAATGACATTGGTAGAATGCAGTAGTAAAACGCTGCCAATGTTAAGACACAAACTTACTAGAAAAAAACAAAACCTCAGAATTATTCTATATAAAGTCATTGTTGCGGGGGAGCGGTTGCAACCAACCAGTTCGTTGCGTACATTTCTCCATTTCATGATTCGACTTATAAAAACAACGAGAGTTAAGACCGGGGAATTCAATTGAGTCCATTCCAACGAAGGGGAAGAAGCAGGATCATCTAAAATCAAATTCGAGTGGGTTAATCGAGTATTTAGTTTGAATATTTCCATGATGCTTTCTTCCTTCAAAATATTGGATACGATCACAGAGTTTTCTAGTCAATTCTTAGTACAACTCTTAAATAAACTCAAGTTTTTTTATAACGAGCGCTTTCTAGCTGGGATCGATTGTTTTGGAACTATTCTGGCACTGTATACATAGCCATAGCTCCATGGGTAACTGTACTGTTTCGACGACATCCAAAGGTTCGAAGATATAGCGCTTGCTCGAAAATGTCTGGACATGCTCTGTTGTTGTGGTGGGAAAGCTATGTAAATGCATTGAGGATATGCTCCAATAGCTTATTCAATTGCATATCCATATTCTGTTGATCCAGTCATCAAAGGAGCAACATGAGGAAGTGAAGAGGTCATTCCATCCACATTGTAAGGAACCCTATCCATTATTCATAACAAAAATCGTAGGAATATAAAAATGAACGCAGGCATATATATGAATTCGTAGTCATAAGTATAAGTAAAATCACAGTTAATGCGTGTAATTTTATAGTCAAATAAATTGAGGTGCTATTTGAAAAGAACACTGTCTGTTTGCAAATATGATAATCGCTGCCTATAAAAATGCTATTCCAGTTGCTATTCCCTAATTCAATTCACTTCAAGTATGTCAATTCGCTGTCTGTACATAAATGCTAATCAATGAAATTAAGAGCAGTGGTAAATAAACCACTATTCATGCCATTCAATGTATAAATTCACAGTCACTTATAAATTCACTGTCAATACCTATGAATTTCGTTGTCTTTTAAAAGTCCATGCTGTCTGTTAAATATAAAACTAGAAGATATATTGCTATCTAACACATAGCTATTGTCTAACATTTCTTGCTGTCTAACCTATTATATTGCTGCAATATTTAAATCATATTAAATTGCTACCATATTAATCGCTATCAGACTTTAAACGAAATTAATCGCTGCAATGTTTAATTCGCTGGGTAACATGATATCGCAATGTATCAAACGCCAAGAGAAATCACAGTATAATATGATATTGCACTGTAACAATGCCTAGAAAAGTCAAAATAAAATCACACAGTAACATGAGGTCGCTATACAATGCTAATCAATCAAGTGGTAATGATAAAATCACTGAGAATAGAAAGCCATCCAAATGCAGAGTAGTAAGGCTATCACTGGGAGAAATAAATAAATAGTACGCGAAGGTTTTCCCAATCAAGCACTCGGTAAATCGTGAAATAAAAGCTATGTAATTTTCAAGGAGCCAAGATGAGCGGAGGTAAATCAAAACCAAACCGCAAATATTCTCAATCACAGAAACACAAGGATAAATCCTTTCGCAATGAATCAATCAAATACAAGGTACTCGTTCAAAAGAAGGCTCAAGGACCAATCATTCAACAATGAACCGATCAGACCCAGAGATAAGGAAGGGTATATGGCTGGGAAAACGTTATCCTTCGCTCATCATCCACGCATAGAAAAGCAGGGCATTAGAATCTATATGTCTATTAACACCGAAGTGACGACCATTGATTCGGCTCTTGGACGACTGCTCATGCATGGACTGATGATCTAGGGATAAGGACAGAAGATAAAGAACAATCTCTTCACAATAATCAATAAAACAAAACAAAACAATCATAGCGATAAGGGTTTGGGTTTCCAAGGGAATCAATTCAAAGCAACGAGCACAAAGCTATGATGACATTAATTTCTTGATTAAAAACGTTGAGTAAAACACATTTATTTACACAATAGAAGTACAATAATGAAAACATAAGAAAAATAATAATCTACCATTCAAATAAACTCATGCCTATCGTAGCCCAAGGTGACAACTCCGAGTCGTTGTCCCGCGCGCGCTCCGTCCAGCTCTCGCTTTCCGATCGATGTGACTTCACCGATACCTCCCAGCACACGCTAGGGGTAATCTTCTTCCCCATGAGCCCCCCCGAGCCACAAAGGGGCCATACACACTAAACCCAAGAACAACTAGCACCTAGCTCGCCTCCCAAGGTCGAGCTACCACTCGTTACCCGAGCTGGGTATCCCAACTTCCACAAGATAAGTCAGTCAAGGCCAAAATTCTGCAGCGTAACGTTACACATATAATATCAGATCCATAATCCTCCTCCTCCATCCTTATTATAGGGTTTCTAAGTGATTTCTTTGCCAAATTCCCATTTAATTTAATTTTTATTAATTTAATTCAGAAAAAACCTTCCCTGTACACATGTCACCCATCTCCTTAGTTGCACCGGAAATTAACTTGATTACTTATTTGATTATTCCTATTTCCCTCACCCACCAAAAACCATTCCTAAAAACGCTACTTGGTGTCCCAATATTCCCTTACACATTTTAAATGACTTATGCCTTTACTAAATTCCTAGTTGAGTTCATAATTAGAAAGTTCTTAAAGGAAAGATTCCTTACTATGTCAGACATTCAACTTTTTCCTTATGTTTCTATTTTTCTTTATGTTTCCCCTTTTCCCCTTAGTTTCCTATTTTTTTTTAAGTTTCCCTCTTTCCCCCTTTTTAATTGAAACTCAAATTAGCAAGTGTGGAAAATCACCTTTTACCCCTTTTTCTTTTTAATTAATAAAATTTAATTAGCATATGTAGAAAAAAAATCATTTCCCTTTTAAAATTTTAATCCCCCAATATAATTTGATTTTAATAAATTAATTGAATTTCTTACCCCCGTCTCATCACATGTTTAACTATGATTATTATTTTGGACCACAAGTGCCACTTAGACCTAGATTTTAATTTCACTAGGCTGGGCGACATTTTTATTAGGGAAACACTTTTTTTAAATCTTACTTGTCACATCATTTGTTCAAAGGCCGTCTAGGTTCATTCACTTACTAGTTAAAAACATGACATGCCCTTCAGGACGCACTAGGTGCTCCAAGGGTGCCACTCACCTCTTTCTATTTTCCTTGCATGACGTGCCCTTCAGGACGCACTCCGTGCTCCAAAGGTTCCACTCGCCTCTTGACTGACTTGGTAGACATAAAAAACCCCTGGAGTCAATACTCCGCTAGGTGATCTTGTGGGAGACTAAGGGCCTCTATGGAATAAGGCCCCTGCCTTATTGCGTGCCCTTTAGAATCATCGTGAGCGACTGTCGTAGTCTTCCCTCACGACATCGTGGGTTTTCTCGAACTAGGTAATCGTTAACCTATGGTCCGAGCCATGACGTGAGTGCTAGTAGGATGTGGCAAGGCTGCTGTCCACACCTCTCCCTCAAAGTCTTTGGTTGTCATGTGTGACCTCTATACTCCACATGTGAGTCTGGGCAGAAAGCTATCGATAGCTTGCATCATCAACGAATCATGTCAGCAACAACAATAACCATCATAACATCTAATCAGATGTACATATGTCATATAAAAAACAATCAAACCCCAATAGTCCACTCCCTAACTCAATCCAGAGTCCAAGGGGTTTCATCGATGCCTTTGCATCCTTGAGGTCCACAGTCTTTCACGCTCAGGAGAACCCAGTCAATAACACCTGTCTAGGTCAATACAAAAATAACATATTATCATATCCATAATGCCTCATAATCATAATCAAACTGCCAATAGTATAATAATCCGGATCACTTGCAAGCAAGTGTCGTCAAAGAATAAGTTTTCTCAGGATGTGCAAGAGCGAGATGTTATATACACCCCTTCTTGGTATTAACTTCATCCCAAAGTTTCACAGTATACAAATGCCGTAATAATGTGTATCATAGTATCACAAGTCTATCTATCAAACAAAAATGGAAACTGCTGGCGCATATCATATGTGTCCTCCTAGGTCACCGAGTGCGGAATATAGTTGTCCCACTGGAACTTGGCCTGATCTACTGTTTGACGTCGTAGATGTCGAATGCGATGATCCAGGATGCATATCGGCTCAACCGTTAGTGCACCCTCGTCAGATATCTGGAAGGAACTCATGTCAATAAGATGTGTAGGATCAGTAGCATAATGTTTCAAACATAGACGTGCAAAACATCGTGCATACACCTCAAAGAATGAGGCAATAATAGTGAATAGGCAATGAGCCTCTCTTTTCCACAATCTCCCAGGATCCCACAAACCTAGGAGATAGTTTAGAACCCTTTCCAAAATTGATCAAACTCTTATGCAGTTTCACCTGCAAGAATACTCGATCACCACATTGTAATTACGATCGACACGATGTGCATCGACATAACTCTTCTACCGATCTTGCGCTTCCTTGATCCCTCATCTTATAGTTTGCAACTAATCTTCCATTTGTTGGATTACTTCCAGTCCCACCAGGATCCTATGCTCAAGCCAATCCCAACTCAAGGCATCTGACATGGTCATCTGTAAAGAAACTCGAAAGGCACCATCTTAATGGTGCTTCGATAACTATTGTTATATGAAAATTCCACGAGTGGAAAGAATTTTTCCCAATGATTCTGTTGGTTCATAACATACATGCGCAACATGTCTTCCAAGATTTGGTTTGTTCATTCGGTCTGCCCATCTGTCTCCAGCTGACACGCAGTACTAAAGTTAAGTTAGGTTCCCAAGGCCTCTTGGAAACTAGTCCAAAATCATCCAGTAAACACCGATCCTCTAACATATATAATACTCTTAGGCACGCCATGCAGCCTCACAATATCACCGATGAAAACTCTATCTAAGTCAGGTTCCTAATACGTTGTATGCATAGGAATAAAATGATCACTCTTTGTTAGAGTGTCAACTACCACAAAAATCGAGTTGTGCCTCCTTACCGTCAGTGGAAATCCAACAAAGAAATCCATTGAAATGACATCCCATTTCGATTCCAGAATAGCGTGTGGCTGTAGTAATCCTGCTGGATGTCTATGTTCAACATTTACCTACTGACATTCTAGACATCTTGCCACGTAGTTGACTAGGTCTGCCTTCATTAATTTCCATAAGAATAAGGGTTTAAGGTCCGCCCTCATCTTCGTGACTCCTGAGTGAGCCATGCACACTGATCTGTAAGCCTCGTTTAGGATCAAACTTCTCATCCTGTCATTGGGTGGTATGTAAATTCGACCTTTAAATCTCAATGATCCATCGTTGTTCATAGTAAATCCTTCAAATTTTGGTACCATCATTGTGTTTTGTCCAATAAAATCCTTGACCTCTTGAACCCATCATCGTCATACTGTAAAGTTTAGAATCATTTTCACGTAGATTAGTCTAAAGACGCAATCATCAAAAATATGCGTGGTCTCCGACTCAACGCATCCACCACTCTATTCACTGTCCCTTTTATGTAAGAAATCTCGAAATCATACTCGCTAAGCAATTCCGACCAACGCCGTTGTCACGCGTTCAAGTCGCTTTGCGTAAAGATGTGTTGTAATCCACCGTGGTCCATTTTTAGTTCAATTTACGTCCAATAAGGTAGTGTCTCCAAAATTATCTAGGCATAAACAATGGATAACAACTCCAAATGGTGTGTCGTATAGTTCCCCTCATGCCTTCTCAACTTTCTCGAGGTGTAAGCGATCACTCGATCGTCTTGCATTAAGACACCCCCTAAGCCTTCTTGAATGCATTAGTGCATAACAAGAAGTCTGCGTCCACATCGGGGACCTTTAGTATCAATGTCATTGTTGACAACTCCTTGAGCCTCCAAAATGCTTCTGTGCATTTCTCAGTCCAAACAAACTTCTTGTTCTTCTTCTGCAATTCCATAATAGGATTTGCTATCTTCGAAAAATCCTCAACGAACCGTCGATAGTATCTCGTTAAGCCCATGAAGCTACGCACTTCTAGGAAATTTGTCAACACAGGCCATTCCATAATAGCCTCGACCTTTTCTAGGCCCACGACGATACCTTCGCTGGAGATGACATGCCCTAAGTAGTGAATATTCTATTAATAAAACGAGAATTTAGACAATTTCCCATGTAATTTGTTCTCTCACCGACACTATAATACGAAGCGCAAGTGATCGTCATGCTCCTCCATCGTCCGAGAGTAAATCAATATATCATCAATGAATACTTGGACGAAATTGTCCAGGTATTCATGGAACACCCCGTTCATCAAACTCATAAGTACCCTTGGGGCGTTCGTCAGTCCAAAAGGTAAAACAATAAACTTGTAATGTCCATACCTCATCTTAAAGATGGTCTTAGGGATGCCATCCTCCTTGATCCATAGATGGTGATACCTTGATCTCAAGTCGATCTTTGAAAACAATGTCGCACCCTTCATCTGATCAACAGATCATCAATCCTTGGCAATGGATACCAATTCTTGATCGTTTCCTTGTTTAATTGACGGTAGTCAATGGAGAGTCTCCATGACCCATCCTTCTTTTGTATGAAAATAACAGGAGCACCCCACGGTGACACATTTGGACGTATAAGTCCTAGGTCTAACAAATCCTTCAGTTGCATTCTCAATTCCCGTAACTCCGAGGTTGACATACGATAAGGCGTTCTCGCTATCGGTTCTCTCCCCAGATTTAGTTCTATGGTAAACTCCAATTCCCTCTCTGGAGGCATCCCAGATAACTCCTCCGAGAAGACGTCCAAAAACTCTCTCACCACCAGAAGGTGTTCTAGAACTTCCACTACTCCCTTCTCGTTTAACGCAAGGATCGAATAAATCTTACATCCCTTGCGCATGCTCTTCTGTAGTTGCAAGGAAGAGATAAAACTCAAGGAAACTCCTTGGTTCCGACCTACAACCACGCATCTCTGTCCCTCATCATTGACCAATCTCAATTGTTTTGTCTTACAGTTGAGTATTGCCTCATGCAATTCAAAACAGTCCATACCGATCATGATGTCATAAGAGCCTAAGATCATGACGTACAGGTTTCCCTGGTGAAAAACTCTCCCAGGTTAAGGCTACAGCCCATAACCTTCCCTCCAACCTTCTGTTTGGCTTCCAAAGCCATCTATACAAGATAAACTCATCATGTTTGACTGCTTTTACCTTAATTCCTTTTAGCGCTGCCCTAGAAATGAAACTCTCGGTAGCACTAGGATATTTAATAATACTAAGGGTCTGGTCATCGACGGTAAGGAGTCCGTTGCTGAGGTGTGGTGAAAGTGGATCCTCTCTGGAAGCCACCAAATCTTGGTGAAAGTATAGCTAGTGTCTGATGATGTTGTACACCACATGACACCTGCCCCACGGGTCTCATTGGTGTCCTGCTCTGAACCCTACTAATAAGATCCTCCTCTGCTATGAGGGGATTCTGAATGACCTCATGCAATATTTGAGGCATCAAGATCCTAACCTTTTCGTGAATGCTGACATTAAGGCCAAAAACAAACCTGTTGACATTAATTTTCTTGGTATTCAAGTGCGGATCATACCGAAGCGACCCCAAAAATGGGCCTCGTCCTCGAGAACCATATGACCATCTTGTCGCAAGACGTTGAACTCGCTGAGATGACGCTCAATTAATTCCTCAGAAAGATACCTCTCCCAGAACCGTTCCTTGAATAGTTCCCATGACATGTCTTCGACGACCATGTTCAAATGCGGCAAGAACATCTTCCATTATAGAAGAGCACTCCCCTTCAGTTGAAGACCATCATGTGGACCTTCGTGTTGGAAGTATATTCGCAAAGTGAAAATCACATCACCAACTTATCCAACCATTCCTCTGTAGCTGTTTCGTCTGGGGCACCAAGCAACTCGGGACATTGAGATTCTCGATTTCACGGTGAATACTAACAATACTAGTTGGGCGCGCTGTGGACCCTTAGGGGGACAGGTGCCTTGGCCTCATATCAGTATAGATGGTGGATCAAGGCCTCTAACATTCCCTGAAAGGACCTTGTCAGGCTAACGTCATCCATTACAACGATCAGATCTAGTCCAAAGACTTGTTCCTCCCCCTTGGGGGTTAGACCCCAAATGTACGGGAACCTCTCGAAGTGTCACACCTCCTTCCAAAACACAACACCATGAACCCCTGTGGCGTCCTCTAATCGAGATCACCACATGGATACATTAAGGGTTTAATTAGTGCTAAGTTAAAACTCAAGGGTTTAATGCAGTGGAAGCCTGGTGATCCACAGTCGCAGTGTTGAACACCCTATGATACCATATGTAACGAGTCCAATCGTTACGACTACAAGTGACGCAAGCAAGTGCAATTTTTTTTGCTTTTAAACAGGACGACAATCAAAGACAACAATTAACTAGCATGACTTGACGACGAACCAATGTCCACATCGGGAATAACAAACTTCGACCAAGTTATCAATCGCCTCTATCCATGAGGGTACAAAATGATTCCCTCATCAGGAAACATGCCGTCACCAGGCGATAGGCGTGACAAAAACCTGGTGCAACATAACCTATCTGGACCAAAGACTCAAGAAAAATCCAACGCGCTAGGAGACCGAAGTAACCGACAAGAAGATGATACCCACATACCCAAGCAACAAGTCGTCATGACGCAATATGTTATCACTCAAATTAAATTTATCAAGCTCTTAAACGACTTCGCCAACCAACCATAATGTGGATGGATTAATAGTATCCTTCAACTCACTAATTCCAATAGTTGCAAGCATCTGATGCTTATGGAATCGATCTCCAAATCAAGTGCACTAGCATGCGATAATCCATTATTGGTAACTAGAAGCCCATACATTAGAAAATGTAGTAAACTGTTTATAATAAAATATGGACTTACCAAAATGACATACTTTTCAACCAGTTGGCGTAACCGGCTTTCCACCAGTGATGTGGCACCTAAATATCTTCTCAAGAGGCACACTAGCAATATTTTAAAATTTTCTAAGAAATATTAATGATATATGAAAAGAATAAAGGACTTTCACAGTCATACACATAATCATTCAAAACACAGTCATCAGGGATAATTTTAAGGATGGAAATTTGTTTTTAAATGTGGAAACCTTGGTGAATCTGACTAATCCTTCATATTCCAACTATAAATGTTTGGCAATATTTTTGTAAAAATATTCAAATTTATAAGGATTTTATATAGTTTTTATAAAATTTTGGCGATTTTTAAGGTAAAATAATTTTATCCTATAGATTTTGGGCGAATCATTTTTAAAATAGCAAATCTGTTTTTTGGAAAAACCATGGAAAATTAGCCCATGAGCGAAATTTAGCCCCTAAAATCATCCATGACAGTCATACACATAAATTCCTTGACCACAATAATATAATGGAACTATTATAAATTTTCCAACACAATTACAATGTCAAATTACATTATTTTTATAATTTCAACACATTATTTGGATTTTCTCTTAAAGGCACAAACATTCCACATTGCGATTAAGATTATATATATATGAATATTAATATTTAAATTAATAGAATTCAAATTTGATATAAAAAGATTCCTTTTTCCACAATAATTATTATGGGAGTGAACATATTATACCAACTAACTTTTAAGGAATTAACCTGTACTATTCACCATTTAAAATTGTATTATCAATAATTAGATATTTACTTGACATTCTTAATTAATTACTTGTGAAATTTCGATTCTACTAAAGTACAATAATTGATAATTGAGTGTACAATAATTGTATGTAAATATATATATTAGTTATTCAAAGGGACTTAATAATATGAATCTCTTAACTAATTCAATAATGTTTTAATATAAAATAATAAGAACTCTACCATACACATAAAATATATGTTGTTATCCATGATATGGGTCTTACGGTTAATACCATCGTTGTCAGCAACCAAATAGCCGTCGATTAATAACTATTGCGGGATCTAATGTTAAAACGCAATAGTAATGGAATCAAGGCCAATTCAAATGGCATTGGTAGAATGCAGTAGTAAAACACTGCAAATATTAAGACACAGACTTACCAGAAAAAAAACCTCCCAATTATTCTATATAAAGTTGATGTTGCGGGGGAGTTGTTCCAACCAATCAGTCCATTGCGTACATTTCTCCATTTCCTGGATCGACATATAAAAACAACGAGAGTTAAGACCGAGAAATTCGATCGAGTCCATTCCAAGGAAGGGGAAGAAGCAGAATCATCTAAAAGCAAATTCGAGTGGGTTAATCGATTATTTAGTTTGAATATTTCTGCGATGATTTCTTCCTTCAAAATATTGGATATGATCACGAAGTTTTCTAGTCAATTCTTAGTACAACTCTTAAATAAACTCAAGTTTTTTATAACGGGCGCTTTCTAGCTGGGATCACTTGTTTTGGAACTTTTCTGGCAGTGTATGCATAGCCATAGCTCCATGAGTAACTGTACTGTTTCAACGACATCCAAAGGTTCGAAGAGGTAGCGCCTGCTTGAAAATGTCTGGACATGATCTGTTGTTGTGGTGGGAGAGTTATGTAAATGCATTGAGGATAGGATCCAGTAGCTTATTCAATTGCATATCCATATTCTGTTGATCCAATCATCAAAGGGGCATCAGGAGGAAGTGAAGATGGCATTCCTTCCAGATTGTAAGGAACCCTATCCATTATTCATAACAAAAATCACAGGCATATAAAAACAAACGCATGCATATATATGGATTCGTAGTCATTAGTATAAGTAAAATCGCAGTTAATGCATGTAATTTCGTAGTCAAATAAATTGAGGTTCTATCTGAAAAGAACACTATCTGTTTGCAAATATGATAATCTCTGCCTATAAAAATGCTATTCCCGTTGCTAATCCCTATTTCAATTCGCTGCCACTATGTTAATTCACCGTCTGTACATAAATGCTAATCAATGAAATCAAGAGAAGTGGTAAATAAACCGCCATTCATGCCATTCAATGTATAAATTCACAATCACTTATAAATTTACTGTCAATAGCTATGAATTTCGTTGTCTTCTAAAAGTCCATGCTGTCTGTTAAATATAAAACTGGAAGATATATTGCTGTCTAACACATGACTATTGTATAACATTTCTTGTTGTCTAACCTATTATATTGCTACAATATTTAAATCATATTAAATTGCTACCATATTAATTGCTATCAGACTTTAAACGAAATTAATCGCTGCAATGTTTAATTCAATGGGTAACATGATATCGCAGTGTATCAAACGCCATGAGAAATCACAATATAATATGATATTACAGTGTAACAACACCTAGAAAATTCAAAAGAAAATCACACAGTAACATCAGGTTGCTATCGAATGTTAATCAATCAAGTGATAATGATAAAATCACTAAGAATAGAAAGCCATCCAAGTGCATAGTAGTAAGGCTATCGCTGGGAGAAATAAATGAACAGTACATAGAGGTTTTTCCAATCTAGAACTGGGTAAATTGTGAAATAAAAGATGTGTAGAAATTCGCTGTGTAATTGGCAAGGAACCAAGATGAGCGGAGGTAAATCAACACCAAACCGCATAGATTCCCAGTCACAGAAATGCAAGGATAAATCCTTCCACAATGAATCATTCAAATGCAAGGTACTCGTTAACAAGAAGGCACAAGGACTAATCATTCAACAATGAACCAATCAGACGCAAAGATAAGGAAGGGTAGATGGTTGGGAAAACATTATCATTCACTCATCATCCACACACATAAAAGTAGGGCATTAGAATCTATAGGTCTATTAACACCGAAGTGACGATCGTCGATTCGGCTCCTAGATGACTGCTCAGGCATGGACCGATTATCTAGGGATAAGGATGGAAGATAAATCACAATTTCTTCATAATAATCAATAAAACAAAACATAACAGTCATAGCGATAAGGGATTGGGTTGCCAAGGAAATCAATTCAAAGCAACGAGCGTAAAGCTATGATGACTTTAATTTCTTGATTGAAAACACTGAGTAAAACAAATTTCTTTACACAATAGAAGTACAGTAATGAAAGTGCAAGAAAAATAATAATCTACCATTCAAATAAACGCATGCGTATCGTAGACCAAGGTGATAGCTCTGAGTCATTGTCCCGTGCGCGGTCCATCCAACTTCCGCTTGTCGACCGATGTGACTTCACCGGTACCTACCATCCAACACTAGGGGTAATATTCTCCCCCCTGAGCCCCCTGAGCCACAAAGGGGCCACGTACACTAAACCCAAGAACAACTAGCACCCATCTCGGCTCGCAAGGTCAAGCTATCACTCGTTACCCGAGATGGGTATCCCAACTCCCACAATATAAGTCAGTCAAGACCAAAATTCTGCAGCGTAACGTTACGCATAAAATATCAGATCCATACTCCTCCTCCTCCATCCTTTTTATAGGGTTTCTAAGTGATTTCTTTCCTAAATTCCCATTTAATTTAAATTTTATTAATTTAATTCAGAAAAATCCTCCCCTGTACACATGTCACCCATCCCTCTAGTTGCACCAGAAATTAACTTCATTACTTATTTAATTATTCCTATTTCCCTCACCCACCAAAAAATATTCCGAAAAATGCTCCTTGGTGTCCCAATATTCCCTTACACATTTTAAATGACTTACGCCTTTACTAAATTCCTAGTTGAGTTCATAATTAGAAAGTTCTTAAAGGAAATATTCCTTACTATGTCAGACATCCAACTTTTTCCTTACGTTTCCC
>SNQJ01S0001588.1:263296-297601 GCA_010110895.2 Picea sitchensis
AAAAAAAAAAAAAAAAACATCAATTAGATTCTTTAACTACAATGATATTAAATAGAAATACAAATATAGAAAATACACAGAGAATGAAAATATTTTTTTACCTTAGAAAATAAATATGGGAAAACCAATAGTTAATGAAGGACAATGCTTTTTGTGTTCTTATATTATGGATATTACAATATAGGTTACACAGTTTTGCAAGATTACAACAATGCTATGAGACTCTTCGGTATTCTATAGTCCTATACAATATGAACATTGATATTTCATTTAGTTCATGGAATTAAACATTTATATTTCATTAAGGGGTTCATCTTCTATTCATCTCATCATAAAAAGATATTGCAAGCTAGGATATTGGCTGCATCCTTGATTAGGAGACATAGCCATTGGTACAACATTGTACTTGGAGGAAAAAATAGTGGATGTGACTATAGTGGGTGTAGTGGAAAGTGAAGGTGAAACAACACCACCATGTGCAAGTGGCGTTAGATAGGTCAGGTACTCTAGCCAATGACTACAATCACCAAGTGTTGAACGAGTTTATAGATACAATATTTAATTATCCAATATGAAATATAACATACGCATGTGCATCTTGTAAATTTTAGCAACAACTATGGATGTTACTAAAGTATATACATTGTTGGATGTGTCTACCATAGGGTGAGTAACCCATAGTAGGAGGGGAAGTCAGAACATCCACACACACACACACAGACACACCATAAGGGGAAAACAATGTGAAATAAATTACTTAACTGATTATAAATTCAATAAAATTAAAATATATCATTATACACACCTCACTTAAAAATCCACCATGGGAAATATCTTCTAAAAGACCATGGAAATTATATCCATAAAACATTCATGGATGTGAATAACGACTACAACCACTGGTATATGATAGTATTCCCTCACTACTATATGGTGTTATGCCCAACTGGGAGTTGATGGTCCTACCCCACTAGTATACGATGACACCATATAGTCAATACCTTGACAAATGTGTCATGACATACCATCATTTGTGTCAACTGGAGCAATTCTTATTGTGTTTGTGAAAGCGACTCCTCTGGAAGTGGGAATTCCAACAAGGTCAAGGGATTAAGTATTTTTCATCTTGGTTCCTTGCACTGGGTTAGTTGTGTGGAATATCCAAACACACATCATGGAATTCTAAGTGATGAAAATAGTTAACAAGTTTCCCCAAAACATACTCTGCATACATTTTCCTAAAGAAACATAGTGGGGTTTCCCTATTGTTATGAGGTCACACATTAAAAACCATATATTACATATCCATAAAATTATCAATAAATGGTTGATAAATGCACCATTTGATAGATATATGAGGTCTGATAGTGTTTGGGATTTAACCTATACGAGGGCCTATGAAAAGGGAAAATATGTTTATTTTTCTACTCTTTAGTTCTTTTCTTGCAATATTATCGAAACTGTCTATACATTTAGGATAAATATTCTCTCTATAAGAGGTAATATTAATAATGCTTCATTTTCTTAAGTAATTATATCAATTATTTCATCTAAAATTTGGGCACGTAAGCATCCAAGTGGGTATATATATCTCAACATTCTTAGGTTGGCTATCACTCTATTAGGATTTTCACATTATATTCCATTGATGGCGGGGCATTGCCTTGGGGGTTTACATTGTGAATTTATAGGTTTGAGATTTTGGCAACCATTTCTAAAAACTACAATGAGATATTTAAAAAAAAAATGTAAATGAATAAACCAAAATTTGGCAGTAAACATTAATTGCAAAGAATAATAAATGGGCTTTTTACCACCTACCTCACATAGCTTACTACCCACCAATAATTTCATATCTCAATGCCAATTTATTCAGGTAGTTTGAAATCCACGAGCTTGTAGAAGTGTAATATCCAAAATATTGGTTGCATTTTGGGCTTAACAATGAGGACAAAAACATGCAGGATATGCATAATGAAGTACACTAGTGGGAAAAAATTCTTTTTATTTTATAGCAAAGCAATTCTTGTTCATTCCTTTTCCATACAAATTTTTAATGAAATAAAAAATGCACACGCGTTTTAGTGAAGAAAAATATTAGGTCTTCTTGTTTGATCGAGGTTGTCATAAATTTTGATTATTGTGAGCGGTTTGTAAAGTTGAAACATTGTTGTTCTCATTAATCTCCGTGTGGCCAATGCATTTCACTCTTCACACTTGATTTTTTTTTTTCTCATTAATTTTGTCATTTGATTGTCAAATTATTTGTGTGAGTCACATTTGAGTCTCAAAACCCTCCCATACTATCGACGCATGAATCTACTATAACCATGTCAAATTTCAATGCATACAAGCACAAATTGAAAAAAAAAACAAAGTTGGCCCCATTCATAGGTCACTCTGCCCGAGGTCAAATTAAAGAATAATTTCCACTAATTACAACCTTGTAATGGTGGCATTATCATGAGTACACATAGGCCAACTTTTTCATTTATAGGGTCTATGTGGTGTTTTTTGACCCTGTGCATGGTTTGGGAGTCCTAAAAGTGTATTTTGTGCCTTAAGACATTTATAGTTCCTCTTCATACCATCTACATGACTCAGAGAAGCATACCCCTTACAACATGTACCCCTAAACCTTAAACACCTTAACCACCAAAACATACCCTAAACCCTAATTAAAATCTACATCTTATGTATACTTATTCTCTTCTTAACTTACTCTATATTTGTTGATGTTTATGTAGAATATATCCATAAAGAAAAAATATTACATTATTTTTCTTCAACATTTAACATATAAACTTTTACAAAAAAATATTCAATACAAAGACATATAATGAATAACTTACCAAGGGACGATATTCATGCCCACCTTCAAGGTTTCCATACTCAATTCAATGTTTTTTAACTGTTTTTATTAAAGGTCTCCTTCTATTATAACCCTTGCATTTTTTACAAGGGAAATAACATTTTTGATCACCCAAATCCTCGACCAATGAAGATCTCAAGTCTTGGCCTTGTCCTCCCGGGGGAATGTTATGTGACATTTTTCCTTACCAAAATTTCAATTATGATCATTATATTAAAAAATCAATCTCTGTAGTTTAACTATTTCTAATGCAATTAACAATTTTTTTTTTTTTTTTGTATTCTAACCTAAAAATATCTCTTATAATATCTGCAAACCATCGCTAGTATAGGAGCAAAGTCGAATGTCTTTAATATTTCAAACTTTTAAAATTATATATCACTTTTTCGTCAGACTTCCAATGACTGTTGACTAGAGAGATGTTGCTTAATAGACAAAAATATTGACTTTGCCAATAGTTGATAAGCAGATTATTGATCCTCTTAACAATCAAATATCTGACAGTAAGTACCTTGTAACCTTCAGATATCTGACAGTAAGGCCATGTCGTCGAATAGTCGACGAACGATGAGATTTTTTGAAAAAATTACAAAAAAATCAAGTAAAATCCGATAACACGACTGATTTTATCTGTATTGTCGGAGTACGACGTCAGTTTTTCTGTACATATGTAGTAGTTAACCCTCCCAAGTAGTTTCCATAAAGATAATATATCCCCCTTACTTGATTTCATGTAGTATATGGTTTGAATCCTCCTATTTGAAACAACCATTGCATCAAAGAGGACCTTCAATGCCCCTCTTGAAAAACTATATAACAAGGAATTTTCCTTTTTGTGGCTAGTGAAATGAAAGCAACCATCTTTGAACAAGATGTAGGTGACCATTTTTTGGTAGATTGGTTCCTAGCTAACTTTTTGTCTTCTTGCATAGATGTTAAATAACCATATTTGATAAGAGTATTTTTTTATCGTACTATTTTCAACAAATAGGTACCTTCTTTTGAGAGATGATTTCCATAATTTTTAATCTTTGCAACTCGGCGGGAAAGAAAATTTGAATGGAGCCAAAGCTGGTATGGGACCTGGATGGGATTTTTTCATATGGGGTCTTTTTCTAATGGAGGGAATTCTTGTTACGGTTTATTTTTTCTTTGTTTGCTCCAATAAAAGAATATTTTACTAGGCATTCAACCCATTTTCATGGATCCCAGATTGGCTTCCCGTCACTTAGTGAATAATGGTCATTAAATTTTTATTTATGGGATTTATTTCTCTTCGGTCTGCCTTAAGTTTAGGTACTTGGGCCCTACTCCTATTATTTAAGTCTCCACTTACTTTTCTAGGTAACTGGTCTGGGTTTTTGTTTACTGGCTTGACGAAGTCTAGTGGAGTACAGGTGGAGAGCTCATGTCGACTCAACAACTTGCTGACTTAGAAGGTAACGTCATTGCACTTATGAGTGCTGATGATGAGGCCTTCTGGCAGAAGGAGGGTCTTTTCACAACTGCCGATTCCTTGGGAGGGGTTCCAACTACATTATTTCCTCTTGCCTGTGATTTGACCACATTACCTGCCCACACCATTAACCGAAGTCTGGTTACTACGCCTCTTCGCGTTGCTTCCCTTCCTACAATTACTGGTTTTTCACGACTGGTGGAGGTGACAAAGTCTATGAATGGTCCTCACTTTGGCAGTAAGGGTGTGGTTTCTCCTAGTACACTAATAAATATGAGAAAACATCCAAACCCTATGGGTGTTCGCCAGAAACTATGGAAAGAAAACAAGAAAGTTAAGCAAATGGTTCTGGGTTTTGACGTAGGTCTCGAGGAGACATGTAGGATGGCTCTATGTGGCTTAATAGGAGAAATATCATATAACTATCTGAGTAAGGAACCCATCTCAGTTTGGGTTGAAAAACACTGGACGCCTTTACTCAGATATGAACTAGAAATTCTGTATCTCACGAAAGGTTGGTTTGGTTTTATTTGTAAAACTCCGGAGGATTCGACCCTTCTACTAGATTCTAGGTGGGTTTTTGGAGGTAGAAGTTTAATGTTGAAGCATTGGAGGGTTGGTTTTGAACCGGAGAATGAACATTTCCAGTTTCTTCCTTTGTGGGTTCTTTTACCTG
Source organism: Picea sitchensis (assembly GCA_010110895.2). Classification (NCBI taxonomy): domain Eukaryota; kingdom Viridiplantae; phylum Streptophyta; class Pinopsida; order Pinales; family Pinaceae; genus Picea; species Picea sitchensis. Next base: position 268,301 of record SNQJ01S0001588.1, read on the forward strand.
GTTTACCCATTCATCTCTGAAATGAGGGAGCCCTTCGGGATATTGGAGATTCCTTGGGTAAGTTTATCATGTTGGACAGTCATAATATTTTTGCAACTACCAGGGAGATTGGTAGAATTCTGGTGGAAATTGACATCCATTATGGACTACCGAAGGTTTTAGATATTGAATGGCGTGTTCGTCGATTTTTAAAAAGGTTAGATTACCTTGGTATACCGTTCCTGTGTAACCTTTGTCACAACACATGTCATATTCGAAGGGATTGTAAAGGCTTCAAGGAATAAGAAGTGTCAGAGGACACTTCTATCCATAGGGATCCTCCTGACTACTTACCAGAAGTGGACTCCTATGGGAATGAGTCTCTACATTTTAGTTTAGAGCCTTTGTGTCAGATGGAGCCTCCAGATACTCTCACTGGTAAGTTAAAATTTTTCTGTCCCACTTTATATTCTACTTTGTCTTTGTGGAAAAAGGATGCTTTGGATGCTTCCCGCTGGATTAAACTATCCACCACCAAATAAAGGGCCAACAGAGGATGAAAGGGTACCAACTGGCCCTGTCATAGTGGAAACTGCTCGACATGCGATAAATGTTTCTACACCAATGGGGTATTTGGGGGTATATACTGTACCACTAGATGAGTTTCCTACTCACTCTTCTCCTGTGAGTCCTTAGTCTAGTTTTCCTTATAGATGTGATGAACCAGGACCAACGAATATATCCTCCCCTTTTTCCTTGTTTCTGTCGGATAGAACTGTTATTTCCCCTAGTTTTAGAGAATCATAGGAGGATGAATCCTCTCTCAGTGTTGTGCTAGATTCTCTGATTCCCTTTATTCGTGACACTAACATCACTGTTAAAGTTCTCGTTTACTTGGGAAATAATGTTTATGATTCATCTAGTGGTGGGGGGGATGGTACTTCACATACACACGCTGAGGGGGCCAGGAAATAATTTTCCTGGTCTAGGGGTCTGGGCATCAAACATTCACCTATAAAGACTCGAAGCTCCCATAAAAAATTGGTGGGACTGATTTCACAATCTGTCGACTTTGTACCCTCCTCCATTGACAGTGGGGCTCTTAGAGAAATTAAATCCCTAGTGAGGGATAAGTAATGTTATTACTCTCTTTAAATATTAGAGGGATCAGGGGCACCCTCAAATACACCTATGTTAGACGTCTTTTGGATCAAACTCGCCCAGACATTGTATTTTTACAGGAAACCTTAGTTCATGAGAAACAAACCAGAGATTTCATGCATTATCTCCGACATCTCGTGCTGTAACATCAGTTGGTACTTCTGGAGGTTTATTAGTCTCACGGGACCAAAATATTTATGATTTGGTTCCTCACCTTTCTATTGGTGGTATTCTGTTGATAGGAAAGTGTATTATTAACAAGAGGGAGATCACCTTGCTCAATATTTATGGCCTGTGCATGGATCAAAAACACTTTTGGAATTCAATGGCAGACATTGGTCTACTGTGTTATAAAAATCTGATCATTTCTATTGATCTGAACATTACCATATCTTCAGATGAGGTATGGGGAGGTTCTTCTCATTCTGGATCTTTGGATGGGTTTTTCAAAGATTTATTCCTTTCCAAAAATTTGATAGATATCCAACCAACAAAACTAGTCCCTACCTAGCGGAATGGTCGAACTGAAATTGATGCTATTGCAAAGTTATTGGATAGATGTTTTGTATCTGAAGATTTATTATCTAGCATTGGCCTCTATAGATCCTGGGTGGAGTACCCTTTTATATCTAATCACGCCCCTTTTTTAGTTCAGCTCGAGATTCCTCCATTTTACAAAGCCTATCCTTTCAAATTAAGATCTCTTTGGCTGCACGGAAAGGAAAACATGGCTCTAGTACACAAGATCTGGACGGATCCTATTTTCTTATCTGAAGAAGGAAATCAACGCAGAATCGTCTAGAAATTAAAGGTTTTGAAGACACACACTAAATTATGGATTAAGGAAAGAATTGGCAGGAACAAGTTACATCTGGAGACTTTAGAGACTAAAATAAAGGATACAATTATGAAATTGTTGGGGTATGTAACAAATATGGAAGCGGAAAAACATCTCCATATTATGGAAGAAGAAAAGAATAAACTATTACAAGGAATTAAAGAATAATGGAGACTACGCAGCATGGCGATCTGGATTCAAAGTGGTGATAAAAAAACCAAGTTATTTCACAATTATGCCAACCACATTCGTATTCAAAAACATGTTTGGGAGATCACTGATGAAAATGGGTATATTCACATAGGTCAAGGAGATATAAAGGAGGAAGCTGTTCATTATTTCAATTTTTTTTTCAAGGCACTGATTATCCCCTCCACTACTGAACAAGTCAAGGTCACTGGTCTATTTCCACGGCTGGTAAATGATGAAGAAACTAGTTCACTTTATAGACCAATTATTGTGGAGGAATTAAAGGTTGTATAATCTCTTTTCAAAAAAGATAAAATTCCAGGGCCTGATGGCTGGACTGCCGAATTTTTCACTCACTTTTTTGATTTAGTAGGGGAGGATATCCTTGAGATGGTTTAGGAGTCTATATTGAGAGGATATATTGCTAGGAGCCTAAATTCTACTTTCTTAACCCTTATAAGAAAAGAAAACAAACCAGTTACTTTTGAATATTTCCACTCTATCTCGCTTTGTAACCTATGCTATAAATTAATCTCCAAAATCATCGCGAATCAAATAAAATCGATCCTGTCTAGATCACTTTCAACAGAGCAATTGGGATTTTTGAAATTTAGGCAGATTCAAGATGCTATAGGAACACCACATGAGAGTCTTCATAGCATAAAAAGAAAGAAATTAAAGTCACTTGTTTTGAAATTGGATCCGTGGAAAGCATATGACTGTATCGATTTGGATTTTTTAAGGATGATTTTATTACAAGTGGGTTTCGGTCTCTAGATGACCAAGTGGATTATGAGTTGTGTAAATTCCTCTTCTTATGCAGTGTTACTTAATGGTGAGGCTACCGATTTCTTCAGAAGCGATAGAGGACTATGCCAAGCCTATCCATTATCTCCATTATTATTTATCATGGTAATGGAAGGCCACAGTCTTTTATTAAAAGAAAGAAAAGGGGAAGGAAATTTAACAGGTATAAAGGTGTCCAAAATGATAAAAATTCTTCACTTATTATTTGTGGACGATGTTCTAATTATGACCTAGGCTACATTACAAGAATGGTTGGAAATTGAAAAAATCATTAAGTTATTCTGTAAAGCATCGAGACTTCAGGTTAATGATTCTAAAAAAACAATTCATTTTGAGGGTTTAAGTGATGCTGACCTCATACCTTACAAGTTCTTTCTCCCTCATACCTTTACTGATATTTCAATCGGTTTCAAATATCTTGGATATTTTCTAAATACTGGGGTGTATAGGGTTGATGACTGGAATTGGATGGTGGCCAAAATAGAAAAAAAAGATTGGATTATGGTGCAATAGGTGGTTATCCTTGGGTGGAAGATACATTTTATTAAAGTCAGTTTTGGAGAGTCAGTCAATATATTGGATGTCTATGGAGACCATTCCTCGTTATATATTAAAAAATATTCTAAAACTTATGTTTAAATTCCTCTGGAGTGGTCACATAGAGACTCAACATTATCGTCTTTGCAGGTGGGATTTAGTTTCCAAACCAAAGAACTTTGGTGGTTGGGGTTTTCACAACTTATTTCTTTTCAACAATGCCTTGACTGTAAGCACTCTCTGGCATGTTCTGACTTGGGATGGAATTTGACACAATGTAATAAAGTATAAATATCTACCCAACACAATAGTTACCAATTGGTTTAGATTGGCCTCCTATAAACAGACATTCGCGCCAAGTATTTGGAATTGTCTTATAAAGTTGGTCCATGTGATTACTCATTGGATTAGCTGGATACTAGGTTCGAGCCACCTTATTTCCATTGGTAGAGACATAATTTTAATATTGGGAGATAGTTCCATGCTCTCAACTGTTCTTATCACACTTTTAAGATAGAAAAAAATCATAGTCCTTGCACAAGAAAAAGGATCCGAGGACCACTTTACATATTCTGAAAACTGGATCCGCAACGAGGAGTTGGGTATTACAGGTAACCTAGAAAATGAATGGGAATGTTTTCGTAGAGCGCTTATAGGTTCTAGATTCATGATCCAAGATACAATAGATACATTGATATGGATTGGGGGCGATTCATCAGGGACCTTATCGGTTAAAAATACTTATACAACTCTTATATCTACTTAGAGGTACCCAACTTGTGGTGGTTGGAGGTTAAATATTTGAAAATGGGACTTACAACTTAAGATCAAGTTATTCATTTGGATGGAAGCTGGATTTTTTTTTTATTATCCTGGGATATTATTAAAAAAAAGGCTGGGAGGGCCCAAGCCTATGCCTTTTATCCAAACAAAGTACCGAAGATATTAGCCATCTTTTCATTCAGTGCACCTTCACCAAGTTAGTTTGGGAAAGATTAAAATCAAACCTGAAGCTAAAAAAAAATTGGGAAGGGACTTCACTATCTGAGTGCTTTTTTTCTTGGAAAAAGGACAAATCTGTTTCTCCAACTATTGCTGCCCTTACTTGTTGATATATTTGGTTAGAGAGAAATAAAGTTATTTTTGAGAATGCATCTCTGTCAATACTTTCTGTAGTCTACAAGACTCTTGGATATCTCAATGGGCATCCATCATCACAAAAATACATCCCATTAAGAACTTTCTCTTTCACACAACAAGTTGGTACCTCTATTGCATGTTTTGATGGGGCTGCACTTTCATGTGGCAAGCAATGTGGAGCTGGTGGTGTTATCAAAACACCAAATTCTACTATATATAGATGGTTTATCAACTGCGGGGATGGAACCAATACAAAGGAATTTTTTTTGGGAGTCTGGGCTGTTAGGATATTTAGACACTTAGGAGTTAGTTAAGATCTACTTGGTCTATTGTGTCGTTAGGTAAAAGTGTGTTTTCTAGTGTGTTTATTTAGTATGTATTAGTATGCATTTGTAGTTAGGAAATTCGACGGTCACGATATGTTCACGACACAAAGTGATCCGACGGTTCATACTCTCTTCAATATTAACGACCATTGATCCATGGATTAACAACTGATTGGTCCATGATCTCTATTTAAATAGCATAGAGGGTCATTTTTCGATGATCGATTGTGAGAAAATCTCTTGTAAAATGTCTCTGTAATCTTTTTCTTTGCATTAATAAACTGCTCCAAGTGGCTGCGTTGGCTGGGGTCTTGGATGTTTCCCCGTAGGGGTTTTACCACGTGAAAACATTAGTGTGTTGATCTGGTTATGTGAGTGGTTACTGAAGGTGTTCGTCCTCTATTGGAATACTTTTGTTGTCGAACATGGTATCAGAGCATGTTTGAAGACCCGATCTTGTTGTAGATCGAGATCGTGAAGCCGAGTTGCCTCATATCCATTTTCTGCCATTTTCATACATTTTTGGGTTGAGAGGACTATTCCATTGTGTTCGGATCACTTGTTTCAATCAGGAACACTTTTCATTTCACTCGAAAAGGTTTCCCTTTGCCCAAGATACGACCATTACAGTCAGATCCAGAGTGAAATTTTTTTCTTGTGTGAAAAGAGTTTTTTTTGAGCATGCTCTCCAAGGCCGTCTTCAACAACAACAACAACAACAACACCCCCAATCCTCCTTCTAAACATTTTTTTTGAGCACGCTCTCCAAGGCTGTCTTCAACAACAACAACAACAACAACAAAAACAACAACAACACCCCCAATCCTCCTTCTGAACATTACAATATGTTTTGCTAGACCATTTGGTTAAAACTTGCCTTATTAAGTAAGAGGTCTTGAGTTCAAGTCTCTCCTTTGTTACTTTTTTGAAAAAGTTCATACTGAAATTGTAAAGTGTATTTCACTTCAAGTATAAAAGTGAATCACCATAAGTAGCTTTAATATTTTATTTTGGAGTTATTTATTTTGCATGCATCTTTTCAGTTATAAAATAACTTCATTGTAAAAGTAATCCCCAATTCTCTTTATAAAAGTGGGTCACTTCATAAAGCAACTTACACTATCAAGTGGCCGCATTGGCTGGGGCCGTGGATGTTTCCCCGTAGGGGTTTTACCACGTGAAAACATCGGTGTGTTGATATTTAATCTAGTTATGTGAGTGGTTATGAAGGTGTTCATCCTCTATTGGAATACCTTTGTTGTCGAACATGGGCTACTCTCACACTTGCTACTCATTTGTCTCTTAAAAAATTACAGTTATTGGGGGACTCAAAGGTAATCATTGAATGGTTAAACAATAGAGGAAGACTCCAGGCTACCACCATTGAAGGATGGAAGCTCATAACAAAGGAATTAATTTAATATTTTCAAGAAATTAGCTTTCATCATATCTTCAGGGAAGTTAACAAGGAGGCAGATCAATTATCTAAACAAGCTATCTATGAACCAGAAGGCATAATATCATATTTCAAGTGGGAAAATGGGGCTGCAGGGCCCTTATCACATCTCAACCTTTTCTGACACCTCCCAATTGTCGATATTTGAATAGACCTACTATGTTTTTTGGACTCTTTTTCATATGAACTGGATATTAGTATGAGTATGTGAACTTTTTGACTTATATTATGGTTTTGGTTGCTTTCTCTAAGAAGCATAAATCCATGGAGAAATGTAAGGAATCTATTTTCATGATATTCATACTTTTGGCTATTTTGGATAGTCTGACATTATGCCTGATCGGATCATTGTAATGAACATGAAGATGTAAAAAAAATTATACTCTAATATAATTTTGAGCAAATTTTCTATTGGAAAAAGAGAGATGATTTCCATGTTATTTAACTCCTAATAATTTCCTTTTCCCTAATTTTTATTTGAATTGCTCAAGACTACAAATTTTTCCATATGATTTCCCTCATCCAATCGCTTTTTTGTCTTAGTGGATTGAGTGTCCAGTAGTGGATTACTTACCTCCAATTTGAATCTTACTGGTTTCCTTGACTATTTAGTTCTTGAATGCTCCCCATGTTTGGGTGAATTTGCTAGGTGTATTCCAAGACACGATCCTTACTCAGGATGTTTCTATTCCAAAGACATGATCCTTTAAGAAGGCCATATATCTTGTTTCTCTCCTCTCAAAATTCCCTAGGTATTTGGACATGATTACCCAACTCCGCACTTTGCTTTTCTCATTTAAAATATCTAGTATAGTTTGGGACAAAAAGATTTATTGACTATTTTGACCTCCTTATTCTAACTTATCTTGTGCATTAGATACATCCATTCTTTTCCAAGATTTTAGAATCCATTGTTCTCATTATTTTATCCTACCCAAAGAAATCATTTTAGAATGCTTTCCATTTCTTGCGACATTTTTGTTGCCACTGTTAAAATAATGTTTCTATATAATAGAATAACTAATACAAATAATTAGAAAAGTGCCATTCTTATCTATTAGCAAATTCTAGAGAGTTCTTGAATTCAACTTGCATTTTAGCTTGTCTAATATTGTGGCCCATTAGTTTGTTGTGTGTTTCAATAAATATAAAGTGGGAAACTCAAGTATTTGGTTGGAAGACCTACAACATAAAATCCATGATATTAGCAATTCTTCCTCTAGATTTAAGATCCACATTTGAAAAATAAACTTTGAAACTTCATTGTTTACTTCGATACCAAATGGAATTTGAATATGGGTAAAGGGTCAAGTGTTTGAAGTAATTTATATACCTTTAATCAATTTTGAGATCTTGCAAGAAGAAATAGCTCTTCTCAAAGATTCTTTTAGATTGATGAGAAAAATGGACACATCTTTTATTAACTTTGCCCAAGAAACACAATTTTCTTTTGGACCCCATTTATTAGGATAAAAAAGGATTCTATTGAAAAGAATTCAACAACCCATTCAATCCACTTAACATCAAATCCCACAATAAGAAGCATGCCTTTTAAAAAATCTCAACTGACTTTATTGTAGGACTTTTCAAAATCCATTTTCATCAACATACATGTTTACCTAATTTCATGGTGTTGAGGGATACTTGTGCGAACATTAGTTGTTCCAAACTTACCTACTTACTACAAAGCCACCTTTAGTTTTATATATCACCTTCAATAAGGTGTATTTTTGGAAGGTGGGGATGATATGCTTCATATTATCTACATGTGCCAAACATTTCGTTCTCCATTATGGGAATATTACAATGGAATGTATTTGAATCACAACACTCTAGAAATATTGCTTCATTGACAAGTTATGGGTGGGGGTTTTCCATTCCACCAAATTCTCCTAGGACTTGCACCAACTCATTTGCATGAACAAGATGAATTAATAGGAATTACACATTTATTTGGGGTTTTGAACATTAGTTGGGGGCATGAAAATAACGCCACTTTACCAACTAACCAATACATCATTAACATATTTAGTAGGGTTTTAACATAGAGGAAATAACTTTGGCGATAATTTCGTAAACTAAATTGCACAAAGAAATTATTTTGAAGGAAGCGAACTCATTGAGCTTTTCTTTCTATGAAATGAAGGTAAGGAATGGAAATTTTATTTTCTTTTAAAATTTTTCTTCATCAAACTTTTCTTTCATTGGAATTAGGGTAAGGAAATTATGTGAATTCATTGACATTTAAGATTTTTCCTTGTAGCCTTAATAGTTCCTAAATTGACCCAAGCTATATGTTTTAATTACATGCCAAAATTTTTGGAAAAAATCCAACCAAAATGCATATAGCTTAAGAAATATATCCTTTTTGAGGAGGGAATACTGAATTATAGGAATTGTTTTGAATTTCGTGTCCAAAAGATCTCAATTGATTTTTTCAATGATTTGAATATGGGATGAATGAAAAAAACAACTCCTGATTTTCTTTAGATAAGTTTTCAGGGTCTAACAACATGGATTTAACGAAAGATTCAACTTCCTTTCTTGTTATGTTATTGGCCTCTAAGACAAGACATACTTAGCTTCTCTAACAATTCTTGTGATTTAAAGAAAGATTAAATTCCTTGCAAATTTGGTCATTTTCTATATCATCGTTAAGTCCATTTCTTGAATTTCTTGTGGATAAATCTCCTTTTCATAGTGATTTCATGAAAAAACAGAAAAAAATCTACATCATTTGTTTAGACATTGCATTCTCAAATTTTCTACCAAAAGATCTCCTTTTTTATATATTTCATATAGGCCCTTTCTTATCGATTCTTCTTTTTGAGAAGAGCTTGAGACAATCACGTTGGGTTAATATTGACTTGGTCATAGAGTAGTTAAGATAACCTTGAGTTACTAATTAATGGATTTATTGATGGTGGTTTACGGGTGCATGGTTTTGGTAATCCATGGTATTTGATGCGATGAAGCCTATTTACTCGCTTGTAATACTTCATTGTAAGATGCCTAAATTGGCTTCTGTTGGCCTTGTTTGGATGATTTGTCCAAGTTTAATAGATATCTATTAGGTGATGGTTTTCACGGTTAACGGTTTGTATGTTAAATATCTAGTGCCCATTTATGTGCATGCTTCTTCTTGTACTATTACTCTCTTCAGATTTAACATGTGGTATAAGAGCCTAGTTAGCCAAGACTCTCTCATGAGAGTGGTTGAAGAATGGTGGCATAAGAGAGGAGTCAGTAAAAGAATCATGCACACAAATTGAAGTGACGGTTCATGCGTTTATGAACCATGGTGAATAACACATGGAAATGTATTAAAAGGATTGATACAGAGCACTAGTGGAAGTACACACATGATAGTATCTAAAGATCAAATTGGTGAATGAGTGCTTGATTGTATTTGTAGCAAGAGGGATGATGTCGATGAAGTTAGGTGATGTTTCATAACATCACGTGCTCAGGCATACAATTGTATTTTATGGAGTTGGTTTTTTACTACATGTAAATGGGCATATGGTTGTAAGACATATTTAGGCATGCATACCTCTATTTTGATGATTCACCGGTATAAAGTCTAGATGTAGACCTAGGTGATGGGGAGAGGGGGGTAGACTTAGGTGATGGGGAGCAGGGGAGGGAGGGGGGATGTTGTATTCTCAGATACCTGGTTTCTAAACTTTGAGAGGGTAGGTGTTTATCCCAAGTTATGTTTAAACAGGGGAATGTTGGGTTAATATTGACTCTATCATAGAGTAGTTAAGATAACATTGAGTTAGTCATTGATGGGTTTACTGATGATGATTTACGAACCCATGGTTTTGGTAACCCATGGTATTTGATGTGATGACGCCTATTTAATGGCTTGGAATACGTCATTATAAGATTATTGTCTTGGTTAGATTGGCCAAGGTTAATAACTATCTATTAGGTGCTAGTTTTTCCAGTTAAGTGTTTCCAGGTAAATCTCTAGTGTCCATTTATGTGCATGCTTCTTGTTATACTATTACTATCTTTAGATTTAACAAAACATGATTGTTGAATCATAAGCCAAGCTCTATCATTTCTTTCTCCATATACTTATTTGAAAATATATTTCCAAATACTTGCATGCACCATTCCTTAAACTATTTATAAACTATGTGGATATTACACTTAAACAATTTGTCACAACATATCTTACAATATTTTGGAATTTCTTATTATGCAATGTGTTACTTTAGGTTTCAGATTTTATATTACTACCTTAGTGGAAAAAATATTAAAATAAATTCATTGAAATGAAAGAAGAAATCAAATAACACACCATCCACATAATGGACACAAGATGTACCTTGGGAAAAAGCAATATGGGAAAAACCTAGCTAGAAGGTGAGGTCTATGCCTAGCTCTTTTCTTGTCAATTATAAAATTCAAATACAAATAAAGGGCACTCACTTTGGATTTTCCATGGAAACTATGGTCCTTATGGATTGTTAGGATCCGATCCTAACTCCTCTCCATGGGTCAATAGGTAGTAGGATATGTTTTCTATGTAATAAAGGCTAGCATTAGTTAATAAAGCCTAATAAATAAAGGAGAATAAGTCAATGTAAGACGACCTAATAGAATCTTCCACTTATAGAAATATCTTCCTCTAGAAGTTTCCTTACAAGGTAGAACTAGTATAAATAAGAGTAGGAGGCATTGTATATTTTTGTCTTGGAGTTTATTGTAATAGAGATCTGCTATGCTGGAGGTTTCCCCCTCAAAGAGGCAAGTGAACATTGGAATCTCTAATAAAGGTGATCTTTCTAGTGTTATTATGGTATTGTTCTAGCTATAATCTTGTTGTTCCATTATTGATTGCTAAATATTTCTGTTCCACACATTATTATTCATCTGCTATATTGAAAATGGTATCAAAGCTCCTTCCTGGGCAGAACTTGTGGGGTAATTTTTTTTTCCAGGGTAGAGACGTATTTCGATGTCTTTAAGCTTCAAAGATCTGTCATTCCACACATAAACCTGCGGTCAGGGACTCATACACACAGGAACTACAAGTGTTACTTAAGCACACGTTGTTGGCCACCCTTGTAACCCCTGTTGGTACCCCTTCGAGTGGTAGCACACTAGACAACACCTGTATACAGATCAACCTAGATATCCTGAAGCCCTCCGTAGATAAACCAATCATTTGCCTGTCTACTATAGTGCCATCGAGAACAACAGTCAGGAAGATACGCTCTAGTACTGGGGTATTCAGGTAGTACGATTAAGGGCACGATCTAGCCTCCTTAGTTGGTGCCATGAGATATTTGGACGAGTAATATTGTTGGACCCCACACATATATCAAAGAGCTATAGCACAAGGAAAATCCTTGTCTTTAGAAACCTTGAATACCCTAACCCTTGGAACAAAAACATAAACAAAACATACTAGATCTATTGCTGTGCAACTGTGTCTCCTGCATTCTAGTTGCGAAATTCCTACACATTTCTTCCTGTAAAGCATTTGGCCATTTTGTCACTGCAATATTATTCATCTTGGAGTATAACTCCACAAGAGTTAGAAAAAAAAACAAGTCAGGGGCCCATCAACACCCTTATTTGTAACCTAGTCCATTGCATTCCTCTCTTCATTCTGATCGCAATGGTACCCTTCAATTTCAAGACTTTTTTTTTCTTCGCGGTCCCACCCCTTTCAGAGACACCCTTATCTGAAATCTATACCATTGGACTCCTCTATTTGTCTTGATCACCCTGATACATCTCACTTTTTGTGGTCTCGATTTCTTTCCCAAAACCTTATCTACTACCTAAGCCGCTACCATGCCAAGCACCCAAGATCAGACCTAAGAAGACTGGGATACTAGGCTTTCCAACTTAGAATTGCGAATGGAATCCATCCCTACTACCATACAAACAACAATCAATGACTCCCTCCTTGCAAAAATCCAAGCAACCATCTGTGAAGCCATGCAACCATTCACAAAAGGTAAGGAGGTAGAGCCCAATGTAGAGGACCCTCAAGAATCCCATTATGAGCATACTCATTCCTCTCACTCCGCTTAGGGTTCTCCACACACTTGGAATAAGGTGCCCAAAGTTGACATGCATAAATTTGATGGATCCAACCTAACAAGGTGGGTCTCTTAAATGGAACAATACTTCTCCCTCCATAATATTTGGGATGATGAGACCAAACTCCATGTAGGGATTTTGTACCTGGATCAAGAACGATGGCAGTGGTGGCAGTGGCATGAAAAATGTTATCCAGGTATAACCACTTCGAACATGTTCACTAAGCAGTTTCTACCCGTTTTGATAGGGAATCACATTTTTTTGGGTAAATTCACCAAGCTGCGCCAAACTGGATCAACCAAAAACTTCAACATGCCATTTGAACAGTTGGCTATCTAGACCGAGGGATTATTTGATGCATTTTACCTTGAATGTTTTATCAATGGCTTAAAGGAATCCATTTGGGCTCATGTGAGCATGCATCATAATACTACCTGGTTGTAGGAATGTTAATTAACAAAGGAAGAAAATACCATCCTTTAGGCCCCACCCATGAAGGCTCTAGCTCTCACCCATCCTTGCCCCAGGGATCACCCAGATCCAACACAAACATTGAAGTTCCAAAATCTATCTCCAATTGAAATGGCAGAATGTCGCAAGTAAGGAATTTACTACTATTGTTATGAAAAGTACACACAAGGGCATAAATGTAGAAAACACAATTTCTTCCAGATTGATGCATCTGCTTCATCTCCATATGAAGAAATCCCATCAGATGAGGCTCCTAACCTAGATGAGGCTCCACCAAGTGATATCGCCGAAGCTCCAATTGTAACCCTGTGGAACCAACAGAACCCGTCATATTGCTTCATGCACTCTCAGGTATTTCGTCCCCACAGACATTGAAGCTCAAGGAATACATCAAACATCGGCTGGTGGTGGTGTTGATCGATAGTGTAAGCACCCATAATTTTATTCATTGCAGGATTGCTGATGAGATCCATTATTTTGTTCGCCCTATTTCTAATTTTCAAATCCTCATTGCTAATGGTGGTACTATCAAGTGTGGGGACCGTTGTGAGAATGTCAAACTCCAAATGGGTGATTATACTATGAAAACCCACATGTTCTCTATTTCCATGGGTGGTTGTGATATTGTATTAGGAGTATAATCGCTTCTCACTCTAGGGTCAATCACAATCGATTATCAAGAATTATATATGATATTTACCCAATATGCTCACCCTACACCCTCCGAGGTCTCCAAGCAGGCTCTCCTGAAATCATCATCTCTCATAGGTTGGGGAAAATGTTGAAGAAAGGCCACCATGGTGTGATTTATCAATTTAATTCCATCTAGGTCACTAAACATGCCTATCAGGTAGTTCCTCCCATCCTTCAACTCATCTTGGACAAGTACCCAAAGGTCTTTGATATTCCCACAACCTTACCTCCCTCCAGAGGTGAGCATGATCATAACATCCCTCTCCTTCTGAGAAGTCAACCCCCCAATGTACATCCCTACAGATATCCATTTGCTCAGAAAAATGAAATAGAAAATATGGTACATGAATTACTAGAGGTGGGGGTAATTCACCGCAGTACCAACCCATATTCTTCACCAGTGGTGATGATTGTAAAGAAAGAAGGTACTTGGCGCATGTGCACTAATTTTTGTGCCTTGAATAAACTGACCATCAAAGATAAGTTTCCCGTTCCTGTCATTGACAATATGTTGGATGAACTCAAAGGTGCCTGTGTATTCACCAAATTAGGCCTCCGCTTCGACTATCACCAGATCAGGATGAAAGAGGTAGATATTCCAAAGACTTCTTTCATAACTCATGAAGGACATTTTGAATTCTTGGTCATGTCTTTTGGCCTTTGTAATGCCCTGTCGACCTTCCAAAGTCTATTGAATAAATTATTGAAACCTTACCTTCAGAAGTTTGTCTTGGTTTTCTTTGATGACATCCTCATTTACAACCACACTTGGGATAACCATATTCTTCATGTGGACAAAGTCCTTCACTTGCTGCAGGAAAACCATATTTTTTTTCAAAAAGGCCAAATGTTCATTTGGAGCCAATGAAGTGGAATACTTGGGATACATTGTCAATCGATAAGGGGTAAAAGTGGACCCCAAAATGATACAAGCTATGTTGGAATAGACACGACCCAAGACCTTAAATTACCTAAGGGGTTTTCTTAGTCTCACAAGATATTACAGGAAATTTGTCCACCATTATGGTAAAATTGGTAATCCATTGACTGAGCTTCTTAAGAAAAATGAATTTCATTAGACACCTGCTACTAAGAAAGCCTTCAAAGAATTAAAGAGGGCCATGTGCACTACTCTTGTCATAGCAACGCCTGACTTCAACAACGCCTTTTTGGTGGAATCAGATGCTTTTGGCATTGATATAGGCATAGTTCTCACCCAAGATGGTAGACCTTTGGCCTTTACTAGACAAGCATTGAGTGGACGCAATTTGAGCATATATACGTATGGAAAATAAATGATTTCCATTCTCCATGTGGTGCACACATGGTGACCATATCTCTTGGGATGTCGTTTTCAGATCAAAATAGAGCACCATAGTTTGAAATATTTTTTGGAGCAATGACTCTCCTCCTTAGAAAAAAATAAGTGGCTGACCAAAATGTTGGGTTATGATTATGAAATTATATACAAAAGGGGAAAATATAATATAATAGCCTATGCATTATCATGCCAACATGAGGAAGACATCTCCCTCTTTGCCTGATTCTTACCGGTCCCTGATTGGATTGAAGAAGTACGCCAAGAGTGGCTAACACGACCGACTCTCTCCAAGTTAATTCAATGCCTTCAATGCCTTCAATAGGACCCTAATCCTCCCATTGAACACACTTGGATCACATGGTTCTCTCACCCTCTTCAGCACTCAAGCCACGACTCTTAAATGAGTTTCACTCATCATCTATTGCAGGTCACTCAGGATTCCAAAAGACATATGCTCATGCCCATCGTTCTTTTTTATGGGAAGGCATGAAGAAGGATATCCTTCATTTGGTCACATAATGTGAGGTGTGCCGACATAATAAAGGTGAAAATATCAAGTCTCCAGGCACCCTACAACCCTTACCCATTCCAGCTTCTATATGGACAAAAATATTGATGGATTTTATAGTGGGCCTTCCTAAAGCTAGGAACAAGTCCTTCATCATGGTGGTGGTTGATCGCTTGTCTAAGTATGCTCATTTTTGTGCCTTACCCCACCTTTTCACACTAACACAAGTTTTCCTTGATTATATTTTCAAGTTACATGGAATGCCCACCTCTATTGTATCTGATCGTGACCCCACTTTCACAAGCACATTTTTGAAAGAGCTATTTAAATTGCAGGGCACCCAACTAGACATGAGCACAACCTATCACCCCCATTTTGATGGCCAAACGGAAGTGGTCAACAAATGTTTGGAAACCTACTTGCAGTGTTTTTCTTTGGACAAACAAAACCAATGGGTGAAATGGATCCCCTTGGCATAATGGTGGTACAATACTTCCTATCACACAACCACTAAAATGATCCCATATGAAGAAGTGTATGGAAAACTCCCACCTACAATCACTACTTATCTTCCAGGCACATCAAATGTCCAATCTATTGATACAATGCTACAAGGTCGCAAAACCACCCTCATGGATATGAAGGATAACCTCCACATGGCCCAAAATCGCATGAAGCAACATGCAGACCAACATAGTTCAGAAAGTGTTTTTCAGGAAGGTGATTAGGTGTTTCCTAGGCTCCAACTTTACAAGAAAACATCTCTCAAATCCCATGGACATCACAAGTTGGAACCCAAGTTTTATGGGCCATACCAGATCATCAAGCATATTGGTTCAATGGCCTACAAATTGGACCTTCCGACTACTTACAAAATCCATCTGATGTTCCATGTTTCGTGTCTGAAGAAAGTGGTGGGAAAAAATTGTAGGGTCCAAACCATCCTTCTGGAATTATATGAAGAAGGCTCCCTTTGGCTCCAACCATACATAGTCCTCAATCACTGTGAATGTTAGTTGCATGGAAGAACTATCAAATAAGTGCTTATCCAGTGGAAGGACACATCACCAGAGGATGCGACCTGGGAACCAACGACTATAATCAAGTAATTTACGCACCTGCAACCTTGAGGACAAGACTTATTTTGAAGGGAGAGGGAATGTTAGGATCCGATCCTAACCCCTCTCCATGGGTCATTATTTAGTAGGGTATGTTTTCTATGTAATAAAGAAAGACATTAGTTAATAAGGTCTAATAAATAAAGGATAATAAGTCAATCTAAGAAGACCTAATAGAAGCTTCCACTTCTAGAAAGATCTTCCTCTAGAAGTTTCCTTATAAGGTAGAACTAGTATAAATAAGAGTAGGAGGCATTGGATATTTTTGTCTTGTAGTTTATTGTAATAGAGCTCTTCTCTGTTGGAGGTTTCCCCCTCGAAGAGGCAAGTGAATATTTCTATCTCTAATAAATTTTCTCTTTCTAGTGTTATTCTGGTATTGTTCTAGATATAATCTTGTTGTTCCATTACTGCTTGCTAGATATTTCTATTCCGTACATTATTATTCATCTGGTATATTGCATGGATTCTACATGATGTTTTGCTTCCTTTCTTTTTCTTCAGTATCCCGCTCCTAGATGCTCTACTCAACTATAGAATGATAAAACAATACAACAAGAATATAACCCCTTCCTTTCCTAGTGGACCAATGTTTAACATGTCCTAATAGCTTCCTAGGGTTAGGGTTTTTTCGTGCCTCAACTCTTGATTAGGGTTAGAGTTTTGGACCCTCTAGAATCTTCTTGAAAGTCCACACATGACTAGCTCCACATGTGTGAGTAACATGAGTTGTGAAAGTGCACACATCATTAGCTCCACATCCGTGAGTAATGTGAGTTGACATTTCATCCACTTGGTCTCATGGTGGCCAATAGAATAGGTAAACTTGTGGGAAGCATAACTTATTCATACAAACTTCGATTGGGTTGATGTTTACACTATTGGAAATCTCTTGATGTGTATAATAAAATTAAAAGGATACAATTTTGTTTGTAAATTTTTGGCCCCCAAAATGGCCATTAGGGCTTCAAACAAATTCAAAAAGTTTATGGATCCCAAATCACCAAAGCAAGATCCACCCCTAAAATGGGCCTTACAAGGTTAATATATATTTATTAGATAATGGTTTTCTCGGTTAACGGTTTCTAGGGTAAATATCTAATTTCCATTTATGTGCATGTTTCTTGTTGCACTATTACTTTCTTCAGATTTAACGTGTGGTATCGGAGCCTAGTTAGCCAAGAATCTCTCATGAAATTGGTTGAAGAATGAAAATATAAGAGAGGAGTCGGTAAAAGACTCATGCAGACAAATTGAAGTCATGGTTCATGGATTTATAAACCATGGTGAATGGCACATGTAAATGTATTAAATGAATTGATATGGAGCACCAGTGGAAACACACATAGGATAATATCTAAAGAACTTGGTGAATGCTTGCTTGATTGTATTTGTAGCAAGAGGGATGATGCCAATGAAATTAGGTGATGTTTCATAACATCACATGCTAGGGCATACAATTGTATTTTATGGAGTTGATTTTTTTATTGCATGTAAATGGGAATATAGTTGTAAGACATATTTAAGCATGCGTACCCTTAGTTTGATGGTTCATCGGTACAAAGTCTTAGGTGAAGGGGGGCGGGGGGTGGGGAACATTGTATTCCAGGATACCTGATTTATAAAATTTAAGGGGGGTAGGTGTTTATCCCAAGTTAAGTTTAAAGTGGAGAATGTTGGGTTAATATTGACTCCGTCATAGAGTAGTTAAGATAACCTTGAGTCAATCATTAATGGTTTTACCAACGATGGTTATGAACCCATGGTATTTGATGTGATGAAGCTTATTTATTGGCTTGAAATACTTCCTTGTAATATGTGTGGCTTGGTTAGTTTGGCCAAGGTTAATAAATATGTATCAGGTGTTGATTTTCCCAGTTAAGTGTTTCCAGGTAAATCTCTAGTATCCATTTATATGCATGCTTCTTGTTATATTGTTACTCTCTTTAGATTTAACAAATCATGATTGTTGAATCATAGGTCAAGCTCTATCATTTCTTTCTCCATATCCTTCTTTAAAATATATTTCCAAATACTTGCACACACCATTCCTTCAACTATTTATAAACTATGTAGATATTCCACTTGAATAGTTTGTCACAACAAATCTTACAATATTTTGGAATTTCTTATTATGCAATGTATTACTTTAGGTTTTAGATTTAATATTACTACTTTAGTGCAAAAAATAATAAAACAAATTAACTAAAATGAAATAAACAACCAAATAAAACACCATCCACATAATGAACACAAGATGTACCATGAGAAAACCCAATATGCGAAAAACCTAACTATAAGGTGAGGTCTATGCCTAGCTCTTTTCTTCTCAATTCTAAAATTCAAATACAAATAAAGGGCACACACTTTGGAGTTTCCATGCACACTATGCTCCGTATGGATCGTACATGATCTTTTACTTCCTTTGTTTTGCTTCAATACCCCGCTCCTAGATGCTCTACTCAACTATGGAATGATAAAACAATATCAGAAAAATAGAACCCCTTCCTTTCCTAGTGGCCCAATATTCAACATGTCCTAATATCTTTATAGCGTTAGGGTTATGGTTTTTTCATGCCTCAACTCTCGATTAGGGTTAGAGTTTTGGACCCTCTAGAATCTTCTTGAAAGTCCACACATGACTAGCTCCACATGTGTGAGTAACGTGACCCGTGAAAGTGAACACATTACTAGCTCCACGTATGTGAATAATGGATCTGACGTGCCATCCACTTGGTCTCATGGTGGCTAATAGAATAGGTAAACTTGTGGGAGGCATAACTTCCACATATGAACTCCGATTGGGTTGATATTTATATTGTTGGATATCTCTTGATGTGTAGAATAACATTAAAGGGCTACAATTTTGTTTGCGAAGTTTTGTCTTAAAAAATGGCCATTTAGGGCTTCAAAACTACTCGAAATGTTTTTGGATCCCAAATCACCAAAGCAGGATCCACCTCTAAGAAGGGCCCTATAAGCCAAAAACTCTAAATTTTCCACCCAGAAATACCAAACTAGATGACAAATTATACAATGATCCATTTTGAATCGTTCAATTTCTTCCTTAACCTTTGTACCTTCTCTGTGAAAATAAATATATTTGAGCCTTAATTGAAAGCTCATAATTCTATCATTCTATTTTTTTTTTAATTGAAGATTGAGATCACTTAACTACATTGTTTTAATTTTGAAAAAGACATTTTTAAATTTAACTTCTTTAAAAAAAATAAAATTAATCTTATAAGACAATGATTTGAGGAGGACCCTTAATAAATGAATGATTAATATGTTGCCTTGAGTTCATCCACTAATATGTTGCCTTGAGTTCATCCACTCTTCATTTAGGAGAAATATTTTCTACTATACCATTATAAAGCCTTTACCTTTCTTTCTATTATTTTAAGGGAATTTCATATTTTGTTGACCTTAGTGAAGTATCGTAGAATTTGGACGTGTGCATACAATTATTCCTTTCTTCTCATGACCATTAATTTTTGTACATAAGTCACCTATTCTAATCCATCGAGTGTGTTGGGTAAAATTTCATTTCTTTTGATTAATGATTTTTTAATCTAGGAAGTGCATTGGGTAAAACTTCATTTCTTTTGATTAATGATTCCATAGGTAGGGTCAAAGGCAACACAATTTGGACCATATGTTTAATACCACATAGATATAATTATACATTTTTGAATAAAACTAAATGTTGATCAAACTTGGCCTTGGAACTTCCTATTGCATTATGTTAAGTACCACACTTCCTAATCCTATCCTATCCAAGTTTTCTAAAGTAAAATTTATTTTCTGGATTAAAACTAGGTCATGCTTCTCTTCTATATTTCTTTCAAATCTCACCTTTTGTTTTCAAGCATAATTTATCCTATGAACTTTAAAAACACACATTTCATAAAATTGGATTTTTTTTATTACGAGGATATCATTAAATTCAAGTTTTTTTTTTTGGGTTTTTTTTAAAGTATTTAATGTTTCATTAAATTTGAATATTTTTGCACTTTAAATTTGTTTTAATTTCAATAATTATTGTTGCAATAAGGAATTACAAAACTATTTAAGTCTTGGTTTTTGTACTTTAAATTTGTTTCAATTTCAATAATTATTGTTGCAATAAGGAATTACAAAACTATTTAAGTCCGGGGAAGGAAATCTCAAAGTAATCGTATCTTAAGAAATGGATGTTATAGGGATCAAGAGAGAAAGACATGTTGAGATCTTGTGTTTGAAACCCTAGCTATTTTCTACAAGGATCTATGGAGGCGTCTCTTGAGGGGGAGTTGTGCCCTCCTCTTGAATAAGAGGCCTTGGCCTTCAAGGTGATGGTCTTGATGTATGCAAGGACATCAAAGGCCCAACCAATGAAATTTGTAAAGAGAATAGGAGAAATGTTGGAGGTTAATCTCCCCCCTTACACAACTAGGTGCAAGGCATTGGCCTTTGTGAATAGAGGATTGATTAGGAAATTTACTGACATCTGGCCTTCATCGAGGACCATGGCCTCCTAGATGGAAAAAAATTGGAAACCCCATGTGAAAAGGTAGTTGAACCGGTTTTTTGTGGCAGAGGGTTTTATGCCTTCCTCTCTGAATTTAAGGAGGACCATGACCCAATCTTTCACAGTGCTCCATAGTTTCTTAATGCTAGGGGCATGCATTTGAATAGGTGGTCTTTGGATTTCAACTTGGAAAATGATATCCCGTTTGTTGTTCCTATCTAGGTAAGGTTGCCCCACCTTTCTTTGCATTGTTGGAGTGACGAGGGCCTTAGAAGTATTGGAATTTCGTTAGGGAGATAATTAGATAGGGAGGATCCGGAGGAAAATATTTTCTCTTGTGATTGAATTTCTGTCGAAGTTGACCTAGAAAAGGGATTGCTAGAAGAAGTGTTGATTTTTCTGGACAATTGGTATCACATTCAACCATTGGAATACGAGAAAATACCATTCAAATGTAAGCTCCATGAATATGGACACTTAGCGAATAATCATAATAAGGTTGAGGCTCAATGACCTCAGGAGAGAGAACAGGGAGGGTGGTAGGCCAAAATATTGGATTGAATGCAAATTCAGGTTTGATAGTCTAGAATGGAAAATCTCTAGATTCATCCCTAGTTAAATCTGCAGGAAGACCTAGGGGGTCCTCTTCGGTGCCCCTGAATGCTAGATCAGTGGAACCAAGATTAATAACCGGTATGTGATTCTCTCACAAACAGAGGGAGAGCTGGAAATAGATGCAATTGATCAAGAGTTACCAGATCTAATTCAAAACCCTAGAAGGTAGTGTAACATAAATAAATATATAATAATAATAATAAATAATAAATACAAATAACTAATAAATAATAATTAATAATGAAGAGTTATGACATCCTAATGAAATGATGCATCTCTTCATGAAAGGGAACCCTATGTGGGTATATAAGGCCCTCATTGTAATCTCACTCATATTCTTATACATTATTATTTAATATATATTATTGTTGTATATGGATATTTTTATATTCCAAGTATTTTGGATTATTAACTCATGAGCCAAGTTGGTATTAGAGCTTCGTCTCGATCCAAATTTTGGCCACAAATAAAGTTTCTCTAAAATTAGGTCTTTGGCCTCATATTGGCCATTGACCATTTATAAATCAAATATTCTACAGATTTCAACGAAAGTAAAAAAGTCATTCTGCACATAATCATAAAAAAAAGAAGAGGAGAAAAAAAAAGAAAAGAAAAAAAAAGATTTTTCTTAAGGGGCACGTGAAGAAGTATAAGTGCACACCAAGAAGTTTGAAAAAAATATTCCAGATTTGGCATTAGTTAAGTTAATTTTCATTTAAAAAGTGAGAATAAGTAATTTAAAAGAAAAAGTTTCAAAGAAGAGGAAAAGTGAATATTTTATTTTACCTTTGGAGATTTACCATCCCATGGTTTTGGAAAACCATTTACACATGGTATTCCATACCATATATAATATATGTGTGTATTTTCCTCTAAAAAAGTATTTCAAAAAACTTAGGGTCACGTTGAGCCCTAACCCCCACTAACAAATAATCAAGAGTATATAAGGGATTTATAAGGTACTTTTTATAAAGTATAAAAATGATTATAAAAATTGGAGTGAAAAGATATATAAGAAGGAAGGAGTATAACTAAAAGAGTTCTTTTGGAAAGTGTGAATGTAATATTAAATTATTTTTCATTAATTACCAAGGAAAAAAAGAAGAAGAAGAGATAAGTGAATATAAAATTATTGTTGGTAAAGTATAAAGAAAATATTCAAAGTTTTTAAACTCTATATATAAAAATAAGAATTATCAAGGATTATTTTCTTAAAAGAATATAAAGGAATATTAGAGGAAGATATCTATTAAGTCAAGAAGATTAAGTCTTATTATTATTATTAAAGAGATATAATAATAATTATAAGGTCAATTCAAATTAAAAAATGGATTTTAAGGAATGAATATTTTCTGGTAAAAATCATCTAAGTAGATGCATCAGATTATTAACATTTAGAGGAAATATTCAAGAAAAAGAAGTTAACATCCACATTTTCCCAGATAAGAAGAAAAAACACATAAGTATGGATTTGACGAATCAATTAATAATTCCAAAGACAAATGTAATCAAAACAAAAGACTTTTATTTTCTCAATAAATATGACATAAAGGATTTATCATTGACACTTGAAGATTATAAACTCGTATTGAATTTTGAGGTTACAACTATATATGGAAAATATGTTGATATAATCCTTGGCTCGACTTGATTAGAGACGCTGGGTAGCTTAATATTAAACCTTGAGAAAACGTTTTTAATGTTTTCTTACAAGAAGAAAAAAATAACATTACATGACGTCTCAGTGAAGTCAGATTCAATATCTACATAAAAAAATATTGATAAGATATCCAAAATTCTACTTTCGGATAAACAACAGTCAATACTTGAGATCAAAAAAGAGTGTGACAAAATTATCATAGATAAAGACGGAAAATTTTGTCGTCTAAAGAATCATAATAAAAGTTTGGTCACACAAATCAAGAAGTTGAAGAACGAGAAGAAATCACAAAAGGAAAGGTTAGAACAATTTTACAGTAAACAAGCAATGACCAACGAAGAAACAATACTTGAACCTATTGAAATCAAGAAGCTTCCAGTTAAAATAATCCAGACCTTAGAGAAGGGAGTAAACACCGATCTAGTTGAACTACCAATAGTATCAATAGTTGAAGAGAGATCCAACAAACAAGATTCAAAAGAGATTCGGGTGCTTTATCGTCATCCGAATCATAAGATTCGTTATGACCAACAACAAAGTCAAGATGAATATGAATGTTGGATTACTGAGAAGGGAGGGGGTGAATGCGGTAATAAATATAATCCTTTTTAACCACAAAATGCAAGTGTTATATCAAGAATCAGTAATAGAGAAATATAATCCTTTTTAACCACAAAATGCAAGTGTTATATCAATGTAGCATTATCATCCAATATTTGCAGAGTAAATAAACAATGAACAAATGAGAAATCATACACATACACAATACACCGATGTTTTTACGTGGAAACCCAAAGCGAAAGAAAACTACATAATACTTTTTCTTATATGTCTTTAAGAATTACATTCATTGGAAGCACCAAATTCCTTTATTTTATAGCTGCAACTGGAAGGAGGATTCAACCCACTAGTTTCTTAGGCTACAACCTGAGGGAAGCTCCAACTCCCCAATTATCTGGCTACAACCAGAAGGAGGCTATAACCCCCTATGTTCACTGGCTACAACTGGAAGGTGGCTACAACCACCTATACTTTCCCCATCCAACCGCCCTGATGTAGAAGTAGAATGATGGAACCACTATCACACTATCACTGTGAGATATACCACTGTAAACTTGTACCAATCAACCTGTACTCAACCTATACCATAAACAAGTGCATCAACCATGCACCAACCTGTACCAAACAACCTGTACCATAAACAAGTGTATCAACCATGCACCAACCTGTACAAACAACCTGTAATCATCCTGTACCATAAACAAGTGCATCAACCATGCACCAACCTGTAGCTCAACCTGTACCATCAACGAGTGTATCAACCATGCACCAAATATGTACCAATCATGCATCAAACCCATATAAACTATGACTCATCAATATGTACCAACATCATCAACTATACACCTGATGTATGTGCCAACTCATCAACTACTTGTCTCAACCATGTACCCAACATGTACCTCAACCATATACCAAATAAATATACCAATATAACCATCAAAATTTCTCTAGTAATACATCACACTATCCATAACCAAATACTATAAACCATTACATCAAACCATGTTCCACAACCTCACTGTTATACAACCTCTATTTGTAACATACCTCAACCAAAATCCCTCATCAATTTAATCATCCAAATCCGAATTGTAACTCTGTAAAAAACCTGGTGTATATGATCACATACCTGGAAACCTTCCTTCACAAGAGACAAACATTTTCATCAAATTTTACTTTAATCTCACATGACTAGTTTTGGATTAATCAACAACCCTAACTTGCAATAATCATAACTATGTACCTGTAATGAATAAAGATCTAAAAATAGTACACAATGTTCTTTAGTTTCTTGTCTGCAATTTCTCCAGGTTTCACTTCTTTGAACCTTCTAGAAAAAGAGTTATAGCACAAATGACATACCTTGCTGAATTCTGGCTTATTCTAGAGAGCGAACTTGTAGAGCATGCCCCACACAGAATATTTGTTGAATGGATCTGAAAATGGTACAAAGAATACTACAGAATGTACTATAACCAATACAATTGGTCTTACTAAATTTGGATCTATTATGAAGAAGTGATGAAGTTTTTACCGAAACACTTGTTTTAGACTAGTTTCAGGACTAGCCGCAAACCCTATTTTCCACGGAGTGTAACTCCAAAAATACAACGACCCACAAGATGGAATTTTTATCACAGCTACTTGGATATGTTTCCTAAATGACCTCTATATTTCACGGTCCGAATCATTCTAGAAACAAATTTATTGCGAAAATGGTGAGATGACCTGTAAATAACATACCTTAGAAAGCACTATCAAAGTAATTTATCCTCCCTTGAATTTCAACCTTCTTTACTTCACCTTCCCTATGAAATTAGCCTTAGATATCCTTTGGTTACCTCAGTCACTTGTAGATATTCAATATGCTCAAGTGTAATTAAAATGAGAGACCCTTGCCTCTTATTTATACTTTTATGTAGATTTCTCAAGGGGTTACCTTCTAACCATCTTAAACCACTTTCCTTATTTTAGGGATAACCCACTTCTAACCACTTTTCCACTTAGTAATTTCTCCATTAACTTTATTATTTAAATAATTTCTTTTGTATCTACTTTGACTTATAGTACATTGCTCTTTCTCCATGCATTTACCAGCTTTGCATCTGATAAATCTCTCCCCCTTTGTCATCAATGGAAAATGTATCTTTCCATCCGGGGTTGCTCCCCCCAAATGAACTTTCCTTGGGGATTCTCCCCCTAACTAAACTCTTTTTGAACCTGATCCCCCAACTTGAACTGTCCTCTTTATGGTGCTTCCTCGTGTAAATCTAAGACATATAATCATTCAAAAGCATTCATTTTGGAGTATAAATTACCCCGAGTCTCTGGCGAAGATACTCAAAGGATTCCCTTGGAAGCGGTTTTGTAAAGATGTCTACCACTTGTTCTTTTGTGCCCACATATTCAACTTTGATGTTCTTCTTTGCAGCTTGTTCCTGTAGAAAGTGATACTTTATTGGAATGTGTTTTGTCTTGGAGTGCATTACCGGGTTCTTTGAGATAGTGATGGTGCTTTTATTATCATAATAGATTGAAATGGGCTCATCATACTCAACATGTATATCTGTCATAGTTTGTTTCATCCATTGAACCTGTGTACAACATGTTATTTCTGCAATATACTCTGCTTTGGCTGTAGATAAAGATATTGATGTTTGTTTCTTTCTTAGCCAAGATACTAAACACTCACCCAAGTAGAACGCTGCTCCATTGGTACTTCGTTGGTCATCAATGCAACCTGCGTAATATGCATCTGTGTAGGAAATAAGTGATAGATCCTTTCCGTTTGGATACCATAATCCAAACTCTTCTGTTCCTTTGAGATATCTGAAAATCCTTTGCATGGATAAGACATGTGATTCCTTTGGTGCTTCTTGAAATCGTTCCACCTGTCCAACTACTTGCATTACATTTGGTCTGGATACTGTTACATATAGTAAGCTACCAATCATTGACCTGTATTTACTCTGATCTGTAGAATTTGAATCATCATCTTTGCTCAACTTGCAATTGGTTTGCATAGGAGTGGTAACTGGTTTGAAATCTTCCATTCCATTTTTTTTAGCATTTCTCTGATATAATTGGTTTGAGAAATAAAATTTCCTTGGTTGTTTTGACGTATCTGAAGACCCAAAAAGAAGGATAGTTCTCCAAGTAATGACATTTCAAATTGATTCTACATATCCTTTGCAAATTTTTGGCTTAACTTGTTATCAGTACTTCCAAAAATAATGTCATCAACATAAACTTCAATTAATAAAATACCATCTTGAGTTACCTTGATTTAGAGGTTGTTTTCTACACTTCCTTTTCTGAACCCTGCCTGCTGTAGATATTTATCTATTCTAGAGTATCATGCTCTAGGATCTTGTTTTAAACCATACAAGTCCTTCTTCAATTTACACACATAATTTGCATTCTTTGACAATTGAAATCCTTGCGGTTGTTCAATGTAGAATTCTTCTTCAGGTTCCCCATTAAGAAAATATGATTTCACGTCCATCTAATACACTTTAATATTCTTTGATCATGCATAAGCTAAGAGCAATCAGATTGCTTCCATTCTGGAAAATGGGGAAAATGTCTCTTCAAAATTGATTCCTTCAACCTGTGTGTATCCTTTACATACCAATCTAGCTTTGTTCCTTGTAACATGTCCATCTTCATTCAATTTATTTCTGACAACCCACTTTGTGCCAATCAAATTCTTATTCTTTGGTCTTGGAACCAATTCCCAAGTGTCATTCTTCTCTATTTGATCCAATTCTTCTGTACTCGTTTTCTAGTTGTCTTTGGAGTCACTTGCTAAACTACTCTTATGCTTCTGTCCGATCTTCCTCATATTCCTCTTCTAATTCTTCTTCATCTTTTGCTTCTTTGTAAAGCTGCTCCACTGATTCATTTTCTTCTTCCTTTGATTCCCGTCCACCTGTTTTATCAATTGTTACATTGATTCTTTCCAAAACTTTGTTCAATATCAGATTGTAACACTTGTATGCTTTCCTTGTACTTGAGTAACCAACAAGTACTCCTTTGTCCACACAAGAGTCAAAATTTCCCATTCTGCCATCTTCTCTTTTGATGTAGCATTTTCTTCCAAATACTCTGAAGTGCTTCACATTTGTTGGTCTTTCTTTCCATAGCTCGTAGGGAATTTTGTCATTGTTGTTTATGAGAATTACTCTGTTTTGAATGTGAACTACTGTATGCATTGCATGTGTCCAAAAAATATCTGTCAATTTGGAATCCATTAGCATTGTTCGAGCCATTTCCTGTGTAATTAACATCCATAATGTTCCTTTGTCTCTGAACCAATCTATGAATCCATGCTCTTATCCACTATCATATATCTGTCCAAACCTGCTAAGTATTCTTACAAATCCATCTCTATCCACAAAGTCCAAGACTCTACTACACAACTGTCCATAATGCTGACCCATTTATCACTATACTATTATGAAGTCTTCACTACTACAACTGATTAGTCTTGTATTTCTGCTAACTGACTGCTATGGATCTGTCTACTCAAACTCTGCAAGCTGCTCAAAGGATGGTTCTTTGGTCTATCACAACTATCACATAGACTCCCCCGTTTAATATTCATATTACCTGGGAGTGTCTAAGCCAGATGGCTTAGAAAAATTCCTTCTCTGATGTGTATTCATCATCATCTTCATTGGTAGATTCATCATATCTCTGAGATCTGACTTATTTCTTTCTGTCTGTGGATTCATCTTTCACTACAATGCGTGAAAGTACAATCTCTTGAACCTGTTCCTTATTTACCTGTCCTTCTTTTCTTTCAGTTATTTTCCAAACCTTTATGTATCTGACATCTTTCTTTTTCTCTGTAGAATTTTCTTCATCTCATTTTATTGCCAATCTTGTGATCTCTAGGACCTAGTCTTTGTTCACTTGTTGTTCCTGTTTTATTATCCATACTTTCTTATATCTGATATCAATGTTATCTTTCATGGAAGTATTGATCATGATTCTACAATCACTAGCTATGTGTCCATAGTTATGACATTGGTAAAATTCAATGTTATGTTGGGCCACATAGAATTTTTTTGCCTGAACATTTCTTTTATAATCCCTGCAATCTGCAACATTATGTCCAAAATTAGTACAATAAAAACAATGACCGTAAAATAAATTTGCATACCTGTGAGTGAATGATATTCTTTGTGGTGTAGTCCTTCTGAATTTATGCCTTGACTGATCATGATCATGATTGAAGCTTCTTTGTGGCTTGAACATGGATGGTCTTCTTGAAGATGTATCTTCAATAGTTTTCTTAGATTTTGGTTGACCATGATTCCTTCCTTTGAGTA
>SNQJ01S0001588.1:298937-349587 GCA_010110895.2 Picea sitchensis
AATATAGCAATATAATCATTTTTAACTACAAAATGCAAGTGTTATATCAATGTAGCATTATCATCCAATAGTTGCAGAGTAAA
The DNA here is from genome assembly GCA_010110895.2 of Picea sitchensis. Taxonomy (NCBI): domain Eukaryota; kingdom Viridiplantae; phylum Streptophyta; class Pinopsida; order Pinales; family Pinaceae; genus Picea; species Picea sitchensis. Next base: position 299,021 of record SNQJ01S0001588.1, read on the forward strand.
TAAACAATGAACAAATGAACAATCATACACATACATAGTACACCGATGTTTTTATGTGGAAACCTAAAGCGGGAGAAAACCACACAATATTTTTTCTTATATGTCTTTAAGAATTACATTCATTGGAAGAACCAACTTCCTTTGTTTTCCAGCTGCAACTGGAAGGAGGCTCCAACCCCCTAGTTTCTCAGGCTACAACCTGAGGGGAGATCCAACTCCAAATTATCTAGCTACAACCAGAAGGAAGCTACAACCCCCTATGTTCTCCGGCTACAACCAAAATGTGGCTACAACCACCTGTCCCTTCCCCATCCAACTGCCCTGACATATAAGTAGAATGATGGAACCATTGCCACACTATCACTGTGAGATATACCACTGTGAACATGTACCAATCAAACTAAACTCAACTTGTACCATAAACAAGTGCATCAACCATGCACCAACCTGTACCATAAACAAGTGCATCAACCATGCACCAATGCATACCAAACAACCTGTAATCAGCCTGTACCATAAACAAGTGCATCAACTATGCACCAACCTGTACCTCAACCTGTACTATCAACAAGTGCATCAACCATGCATCAAATATGTACCAATCATGCATCAAATACACATAAACTATGACTCATCAAGATGTACCAACATCATCAACTATACGCCTCATGTATGTGCCAACTCATCAACTACTTGTCTCAACCATGTACCCAACATGTACCTCAACCATATACCAAATACATATACCAATATAACCATCGAAATTTCTCTAGCAATACATCACACTATCCATAACCAAATACCATAAACCATTGCATCAAACCATGTGCCACAACCTCACTGTTATACAACCTATATCTATAACATACCTCAACCAAAATCCCTCATCAATTTCATCATCCAAATCTGATTTGTAACTTGTTGGCAGCAGTGATATAATTTCTATTGTTTGTAAGCTTCCTACACAGGGTCTCTAAATTTTCATTACTCGTCATGAGCATTGTCACTAAACGACATTTGTCACTTGTCACCTTTTACATATCTTCTTTTCAATTTTTGTTTTCATGACTGTAAGCATGAAAACACGCGCCTGGAATTGACATTTTTGTTTTGATTTTTGATTAAAGGAAAACTACTCATGTGGTTTATTATAGAATTGTCATATTTTTTCTATGAACATGTTGTCCTCCTTGTTTATGACCCTTTTGGTTCTAAGAATGCCTTGGTTGCATAAGCGCAAGACCTCCATTCATTAATATTCAATTTTTTATATTGATATTGATGGATTTTTGATTCATGAAACTTTGAATTATTCAATTTTTATTCGATGCACTTATCTTTGTAATTAATCTGTGAATGCGCGTACTTTGGTTTTCAAAGTGCTCTGATCCTAATACGTACCCAATGCCAAGGTGGAACACGAAGTACATCATTCCATTACTCTTCTGCATGGTCTTGGGCTTCACGAAGTCACTCACACGCCTAGTGATTAACACCCTGCCCGTCGTTTCAATTATCACAACAAGTATTGTTAAGGCTCGGGGTCATGACTCTGTGGCATTCTACCAAACCCTACCTGTGTATTCTGTGTTAATTACCAGTCCGTTCAACATGGCTCCAGTGGTAAGGGTCGAGCTGAATGGCACCCAAACCCTACTATCATATGATAACGCCAAGGAGGATTTAGAAAGGAGCGGTTGGCATTTATTCATCGAAAAATTTAAGGGTTTCAATCTTCGAGTCACCCAAGAGTTTGCCTTGACTTTTGATGGCTGTAGGGCAAAGATAGGTGACGTGCAATTGGAGGTAACATAAGAGTTCTTAAGCCAAGCCACGGGTTTGCCAACAGTTGGGCAGAAATGGTTCAAGAATACGAAAGTTGAGGAGGTCCCCTGGACTTTGATGTTCAACTCATGAAAAATAACCAGTTGCGATCGAGGTATGCCAGTTTCATCCTTAAAACCTAGGTGGCATGATCTACTGGCTATTGCGAAGCAATTCATTACGTGTGAAGGAAGATTCAGATTAGTTTTCCTATATCATCTGCGCTTGCTTATGATTTTTATTGGTTTTTCGTTGAATATGCCCTACTTTCTGCTCAGAAGTTTGTATAAGATGGGTAAACGGTTTAGGAAACAGAGGTCAGATTCAAGTTTGTTTCACCATGGGCTCATTAAAATTATCCTTGTGCACCCGTTACAGTCCCAAAACGACTGTTGGGATTCATTTATCATACGAAATGGTTTTGGTGACCATGAGTTGGGATAGGTCGATAAGCCAGTTATCGTGGAAACCCTTGTGAACCCTACATCCTCTTCCCCACCGCTCCAGACCTGTGATTTTGCCCCTAATAATGAACCCTCAAGATACCCTAATGTTATCCAACAGGACAATCGACCGGTCTTAGACCCAAAGAGTTGCACTAAAACTGTTATGAAACCTACAGGGAAGAAGCACAAGGGAAACGTCAATGTTAATTTCAAGAATAAAAGGGCTGGTCGTTTGATTTCACGAAGTGTTCGAAATGAAATCAAAACCTGTGCAAACACAAACAACAAGATTGAAGTGAGCGAAGATTCAAACTTGGAAATAGAAAAATTCTTGGGCTGAAGAGGACCCCATGTCATACGGATTTTACCCTGACAGACCCTATGACTATGTAAACAATCTGCCTCCATGTTTAAGGGATAACCCAAAATTCTCGAGCATCCAACTCTGTGATAAACCTACCTTTTGCATGGACGATTCTCCAACCCTTAATGTTGTCAGTGCCAATGCACAATCATTACAGTCGCAGTGTGATGAATGTCGATCGTGGATCGACAGGTACTACACTGATGTGCCTTTGCTACAATCCTGAATCAAGTCTCTAAGAGACCAAGTTGATAGGTTGAAAAATGAAAACAACAGACTCAAGTCTATTATCCAAGGGAAGGAGAAATTCCTAAAAACTACAGGATGTGTCATTTTCAAAAATGTAGAAGCAACTACAACTGTCATAAATTCCAAGGTTTCTTGACATGATTCAGTTTGTGATTTGAGGTATGAATTAGTTAGCATAATCATTTGTTGTTTTTAAAGTAGGATATTTGACTTGATTAGATAAACTGTTTTATTATTATAATTAGTTTCTTTTATTTTTATAAGAATAAGATTGCATGTGCTATTATAACTAGCTACAGAATCGTAAGATTCTGTAGCCGGTTAAGTAAATTCGAATGGTTTGATTTGACAATTGAAAACATATCTGAAACCTTCTCATTTTTATTTGTTTTCAGGATGATTGAAGATCTCATGATTTCCAAGAATATATGAGGCAATGTTGAGATATCTCCCAGTCGTATCAACTTTGTGTTTTTAGTAAATAGATTAGGCTATTGGTAGTTTTTGATATTCAGTGAAATCAGGGTGGTTGCATCCCCCATTTTTTTGAAACAAACTTGATCTTATCAACATGAAACAATTGTGTTTCCTGAAACCTATATAAACCTATTATTTTGTAAACATTAATCATCTCAACCTAGGGCAAGACTATGGATGTTTCACTACAGACTTGAATGGAATATGATACACGTCACAACTTTAGCTTTTCTGTATAGTGTTTTTATTCAAGTCATGTTTATTTCAATTTGTTAATAGATTATGATTGCTTTTGTCATCGTGGTTTATTATCAATTGATATGATTAAAGATTATATACTGTCCATATTTTTATGTCCCAGATATATCACATAGTAATCATTCGTTCAATTTGAATTAAGAGGTTTATCTCTAATTTCGATCAAACGTTTATATGCAAGTTCTCACAGAAAGAATTACCTTATTGTGGCTTCTTGTAAAAAATTATAAGATTACTATAACTACATCTATTATGTGTTCTGTTATTATGATTCAAACTCCATCATTGTTGCTTCACATTTATTAGCAACAATTTCAAGATCTGTCGCAGGTTTACCTCGTCAGATAAGGTGACTGGATGCTACACATTGAACCGATATTGGATGCAATAACATGTCAGCTAGTTATTTGATTTCATTAGTATAAATAATATAGAGGCTTCCTGTAGTTGAATTACTTTCTATCATCTGTTATTTCTTTTGTTTAATTAGATAGTTTGATATCTGATTTCTTAAGTTTAATCATTATAAGAAAACAAATCAAAAAGATTAGATAACAACTTTACTGTTGTTTAAAAAATCAATTTACATTCGATTTTCACGGATTTAGATTAAAATTCGTAGTTTGTACATATTACATATATATTAGAAATATAATTATTTGTATATATTGTGCATATGATAAGTAGAGTTATTTTATAAGTATTAATTAGTTAAACTACAGATATATATTAGATGTATGTATATTTATTAGCGATTGTTATTTATTAGATCCTTGTTTTTCCTTTAGTTATTTTTTCACTTTCTTTAGGACTTAGATCGGCCAATGGAGCCGCTAAACCCGTCAGAGTGAATTAATCCAAACAACTTGGGTTAATTAGACAACCCCGGACCGGATTCACCCCTCCAGTTGATGAGCGGTCAATTTCATCCGTCAACATAACTCTATAACAAAACTGGTGTATATGATCACATACCTGCAAACCTTCCTTAACAAGAGACCAACATTTTCATCAAATTTTACTTTAGTCTCACATGACTAGTTTTGGATTAGTCAACAACCCTAACTTGAAATAATCATAACTATGTACCTGTAATGAATAAAGGTATAAAAATAGTATACAATGTTCTTTAGTGTCTTGTCTGCAATTTCTCTAGGTTTTACCATTTGGAACATCCTAGAAAATGAGTTATAGAAAAAATGGCATACCTTGCTGAATTATGGCTTATTCTAGAGAGTGAACATGTGGAGCGTGCCCCACACATAATATTTGTTGTATGGATCTAAAAATGGTACACAGAATATCAAAGATTGTATTATAAACAATACAATTGGTCTTACTGAATTTGGATTTGTTATGAAGAAGTTATGACGTTTTTACCCGAAACACCCGTTTTAGACAAGATTCAGGACTAACCACAAACCCTATTTTCCACAGAATGTAACTCCAAAAATAAAATGATCCACAAGGTGAAATGTTTATCACAACTACTTGGATATGTTTCCTAAACGACCTCCATATTTCATGGTTTGAATAATTCTAGAAAAAACGTTATTGCGAAAATGGTGAGATGACCTGTAAATAACATACCTTAGAAGGACAAGTGTCAGTTGATCCCGAGATCCAGAGGTTTAAAACTCCGAAGGTTTTTGCGAAGTGTAGAATTTGGGAGATAAGTTTCTGAAGCTCGTAGCAGATCCTCACCACTGATCTGGAGGAGACACGTGGTGTCAGATCATGAGATCCGGAGGATAGACACTCTGGGAGAAAAGAGTGAAGAGGAGTTCGATCTCTCCAGAGTCCCGAAGTTCAGAGTTGATCAGGACCATTGATCAGAGGAAGGACACACGGTAGCATATCCGGTTTGACACTCCGGAGGAAACAAAGTGAAGCATTGTTGAGGACTCGCAAAGGCTCGAAGGCTGGAGTTAATCCCAACCATCCATTGGAGGGGGATGTGTGGAGAAAGATCCCACAACTTGGGGACATGACACTTTTGCGAATTTGAATTGGCGTGCAGACAAGAACAAAATCCTCAAAGTCTTGAAAGAATTTGAGCCATCGATTAGGAAGGGGACACATGGAGGAAGGAGAAACCTTTCATAGTTTCGATGTCGACAGATATGAAAGGTTGTGTCGTGTGGATGACCAAAAGAAATTGCCGAAGCCCAAAGAAAAGAGTCCTGGACTGTCCATTTGTCGAAGCTTGAGAACCGTCGATTTGACACTTGGGCGTATTCGCCGATTCGAGATATTTGTGGAAAAGTGTTTTGGAAAAATCGCCAAATCCCAGAGTGAGAAATAGGCATAGATCCATCGATCAGGGGAGGAGACGCCAGTCATCCGATCAACCATTTCGAAATTTGATGTTTGACACTTTGCAAGTGTTGTGGAGAAATCGCCGAAGCCCATCGTGCAAAAGGGGTGTAGAGCCGTCGATCCGGTGGTGGAGTATGGGCTGTTAGATCTTCCCTTTTCGGTGATTGACTCTTTGCAAGTGTTGTGTGTATTGGAAGTGGTCAGAAATCACAGAAGCCTGAATCTCTGGAGAAAATTTTGAGTCGTCAATATCGATGCCTATTGTGGACCGTTGATCCTTCATTTTCAGCGTTGAACGATTTTCGAAGGTGGTGAAGGCTGAAAACCCCAGAGACAGAAGTGCCAAAAACTTTCGAATCAACGCCTATTGGTTAGCGCCTAATCACAGCCCTTGGTTGCATCAGGATTTGGCCAGAGAAAAGGGGCTAAGGACGAAAATTGTTTTAGAAGGCAAAGGGGCTTAGTGTGAGCCCATGGGTTCATTGTTGGACATGCACATGGAATAAAAGGACCTGTGTATAGGATTTTTGGGGATCAGCAGGGCCTGAAGAGATGATTCAACTCCCGATTGTGAAAGATCCTAGACCGAGAGGTCACAAAGACCTTAGGAGAGGGTCGGGTCAACATCACCCTCTTTCCCCCCTTTTGTATGTCCTAATTGTGGAATTTCTCAGTAGAAAATTGGAGGAAGAGCGAGTGGTGGGTAATTTCCTAGGCCTTAGGATTGTCAGAGGGGCGAAGAGTATACATAATTTGTAGTTTGTGCATGATATGCTCTTGTTAGGAGGAGCCTCTCTCACTATTGCATGCATATTTAAAAATACCTTGGAGCATTTTTTTGAAGCCTTTGGTGAAGCAGTCAACTAAAGGAAATGCCAAATTTATGGATGTTGTGCCAATCTACAAGTCTTGCATCAGATCTCCAAAACTCTTCAATTTCAATTGGTATAATAATGGTCCTCCTTTCGTTACCTTGGGATTCCTATTTCTATTAAAGGCACTGTTGGGATTTGGTGACAACGAATTCCTTCAAGGATGGATTTGGATCCTATTATTCTGCGTTGGTTGCAACTAAATAGACCAAGTTAGAATATGTATAGGGATTGCATTTAATAATTACTTTCATGTAAATGTATATAAATACATGTAAGCCCATAGAGGTAGAGAGAGAGACAGAGTGAGAACTTGCTAGTATCCTGTAATCTCCATGATATGAATAATAAGACAACCGATGCCTATGCTTGGTGGATGTAGCCCAACGTTTGGGTGAACCACGTGAAATCCCTATGTTCCTTATGTGTGTGATTGTTAATTATCATATGTGATTTGTGTTTTCTGCATTTGAAATTCTAACAAATGGTATCAGAGCTGGTTGGAGGAGAGGGCATCAAATTTTGGAGGAGCATTAACATCTGTGTGAGGTGCGTCAAGTTCAACATCGCTGCAGGTCCCTCATCTCAAAGGGTGCGACGTCTTATTACTTGGACTTACGTTCATGCAAAAATATTGAAATCACTGTGGTTGAGGGTTGAGGAACAATGCATAGATATTTGAAGATCACCTCACTCTAAGTGTATCATGAGGTGTAGAATCATCACACTCCAGTGGAAGCGTGAGGTGCATCGACTTCCTTTAAATAACAAATTAACGATCGCCTTTAAATTTATTCGCATGGTAAATTTAAAGAATTAAATATACTCTCCTGGTAAATTTATTCGCATGGTAAAAGTCACGATCTCCTTTGGTATTCGCATGGTCATGCTCTTTTTTGAAAAGTTTAAAGAATTTATGGTATTTTAAAAAACGTGAACAAGTCACGTGGAGGTTGTTTTAAAAAGGGTTTACTATTTGGAATATAGTATGTAAAAAAGGTATAAAGTGAATCTTTTGTTTTTTAATTTTTTTTTACTAAACCTTTTTATATTATTAAAAGGGTTTTTTTGATTAAACCTTTTTTAAATTATTGTTCAACATTAAGTAAGATCATTCCTCCAGATTATTTTTCAAAAGGCCTTGGGTTTTATAAGCAATGGATATTAGGAGATCTTTTGTGCTAATGGCTAAGATGCATAGTTCGAAGTTTGAAGTTGAAAAGTTCAGCGGTAAAAGCAACTTTGAGCTCTGGAAGCTTAAGATGCGGGATTTACTGGTGCAACAAGGGTTGCAAAAAACATTGGCAGGCAAGTCAAAGAAACCAACAACCATGACAGAATGGGAATGGGAAGATCTGGATGCGAAATCTCTTAGTACCATTCGTCTATGTCTGGCGGATGATGTTCTGTTTAATATCATAGGAGAGGATACAACATCAGGCTTATGAGCAAGCTGGAAAGTCTATATATGACGAAGTCCTTGACAAGCAGAATCTACTTGAAGAGATAGTTGTACAGTTTGTGGATGAAAGAGGGTACAAAATTTGCTGACCATTTAAATAACTTTAATACCCTTATAGTTCAATTGACTAGTATGGAAGTTAAATTCGAAGATGAGGATAATGCTATTACACTATTATGTTCATTGCCCGAGTCTTGGGATAATCTGGTGACCTCTATTAGCTTTAGCTCAACATATGTTTTAGATTATGAATTTGTTGTAGAAGCTTTTCTGGTTGAGGAGATGAGGGGAAAATCTAGTAAAGAAACCTCACTTCAGAGGCGATGCTGGTCAGAGGTTGAACTAAAGAGAAGAATGAGAGAAGTTTTTCTCGATCTAAGTCAAGACACAAACAGGGTGAAGAAAAATGCTAGTATTGTGGAAAAACATGACATCTCAAGAAATATTTCTGGAAGAGAAAGGAATCCAAGGAAAACTCTACGAAGGAAGCAAATTTCGCTGTAACAAATTCAGGTATGACTGATCAAGTTTTATTCGTTTCCAGTAATTTACAATATCAAGAAGAATGGCAGTTAGATTCAGGTGACTCCCACCACATGTGATCACATAGAAATTGGTTCATTTCTTACCAATATGTTGATGAGGGTGTAGTGTTTATGGGAAATGGTATTCCCTGTAAAACAGGGTTGGCAGTATTAGAATCATGATGTTCGATGGTATTGTTAGGGAATTAACATATGTTAGATATGTACCTGAGCTTAAATCAAATTTGATTTCATTGGAGTGTTGGATTGTTGTGGATATAAATATACAGGTCAAGGTGGAGCACTCACATTGTTGAAAGGTAATTTAGTAGTGATGAAGGAAACAAAGGTTGATAACCTTTATAAGCTGGAAGGGAGTACTGAAATGGCATCTGAAGTGATAGATGTATCTTCTTGTTTATGGCAGAAGAATCAAGGTCATAAGAGAAAGAAAGAATTGCAGGTACTGGTAAGTGGTAAATCATTTTCGGACTTAAAATCTTTGTTTCTGAATTCCTGCTTGTTTTATATCTCTGCAAGTTATGATGGTGGTATAAAGGGATGTTGTGTGTGGGATCCTACTTCTCACGAGGTCATCATTGACAGAGATATAATATGTATGGAAAAACCAAAAGGGTTGATTCAAGATCGCAACGGTAAATTTGTTTGCATGCTAGATAATTCATTGTATGGCCTACCCATGCAAATATACAAGAGGTTTGAATTCTTCATAGTGAGTCATAATTTTTCAAAGGGTAGGAATGACTATACAGTTTATAGTACATTCACAGTCTTGGTGTTATTTGCTGATGATATGATAAATGTAAGCCGAATCATGGATAAAATCAGTAAGAAAATGACTCAGGTGGACAAGACAATTCAGATGAGGGATCAAGGAGCAACAAACCAAACTATGGGCATGGAAGTATACAAAGATGGTAATGGTAAGCTGTGGTTGGAGTTTAGTATGAACATTGTAAAACCAGTTTTTATCCCTCTTGCTTTCCATTATAATTTTTCTTCAAGAATATGTCCTATCTATAAAGAAGAAAAGGTTATGTCTCGTGTAATTTCAATAGGAGGTCTGTTGTATGTGATGAAATGGTTAAGACCATATGTTTCACATGCTAATGCTGTTGTCAGATACGTGACAGATTTAGGTGTTGCAGTGAAATGGGTGCTTCAACATTTGAGAAGAAAAAATGTCACCTATAATGGTTACACTGAGATGGTCTGTGATAATTGTAATGTATATTGTAATATATGTGTCTTGGATAGAAGGATATCTATCACTAAATGTGTCTCACAACACAGTTGTGGAAGACATGTTGGAAGTGGAGTGACCTCTCAGGAAATCCAAACTTGTGCAAGTCACATTGGCGAGATCATGAAACCAGTTTTATTAGAGAAGCTGCAGTGGTGCTTGGATTCTCTTGGCTTGTAGAAAATGTGATGAACAAAAGGAAGGAGCAAGGTATAAGGTTAATTGTTGTCAAGGTGGAGATTGTTGGGATTTGGTGACAACAAATTCCTTCAAGGGTGGATTTGGATCCTATTATTCTGCGTTGGTTGTAAATAAATAGACCAAGTTAGAATATGGATAGGGATTGCATATAATAATCAGTTTCTTGTAAATGTATATAAATACATGTAAGCCCGTAGAGGCAGAGAGAGAGAGACATAGTGAGAACTTGCTAGTCTGCTATAATCTTCATGATCTGAATAATAAGACAACCGATGCCTATGCTTGGTGGACGTAGCCCAACGTTTGGGTGAACCACGTGAAATCCCTATGTTCCTTATGTGTGTGATTGTTAATTATCATATGTGAATTGTGTTTTCCGCATTTGCAATTCTAACAGGGACTTGTTCTCATGCTTGGACTAGCATCCTGGACAAGATCAGAGTTAAATTTGGTCAATGGGAGTCAGAATGGCTCAACCCGGTGGGGATAATTGTTCTCATAAAGTATGTCCTCTCCTCACTCCCTCTTTATCTCTATTTATCTATGCTTGTACCTTCTTGTGTTATGCAAAAAAAATCAATGAATATATAGAAGTTTCTTTGGAAGGGAGGTAAATCTAACACCAAGAAATACCATTTGGTGAATTGGGAGGTATTCATGTGCCCTAAATATAGAACAAGTCTAGGTATCATGGATCTTACGTTGATGAATGTAGTGTTTGGAGAATTTTTTTTGTGGAGGATGGTTACCAACTCCCTTGAGTGGTGGAAAAAAGTGTTTTGGAAAAAATATACATGGTCAAGGTTAAGAGGTGTTGAAAATCATCTTAGGAGACAAAAAGGGTATCCCATTTTCAAATTAATTAAAGCTTCCATCCCTTTCATTCAATCAGGTTTGACATGGTCTTCGGAGAATGGGAAAATGGTAAAATTGTTTATGGAAGTCTTCTTGATCCTAGGGGGATTTTACTGGTTCACTATGCCTAGGGACTTGGGCCTGGGTCCAACAATCTATCTGAGGCATACTATTTGTAGTGTAGCTAGAGAGGTAATGAGGGGGTCGAAGGGCCCATAGTGTTAATAGAGGATTCCATTCAATGTAAGGTGGACTAGGTCCACTATCTTACAAAAATAAGTCCCAATATGGTAGTTAGATATATTAATGTGAACATAATAAATGTAAGAGGACTTATTAGAAGGTTCCGCTTCTAGAAGTTTCCTCCTCTAGAATTTTATTAGGTGGTTGGTAGCACTATATAAATGGGTTCAAGCAATGTAGTGGAAGTCAAGAAGAAGCATTGTATGTTGAGCATAACTCATTAGGAGGTTTCCCCTTGAAGAGGTAAGTGAACATGAGAGGACCCCTTCCGTAATAGGATCCATTGTATGGTGTTTCCCTACCTCAAGGGTTTCTATAATATTAAAGGAGGTTTTTTCTATATTTTTATTGGATCTATTGTGGTGTTTCTATATTCAAGTCTTTGGTACTTAACAACTGGTATCAAAGCACTTTCTCAGGCCACAAAAATGGGTAAATTGTTTTTCTCTATTTTTGTAGATTTTTTCAAGAATATAAAAGAGGGTCGTGACACTCCAGTAAAATAATGTATATATGATTTCTCTCGGAAAAACAATCAATTTAAAAAATAAAATCGCCTGAAATGGAGTCCGAGAAGTAAAGTTATCAACATTTTAAAATTTTCTAATTTTCAGGGTTTTTTCCGCGGATGACCACGCGATTTTGTGGATTTATGTAGCACATGAGGACACATTTTCTCAAACAAATTACATATATGATTTCATATTTCAAAAATATCCCATTTAACAAAATCATCCAAATCAGAGCTCCTAAAGTGTATATATTGTTGATTTTAAATCAACCATTTTTTAGGGTCTTTGTGATGGCGGTGGGACTGCATAGCTCATTACTTTTTTTAGGGTATAGGTACTTTATTTTTTGGTATATTATATGAGGTTTTTCTAATGGATATGCGATGCACTCTAGCCTTTGCAATATTTCTATTGTCCCTAAAAGCTCTCAGTGATATAATAAAGGAACACCTTCATATTTATCCTGACATTCTCGTAGAATATGCACGAGAAGAACTTGCTTGGTATGCTCTCGAGCGTGATTGTGATTCTTGATACTGTTATTTTGCAAGGAAGGAGAGATATAACACAGATATCATCATCATTTACATCATGAAATAATATAATCAAGAAATATATGTTTGGTATGATTACGAGAACGATTGTGATGATTGGTATATGGATAGTTGTCATTTCTGGGATGACAACCACTTTCATATTTTATTTGATGACTCTAATCCATGTTCTGTAGAGAACATCAATGTGACAAATCAGTAGTCATTTATGACCACCCGTGTTTATCTTACATATTCTGCAATGGTATTTTTCCTTCCTGATTCAACTTCGACACTTTCCAACTATGTGGATGGACCTGCATATTTGGATCCACATGACCAATGCCGATATTTGGAGCATCATTTTCAGGTGGCTATTCAGATCCAATATCTTCATCGTGGAGTTCACATGAGCACTTGGATATGGGACCCATGTTTATAGTGGTGGTTGGACTACGTCAACATGATGGATCACATTTATACATGGGACTTTGGTTCTCCAGCCTACTTCAACACTATGGTCTACACTTATCCATGGGACCCTGGTATATGATTTTACATCCTCATAACAAGAGTTCAGGACAACGATTTACTAAGGGGGATGGGATTTAGTGTAGCTAGAGGGGGAATGGGGGGGGGTTGAAGGGCCCACAATGTTAATAATGGAGACCATTCAATGTAAGGTGGACTAGGTCCACTATATTATTAAATAAGGTTGTCTATAGTAGTTAGATATATTAATGTTAACATAATAAATGCAAGAGGACTTATTAGAAGGTTCCGCTTCTAGAAGGTTCCTCCTCTAGAATGTTCTTAGGTGGTTGGTAGCACTATATAAAGGGGTTCAAGCAATGCAATGGAATTCAAGAAGAAGTATTGTATGTTGAGCGTATCTCATAGGAGGTTGATCCCTTGAAGAGGAAAGTGAACATGAAAGGATCCTTTCTGTAATAGGATCTATTGTATGGTGTTGCCCTACCTCAAGGGTTTCTATAATAATAAAGGAGGTTTTTTCTATATTGTTCTTGGATCTATTGTGGTGTTTCTATATTCAATTATTTGGTACTTAACACTATTTATGGTGTGGATTAGATGTTTCCAAATCGAAAGGAATCAAGGCTTTGATGTTCTTTGGCGATTCCATGATCATCATCTGCGTTGTCAAATCAAATTCGAACCTTGAAGGGCTCCAACTACAAATTCTGGTGGCCAAGCTTAAGAATATTCCTCTTAGTTCGTTTGCATATCATTTTTCATATTGGGAGAAGGTTGAATGGGGAAGCTGATGCCTTGGTTAAGTTAGAAACCTCACTTAATGTCGGGAAAAATATTCAAAATGGGGAGAGCTATACTCTCCCACTTTCTTAGTGTATTAATGATGGGGCACTTCACATTTTCTAAGCAATTGATGTGGGATTTCGAAGGACTGATGAAGTGAGTTCTCACATGGTCACACATGATTATAAGGTGGCAGAGTGCTGGTAGGTGCATGTGAGTGCGCCTACAATTCATTTCACAAAGGAGCAACATGGTTGATAAACCAAAGGTTGTAGTTCGAGGGGATGCATTTGGGATTTTTCGTGTTGGCATTGAGAGACTTCCATGCATATCCAAGGTCTAGTAAAGGGTTACATTGGAGGAAGGTGTTTCTATTGATAGGTGTTGGAGGGATTTTTTTGCATTAGCTGAGGAAGTGACTGGTTTTTTGTGGGAGCTCTTGTACATTGTAATGGTCTAGGTAAGGAGTGGAAGTGATGCACATGAATGGTCATTCTTAGTCATGACTATGATCTTGCATCGTGTAGGATCTTGGGTGGTGGGGATATTTCTGCCAGGAAGGAGTTAGACATTGTGTCCAATTTGGGAGTTGGTCCTATACTTTGACGTCAAAATAGTAGGCATGGAAGCCATGGCTGAGGAAGATTCATGGGAAAACAAGTGAATCTTGAGGAGGCATGAAGAAACAAGCCAAGATAACAAGAATGCTATCCTGGTTTTATAACCAAAGTGGAAGAGCTCAAGTAGGTGTGCAACATTCATAATGAAAGTGTGTCCAAACTTATCCTTAGTTTCAAGGGGTGCTTGGATTCTATCGATACAGAGTGTGGTAGGTTGATTTCTCTGATCTTGGCCCAATGAGTGGATAACCTATCTCTAGCTTCCAACAATCATGGCACCCATAGTTCCATCCACAAAGAATTGGCAGGGGAAAAAACAAGGTATGAGGTTCCAATGGAGATTGAGGAAGAAGAGAACCAACAAGTTGCAAAGGAAACACAATAACATAATAACACCAAATAAAATCCAGTATGCATGTTTTTTTGTGTTATTAGCATATTAAGATAACTTATAATGCATACCACTAGTAAAAACACCCAAAACGTTAGACTAGTAATCACTTTTTTGTATGTAATTAGTGATCCAGAAACATGCATTTTTTGAAAAAATCATAAAGAATTTTTGTAATAATTGTTGCTCTGGCACAATTTTTTTTATATTTATATAATTAAAATCTTCATTTCAGATTTAAAAAAGAAGACAAATAAATGGATGTTATAGATTATCTAAGCATGATCCAAGGAAGTAAACAAACAAATGAGAAATACATTCAATTGGTTCTATTAAACACCCACTAATAATGTAAAAGAATATAGAAATTTGTGTCGTGCTAGCTTATATTAAAATAAAAGACGATTACAATTATAAAATGATTTAAAAATAAAAATTTACAAAACTAGTTCAAAATCGTCAAATATCCAATACCTATGGTGTGACGTACCAATAAAAAAACAATATAATTTATTAAAATGTATAATATCATTATCAATTCAATATATTCAATGTTTTAGAATTTATAAATCCATTTCCAAAAATATTGCCAAAGTCATATTAAAAAATTGAATGTATTAAAATAAAGCTAACATACTTTTGAACATTTCAATATATTGAAGTTTTTGCTTAATGCAATGAGGCATCTTTAAAAAAGGGAATAAGATTTTCTGAAGCCAGCTATATTTTTGTTCCTATCCTATATAGGCTTTTATTAGGTTGTGGTTTGAACCAAATCCAATAGCTTTGGAACAAAAGGATTCAATGTTTCTATTAAAAAAAAATAAGTTTGATTCAACATATATATCTCCATTTCACGACCACATATCACTCCACCTTTTGTTATGTTTAAACGAACATACCTTTGCTAAATTTATATAATTATATCTATTTCCCTTGTATTTTTTTTCAACTGATAATTGGACTTGTTCCATACAAGTTCAAAGTCCAATATATTTACACCAAATTTTATTAGCACTTGTTGAATGTACTTGTTATTGACATCCAGCGTCTAGATTGCAACATCATAATGTTGTAGGCAATATTTTTGTACTTTTGAATGAAAAGACCTCCAAAAATGACATGTCACTAATATCATTAGGTTTTTTTTTTTTTGAATAAGACAAAGTCTAATTCATTTTTGGTGTTTGAAGAGAAGAAGACTTCTTCACTTTCAAAGGTCAACAAAATATTTCAATTGTTATTAGTGGCT
Organism: Picea sitchensis; assembly: GCA_010110895.2. Classification (NCBI taxonomy): domain Eukaryota; kingdom Viridiplantae; phylum Streptophyta; class Pinopsida; order Pinales; family Pinaceae; genus Picea; species Picea sitchensis. The sequence continues at coordinate 314,965 of SNQJ01S0001588.1, forward strand.
ATTTATTATAAAATAATTTAGATCACTAAATGAGGAAAGTCTAAATAGGGTTGAGTCACATAACTAAATTCAAAGGAAGATACTCACAATAACATGACATGATAATATTAATGAATAATTGGTGCATCTATTACAAAGGAGTTTACCTCTTTAAATATTGTTGTTCACTAAGAAAATCATTTTCACTTATGAATTGGGATAGATTGCTTTACACAAAAAGTGGATATTAACATATTTTAAAGTCATAATCGACTTTATTCCATATTCTTATATTTTAACACGCCCTCTTAAGGCTTATGGCATTGAAAGAAAAACATACTAAATGAAGATAAAACACAGTGATTGAAAACAAAAACATCATAACCAAATATTCTTCAAATCCTTCTTGTTTGAAAAAAAATACTGGACTAGGTAGAGGTTCATCAAGCTGCTCATAACCCTTGTAAAGTTGTATCTCTTGAGATGAATTCTCGAGTTCCCGGATTCCACCTGCATGAACTCCCAAATTACGAATCTCTTGAATTGAATTATTAGACAATAATCCACATGCATAACTCATAACCTCATCATGGACAACGATCCACATGCATGTCTCAAAACCCTATTGAGGAATAATTCCCAAGATACACAAACTCCTGAACTATTTGGGCAACCATCCATCCTAAGTTGTATCAACACTAGATCTATTCTCGTATCCAAAGTGCGAGATTTCTTAAAATTTGTAAAATTCCCTTTCTTCACTAAGGTCATAACCACTGTTAGGATCCAATGGATCTTCAATAGTGGATACATTCAATACATGCGGTTTTTCTTTGAGATTTCCCTTGATAACTTCATTAGATTGAAATCTATAACTCTAGGCTATGTGACCCATTTTATTGAAATAATAAATTCCATCTCCCGCTTGTCTTTAAATGATTTGCTATGATTGTTTCTTTAGTATAATGCCATCTCATGTTGAGAATCACCTTTGATATCTTCGATAATTGTTCTCTTTTCTTTAGCTAAGAGATCAACGATTGTATCTTCTAGAGTTTGAGAAGGTAATTGATTGAGAGTAAAAATTACATTGTTGTATTGAGAGGTTAGACTATTAACATAATGGATTTGGCATATTCTTCCTCTACCATATCTTTGACTTCAACTAGTTGTATAACACTTGTTTGATGAGAGATCTCATATTGTTTATGTGCATAGCCATAGTGACTTCGACAAACATCTTGGATCCATATAACTGTAGCTTCAGAGAAAATTTTGCATTCATTGCCTATGCCTCAAATAACTTATGTAGATTATCATAGATTAACTTTGACGATTTTTACAGATTTATATGATGTAATTCTGAGTTTGAGAGAGCAAGGCCAATAATAGCTTTGGATTTATCATCTTTTTTTTTTTTTCCATTCCGATAAATTATTTGGGTATGTTGGTGATTTCTCAGTTCTTTTACAATTCCCCCACATGTTTTTGTTCATTAGTTGCATTTCAATTTTCACTTTCCAAGTGTGGAAATCAAAGCCATAATATCTTTCTGATGGCATATCCATGTTTAACATTCTAATCAAAGGAATATGAAACTACTCTTTTCTTGATCTAGAAACCTAAGTGAACTAATACAAAATTCTACTAGTGTGTAACTGTGTTATCACCCAAAATTTGATCACCTAGACCAAATTGCTAGGTTTACCGAAATACACCATTCATAGTATGCATACCATATGAATAAACCCACTTTTACACTATTTTCCATCATTATAACTTAGGAACCACTTTTCCTAAAGTTATTTTGATTTTATAAAGTCAAAAATCCCCTTTATAGCTTTTCCCCTCTTGGAATTATTTAAAAAAGAAAAATGAAAGAAAATAAAACAAAAAATTTGCTTATAAAACCAAGAGGCCTCCACCATTTCTCATTCATTCCATCCATTGTAGGTAAATGATATTGGATTTGTACCATAGCTCAAGAGCCTTAGTCTCTTAAGATCATTTATAGCAACAACCATTGTTGCATACAACCATAAGGAAGTGAGAATGTCCAGATGCTCGTGAACAACAAAAAAACCCTCCCAAGGAGGAGGCCAATGATTCCATTTCTCCAAAGAAATCCTCCACATGTGTATGTAAAGAGACTTTCCATTGAGGTAATGAAGCATTTTCCATTCTTTTTTTAGCTTGTTGTTATGGTTTTTTCTCTATTTACTATAGTTGTTCCCTTTCTTTAATGAACATATAGGTTTTAAGAGTGAATGATTTCATTTAGAGGCAGGGTTTCTAGTTTTAGTTCCTATATTTGTCTATTATCTAGCACAACCTATAGATTTGTAGGATTTACTAATTGTTGTTGTAGATTTTATACAATAAAATTGTAACTTTGATGGGGATATAATCCATTCCCTTAATCCATGGTTGTGGGTGTGTGGGCAAACCATTTTATTCTCTCTTTTCCTTTCATTTTTCTTGAATTTTTGGGCCTTTTTAGTTTGTTGTTTCTTTATGGGTTGTTGTTTCAAGAAACAGGTGCCAATAACGCTTCAAGACTGTCCTAGAGGTAAGCTCACAAATATTGGGAAACTCTTAGGATCCAACATAGATTTTTGGGGCAGTAAGTGCTTTGACCAACACAAGAAAGGGAGGAAAATTCTGGAGGGGCAACAAACTAAAATAGGTAAGTTTTTACATTGGCTCCGAAAAATAATTTTTTTAATTTTTAGGGTTTCATTCCGGCTGTCTAAGTGTTTTGTAGGACCCCTAGGTTTCTTTTGAATGCTTTATTATAGATTCAAGTTTCATCTTTAAGAAAATTCTGATACTGAGAACAAAACTCCCCTAGAGTTTCTGGTACCTTTCTTGGGTTATTTTCTTTTAGATTTTACTTGCTATTTTTCTTGTTACCATAGGATTGAAATCAAAATAACTGATTTCTTATTAATCATTTAGGCATTTCTTTTCACATAAATCTTGGATGAAAACATGCATTCACCATTGCCTAGTATTTTTCCTAGCACTAGATGCATGTGAGAAGCCACCACCTTTAACTTTCTAGCATTCGATTTTTACTTTCTATTACAAATGTAGGTACATTTTATTTGCTGTTTTAGGTTGTCTTTCATTCAGCATTGAATAGCCTCTTAGTGAAAGAAAAAGAGCCTCATAGGACCCCTAGTATTTTACTTTCCTATAGAGGTTTTCTTTTGTGAAATTGATTGCTTGTAAGATAAAGAATAGAATGGATTGTTTCTTATTTTGAAATATGAAAATCTGTAAGTTTATTTCAATTTTAAAAAGTAACTTAGATAAAGGAAAAAACCACTTCATTTGAGTACTTGTCTTTGGTTACTTGCTTGCATGTTATTTTATATTTCAATTTAATTGTAATTTATTTTTGTTTTTTTTACAAATATTTACATTTCCAGTTAGTCACACCACATGTGCACACATACCACACCTTAAATTTTACGCTTGGTTCATGCTGCCAAGATCAAGATAATGATTAACCCTCTAATACAATACATCTAATCCCACTTGGGCATAAAAAACAATATTGCAGTTAGGTTAGGACTTTGGGGATATGAATCCAAGAGGTTGACTATTAGGGAACTTTAAAAATTCTTTCTATCAAACATGGTCCCATCCTGTTTGGTAACAGGCATGCTCTTTCAGAGTGGATAATGCTAATGTCTAAACTATAGGTATGGTTTATACTCCTTTCTCTTTCACTACTGAAGATCCCTATACTTCTTGATTTCATCTTGAAGGCAAGGTAACCTGTTACATGTGTCTGTGAAGAGGTAGCTTAGTGGCCATTTTTACTAGGTATCCTTACCCATGTGGATCTCATAGGATGGAGGGAACCTAAGAAATATTTATATGGGCCTTTGGGAACTATCACTGCCCACTTACACATAGTTAGAACTACCTCTTTCATACCTTCACTCATATACATAGGATACCTCATCTCTCGCTATCGTTAGTTGTTTGGATGACCCCTATCCATAGAATAGGTTTTGTTTGAGTGCATCTAGTTTATCTTATATGCTAGAGTCTTTTCTCTTTATAGGATGGAGTTACTTGAGTTAGGATATATTTATTTTGATTCAAACACACTTACAACCACTTGATGCACTACCTAAGCAAATAGTGTGTTGTTTGATCATTATTCTTTGTTTATTTTATTTCTTTATTATATTATCCATTTGATTAGCTTGTTGCATATTTAGGGTGATATTTTCATTTGGATATCATATCTCCCTCTAGGAGACAGTCTTGTTGGCTGCAAGGCCTTCGAACCGAGTTCCCCATTAGACACACTATCTTCCCTGCTCGGCAAAATAGGGTTCCCCACCCTAACCCACCTTTGGGTTATAACTCTTTTGATTCATAATCCCCCTCCCCATCAAGGGGTGTTGCTTCATCTAGTTCCATACCCACTTACAACTCTTTTGGTCCTTCATTCTCATATAATTGATGTTCCACCATGGATGGAGCTAATGGTATATCCAACACCAACCAACCTTCTAATCCCTTCATGGGAGGTTTAAATATCCTCGATTTGAACAAGTTGATCAATGATCCCATCCGCCATGATCCCAATTGAACCAATATTCCAAATAATCTTCCTTTCGATATCCCAATGTTTAAGGGTAATCCTAGATAGTATCCTTCCAACCATATCATTTCCTTTCACCTTTKGTGTTCCTCCAATTCGATAATCGAGGATTGGATTAGGKTGCRATTGTTTCAATGTACTTTTATGGGTGACACTACCAAATGGTACATAGACCAACCTGGAAATAACCATAGAACCTTTGAGTCCATAGCCAATGTTTTCCTCACCTTCTTCCAACTTCAAGTTTTCCATGACGTAGAGATAMAAATCTTAACCAATTTCTATCATAGCACTACTACTCACATTTTATATCACATCCAYGAGTGGTGTAGATGATGCGACTAGGGTAAAATTGAGATCATTGATTCATTCCTCATCGAATGATTCTCAAAATCCTTTCTTCTTCCCATTTCCAAGGATGTAGCCATGATTTTACTAGAAATGAGGAATAAGCTATCTAAAAGGAACATCAATATGATATTATTTGTTTCGAATCAAGATACGACTATACCATCCTTCCTAATTCCCATCGATCTTGCTTAGGCGGTTTGTCTACACCGGGGGCATCCCATGCAACTTATGGCCTTATAGGATATGTGTTTCATACCTAGCCACACACTAATTATCCCGTACCCAATGGACATGGTAACTCTTACAGAGGGGTTAACACCTCTTATGGATATCCTAATCTCCCTTAGGATTTATCTTTCTCCTCATCTCAAGTAGGCACAGATACCTCTAACCTTACACTCCATGCACATCCACATGTACAAGGGATTTCTTGTAACAACTATTCTTGTGGTGGGTCTACTATGGATCCTTATTACCCTTTCCATGTTCCACTACCAATTACCACGTTTCTTCCAACAATAGTACCCAAAACCTCTATTGGTCATCCTACACCCCTCCACAAGGGAAAGTGTATGCACAAAAAACTTCCCTCAATCCCCCTAATCAGAATAAGAAGAAGAACAAAGGGAAGGGTAAGTAGAATATGCAAAAACAAGGGAATTAGGGGAATCCAAATCCACAACCTAATACCAACACTGGGGGAAATCAACTTGTTGTAACCCAAGGCCAAGGTAACAATCCCCAACCCAAACAGAGGAAGAATCAAAACCTTCGTACTAATAAACCTTGCATTAGTTGTGTTGTCTATGGAAACTATACCCATGAGTGTCCCTTGTTACATCAAATAAATTGTACATGGGAAGTGGCTGAGGATGCCAAGCATGATAATAGTTAACCCACTCCACCCTCCTCATTGCAACCAACTGTGTTGAGAAACCATTTTCCAACATAAGGGTTTGTGTCCACCATAGAATCCACTCCTTCTAGACTACCTCCCACTTCCAACCCTCCTATAAATGGTAATTATTATATTCTTTATTTKGATTTGTCCAATTTCAACCTAACCACYTGATTATGTCAGTATGGTATGCCACTTGAAGCACAACCTAATTATTCTTCTAATCCCCCTCCATCCACTAATGGACCCTTACATATTCCTCACCCAAGYGTGGACCTRCCTCCTAAGGTACCTAAGGTACCTAAGGTTCCATTGAGGTAGAATGACCCCAACCATCATGCATGAGAAACCTAAAAATATAGTATAGTATATGACTTATCTTAGTCCCCTGCAAMCATGTAATCCCTAGAATTCCTCTAGATGTGTCCTTCACAAAGGAAGGATTCACTATCTACTTTGGGTGATATTGATCCTTCATATGATTGTTTAATTGTGTTTTATATCGACAAATATGACACATTCTATTTACCCCCTTYCGTAACCTTTCAACTTCTAGTTTACGTAAATAACATTATTATTTATTGATGCATTGTTGATGAAGGCACATCCACATGTGTGATGTCCACTCAATTTTGGAAGAAGTTAGGCTCACCTGATCCCAACCCATCTACCATTTTCCTTTGTGTATATGATGGTAGGCGCTCTCAACCAAAAGGATTATATCATAATTGTCCCATCCAATTGGATGATAAGCAAGTTATTTATGATGTTGAGGTTATCAATGCCCTGTTATATTATAACATTCTATTGGGTCATAGTTTTATGTATGTCATGAAGCCATTTTCCTCCTAGATATTCCATACAATGAGGTTCTCCTGAAAAAGGAAAAATGTCACCATTGACCATATTACTTATCAAAATTTGAAGACCCAAATCAATCTAGAAAATTTCATCCCTTCATTGGATGGGAGCCAATCACTCACATCTCTTTCTGACATCATCCTTGGGGTATATAAGAACTTGTCATTACTCGGTTCGTATTATGGGCCTCTCCTATAATTGCCCACCCAAGTTCATCCAATGTATACATCGTGTCATCATCATATCAACTTGGGGGTCCATCTATGCAACCATCTACTAGGCCCTCAATTATAGAATATTCAGTGCCACCATTGGTGGGGAATCATCATTGATATTACCCCTTTGTCTAGGTACCTTTCTTATTTCCACCTCTACGAATAATAAGTACCCCTATCATGGCCATCTTGAATTTTCACAATATCACCTTAGGGATCTTAGTTTGGTACTTGGATCCTCCCCCTCCTACTCCTCCACCTTCTCAGTCAATTCCTTATTTGGCCTTAACCCCTATACGTTGATACCGACTACTCTTGCTGCTCCTAAGGCACTGATGAAAGCCAAACATACCCCTCCACTAACAGAGAAATGAGTTTATAAAATGGGAAAATCCATAAATAAAGGGGGCATAGATAACCCTAGACAATCTATGGACACCCCAAACCCAACACCTAGAGCCACATCTCCATGCACTTTGTGCAAGATCCTTTTCCACACTACTAATAACTATTCTCATCTCCTTGAACTCAAAGGGATTCTTAATGTGGATGTTCTGGAATCTACTCCTTCTACACTGTTCACGTGAGTTACACTTCTCAAATCATACTCAAATGTATTAAGTCCTTTTCCATGAATCACCCATGTGATTTGTGTGATACATATGGCCATTATTCTCATCACTATCCTAAACTACCCCAATCCCTTGAGGCCCTTGATATCATTCGTCAATTGGATTTTGCTTCTCTGGAAAACCAAACACCCATAGTAGAGGACCTTGTCTTGAGGGCTCGCGAAAGGTTTTTAGAGGACAATAGTAAACCCATAATTGAAATTGTCCCTCTTGAAGTGAAAACCGATGATAATTTCATGCAAATTCTCTACTTGTCAACTTCCATGGGATCGACAATGTCAGAGAATGTTACATTCTTCTTTGGTGTACATCAAAGCATCCCTTGCACCCCTCATGTACCTTTGGTTTCAACATCATTGGAGCCTTCATTCCCTAGTCTTAAATATACTACTATATATTTCACATATGTGAACCATGCGTCTCTTTCCCATGGTATTTATAATGGGTTCACTACCCCATATTCCACCACCTCATTTGGTAGTGTAGACTCTACTTCTCCCATTTATCATTATGGTGAGGATGTTATACAGTCCTTAACCACTCCAAATTACCTACGGGATGATCTTTGTTATGAACCAACAACTTGATAACAATAACAAGTCAATGAATAACAATCCACTTTGAGGGGGGAACCTCCTTTTACAATATATTCAATGTACAAGATAAGATAAGATTATCCTAAGACTAGGTCTCCTTGGTATATATATATATAGGAGACAAAGAGTACAATTATAATGAAAGGTTCTAGATGACCTACTAATATAACACTAGAAATGTCATAACTCAATATCTAGCGCTTAATAAGGGGTATTATGTTGAACATGGGGCTTTGTCTAGGGATTAACATGACCCTCCCATTCAAACAAGTGTTTTCCTCAACACTTGAATAACCACGGGTGTTTCTACATGAAGAACTCATCTTCCCATGTCACCTCTTTCACTGGTAGGTTCTTCCATTTGATGAGATACTCAATAATTGCTCGATTTCGTATCTTATAAAACCTTGTTTCAAGGATTGTTTATGGTTCTAGTATGATTTTCCCTTCTTCATTGATATATGGTAAAGTAATTTGGACTGGGATATTGTCACCAATTACCTTCTTTAATAAAGAAACATGCAATATTGGATGTACATGTGAAGATGGAGGTAAATCCAATTTGTAAGCCATACTTCCAATCCTTTGCAACAACTTATAGGGGCCACAATATTTGGGTGCTAATTTATTGTCCTTATTTTTTTGCTCGAGGAACATATATATATATATGGTTGTAGCCTCAAACATAACCAATCCCCCCAATTCAAATTCCCTTTCACTGTGATGTTGATATGCTTGTTGTTTCATCCTATTTTGTGTCATAACCAAGTTGTCCTTCAATAGTTCGAGATCCTCTTGTTGGTTCCCTATGTGGTCCTCCATTGCTTGAATATTTGTACTCCCTTTAAAGGGGATGCGATATATGGAGGATAATATCCATAAATATCCATAAATGGGGAGACTTTTGATGAAGTATGGATGTATGTGTTGTACCATCATTCTTCCAATGTAAACTGATTGACCCATTGTGTCTGTTTATCAAATGAAAAGAAACAAAGATACCTTTCTAGACAATTATTCACAATATTAGTTTGGCCATTTGATTGAGGATGGTAATATGAGATGTGATCCAATTGAGTACCCAAAAAATAAAATAATTCAGTCCAAAATTTCTAGTGAAAATTGGAACTCTATAACTTACAATAATCTTGGGGACTCCACGTAGATTTTGAAATGTTTCCATGAATGTTGCAACTATTGTACTTTCTTTAAAAGGATGAGAAAGAGAGAAAAAATGGGCATACTTTGTCATTGATCCACTACTACCATGATGACAGTCTTTCCATCATATTTGGGTAAACCTATAATAAAATCCATTGAAACTTCTTCCCAATGTTGTCTTGGTATAACTAATGGTTGTAGGAGACCTGACATCTTGATTTTCTCTCCCTTATTCTGTTGGAAGACTAGACATTCAACCATCAAATTTTGAACATTGTTTTTAATACATTCCCATAAAAAATCCTTCTTGATCCTACAACAAGTTTTCAAGAACCTTGAATGTCCTCCTATAGGAGAAGTGTGCAATTGTGGAAGACCTTCTGTTTGAGTTGGGAATTCTTACATAAATATAGGAGATTAAGATACCATAGAAAATCATTCTTCCACACAATTGTTTTTAATGCACCAGGGTCCTCTTGTAGTTGTTGAATGATCTTGCATACTTATTGATATAGCTTCCATTCTATATTTGGTTCTTCCACCCAATTAGATTGCGGAATATAAATACCACATAGTGAACCCTTTGTTTGTTCTTATTTCCTTGAAAGTGCATCTGCCACAATATTATGTTTTCCTTTTTTTTAGATAATTTCAAATTCATAACCTAGCATATTTGTAACCATTTTTGTTGATCTTTTGAAGATAATCCTCTTTCCAAGATGTAATTCAAAATATCATGATATATTTTTACTTTGAAGTGTCTTCCTATTAGGTAAGGGCGCCATTTCTTAATTGCATGTAGTACACCAACATTTCATTTGGCATAAATGGGTTTGAGTAAGTTTTTTCCTTTACGTTGGATTCTTTCAAAGGTAAGGGGCCTTACTTATTGCATTAAAACAACATGAATGGAATGGCCTAAGGCATCATAATCCATAATAATTTTTTTTGTGAAGTCAACTATGGCTAGGACAATAGTTGTACACATAGCCTCCTTAAGTTTTTCAAAAGCTTTTGTTGCTTCTTGAATCCAAGAAAATGATTCCTTCTTTAACAATGTTGTTAAAAGTGCTTGTATTTGACCATAGTTCTTGAAAAAATTGTGGTAATAGCCTGCCAATCTTAATAATACTTTAATTTTCTTCAAGGTTTTGGGAATTGGGCATTCCCTCATAGCTTTAATTTTTTTAGGGTCCACTTTGACACCTTCATGAGATATAATATGACCCAAATATTCTCCTTCTTGAACCCCAAAGACACACTTGGAAGGATTTTCATAAAATTGTTGCTCTTCCAATATTTGTAATACTTTGTCAACATGTTGTACATGCTCTTCCAAATATTTTCTATAGAGTAGTATGTCATCAAAAAATATTAACACAAATTCTCTTAGGAAAGGTTTGAAAATAGAATTCACCAAGATTTAAAATGTTGAGGGTGAATTAGTAAGTCCAAACGACATAACCAAAAACTCATAATGACCTTCATGTGTTATAAAGGATGTTTTTGGAATTTCTTCTTGCCTCATTCTAATTTGATGATATCCTGAACGAAGATACAACTTAGTAAGGAAAATTGCTCCATGAAATTCATCTAATAATTCATCAATGATAGGAATAAGAAACTTATATTTGATGGTCATTTTGTTGAGTTGTCTATAATATAGACACATATTCCATGAACCATAATTTTTATTAACCATCACTACCGGTGAAGATAAATAACTTTGGCTAGGTTGAATTATGCCGACCTCTAACATTTCTTGGATGATATGCTCAATCTCACTCTTTTGTGCATATGGATATAAGTAAGGCTTAATGCTAGGTGGTACAATTCATGGTTGCAAATGAATAACATGGTAATTATCTCGAGAAGGTGGAAGACCCTTAGGCATCTCTCCAAATACATTGGAATGATTGTTGATAATTATTTGGAGATCCATTGTAGCAGAGGATATAGATGTTTGAACATCTAGTGAGCACAATTGTGTAATTATACCATGATGTCCCTTTTTGAGCAATTTTTTCATGATATTAGAGCTTATCACTTTAGAGGGTTTCCCTTGGATACCTCTAAGATAAATTTCCTTTCCTTATTTAGAAAAATATCATGAAAATATCTTGAAAATTAAGGGCCAATGTTCCCAATGATTGTAACCATTCAACCCCTAATACAACATCAACACCACCCATTTGGATGGAAATCACGGGACTATCCAATAAATACTCCCCCATATTGAGATTAGTATTGTGGCACTTCCCTTAACAATTTATGGTACCTCCATCTGCAATCATTACTTGAAACTTTGGTGCTAGAAATACAAAGCAATTGAGAAGTTTTGCTAATTTCTAATTGATGAAGTCATGGGTACTACTAAAAACAATCAACACCATTACGTTTTTAATTTTTGATATATCCTTCCATATTGAGGGTTTTTGGAGTAATTATGCCATGATCCAGGTGGATATCGATGGCCACCCACCTTTTCCAACTCCCTCAAAACAGTTTTCTGGGAATTTTGGCAATTTACTATTTTTAGCAGTTTTTAACTTCCAGGGCCATGTTGAGGGCCTAAATGAAGGTTTTTCGGGATAGAGATTCTCAACAAAAGCTAAAGGCTTTGATTGAGCCCCCCAAATGAATCTCCTCAAAGATACCTTTCCAATGGCCTATCGTGCGCCTAAAACAGAGATCGTATGCAAAAGTTACGACCCCGAGAAGTTGATGTACTAACTTACCCAAACAACCCCAAGAAGTCGAGGTACCAACTTACACAAACTAACCCATAGGGCCCACATGAATTATGGTGTTTCACCTTATAGGATTAGGTTTTTATATTTCTAGGGTTTTTTTATTCATGTTTATTGTAAAAGGCCTTCAAAGACTCATTGTAATCATCTTCTTGGCTAATGAGTTCAACCATCACATCTCTTTCTCTCAAAGATACCACCCATTCCAACAAGCTTGTTTTCCGCTGAATTCAGCCACCATTTCCCATTGAATAGAAACCCCGGGCTTTTATTGTATCTCTGCTATTCCCGCGGTTACATATTTTATCAATATGTATTCCATTGTTCTTTCCTATAAATCCAGAGTAAGTGGTAATGTAGTGGTCTCTCCTTGTTGTCTTAATGTATGTCCCCAACGAGGTCGTGGTTAAAGAATTGGGTCCGAAGCTTCGTTTATCTTGAGGAAAAGCCTCGCATTCCAAGCCGCACTCCTCATGGAAGGAGAAAATAAAGATGATGGGACATGAGATCCTTTCAAATTGTTTCTAGAGGAATCCCTAGCACAATAGACAAACACATGGATAGTTTCATTAAATGCTTCAATTTAATTACCAATAGGCAACGATCTCTCCTTTGAGCAGAGGAACCACCCCTTCAAGGTACACACATCAACTTCAATATTCCTATATTTGAAGGTCAAATAGATGCATATGTTGTAGACAAAGGGTTGAATATAGAAGGGTATTTTTCATTCATAACTTTTCGAATAGGTAAAAGATTACTTTTCACTCCTCAAAGCCATTCACCATGTCAAATATTATGGAAACTTTCAGGAGCAAAGGAAACAAAGGAACTCTCATTATTTTACAGTCACACCACCTGGGAATCCTTCGTGGATGCTATTAAGGAACAATACTACCCTGTCGGAAGTTATGACGACTTTTATACCAAATGGACCACACTGCGGCAAGAAAGAGACCAAGCAATGCCAGAGTTCACAAATGTCTTCCATACCTTGCGCACCAAGATGGGTATCAAATATTTAGAGAGAAATATAGTGCTCAATTATTGCGGTGCTCTATAGAGATACATCCATACCAAAATGAAATTTCTGGACATCTCGTCCTTGGGTGTGCCTATCGATATGCCGTCCAAATTGAGCAAACGCTCAAAGAAAAGACACAACAATTTGGGCTTGGGAACCGCTCACAACAAAATCCAGGAAAGGGTGGCCCCAACCTGCAGAAAAAAGGATAGATCAAATATGGACAGTATCAGGACAACCAATCCAAGCCGAAAGCAAATAAGGACACCAGAAAGACAAATAAAGATACCAGGAAGTGGTGCAACTTCCATAAGAGCCCTTGACATAACACTGATAACTTCCGCTCAAAGTAGTCACTAGTGGCTGAAGTGAAAGCCTCTGAATCAAATATAGGTTCTGACTCTGAGTCAGAACTAGAAAGGGGAAGATAGATAATTGACATGGAACCTAGTGCCACCGTTTCTACCACCAACTTGGTGAACCAGACAAGCCAGAAGAAGGCGAGTGCCTCTTCCATTCACAAATGTGGGTAAAAGTCACCCCGCTGCAATTTATCGTTGATAGTGGTAGCCAGAATAAGCTCATCTCAAAAGAGGTCATCAAGTAGCTGGACCTGTCGACAATGCCACACCCACAACCCTACACCATTGGATGGCTCATCTAAGAAAGCAATCTCAGTGTCAACCAACAGTGCCGACTGTCATACGACATCAAGCCCTTCAAATACAAGGTATCGTGTGATGTTTATCTTCTCGAAGTTTGTAATGTTCTTTTGGGCCAACCTTATTTATGGAAACATCATTCTGTATACGAGTCTATGCCTCGTAGCGTTATTATTACTTTGAACAAGAAATTGTACAGGATACCTGAGGCATTCCCTCCTAGTACTATTTCCTTGATCTCTTCCAAGAAAAGCATGAAGGTCATTTCTCAGACCGGGAAATTTGTCTTCTTTGTGATTCGCTCTCAATGTGAGAGAAAGATCGCAGTCACATCCAGGGCCTCCATGACTGATCTCTCCACACAATATAAGCAAGTGGATAAGGTCATGGAAGAATAATCAGATATCTTCTCCTCTCCTACCGGGGTACCTCTCACTACCAGGTCAAACATCCCATCAATCTGACCCCAGGCACACCGCTACCCAATGGGCCAGTCTGCCGCCACTCTCTGTTAGAAAATAAGGAGATCAAGAGGCGGATCCAAGAACTTCTCCACAAGGGTCACATACATCCCAAATCATCTCCTTGTGGGATCCCAATCATGCTGGTGCAGAAGAAAGACAGGACCTGGCATCTCTGCATTGATTACCGAGCCCTGAATAAAATCACAGTCCGAAACCGATACCCGATTCCTCGAATTGAAAACCTTTTTGATCAACTCAAGGGGGACAAATACTTTAGTTAGATTGATATGAAGTCTGGCTACCACCAGGTCCCAATAGAACAAACATACATATGGAAGACCACCTTCAAGTCAAAAGAAGGTCTTTTTGAATGGCTGGTCATGCCCATTGGTTTGAAAAATGCTCCAACAACTTTTATGAGGATGATGGACGATATCCTACAACCTTTCACCAATAATTATGTAGTGGTGTATCTGGATGACATCCTCATCTACAACAAGACTTGGGCGGAACACTTGCATCATATTCAACAGGTTCTTCACACCCTGCTACAACAAAAAATATATGAAAACTTGGAAAAATGCTCCTTCGGCATGGACAGGGTCCATTACTTAGGCTACATCATTGATCGACATGGTGTGCATGTGGATCCAGCCAAGATCTAGGTCATCCCTGATTGGCCAACCCCAACAACACTCACTGAAATTTGAAGCTTCTTGGGCCTCACCAATTTCTATCATAGGTTCATGTTGGGATTCTCTCATATTGCATGGGCCCTCAACCAATTAACCAGAGGTGGTGGTAAGGAAAAAATTGTGCGGGGTCTGTCCCAACAACAATCCTTCGATGACTTGAAGAAGTGTTTGTGCTCATCCCCAATAATTTCATTATCGGACCTACAATATCCCTTTGAGATTGATAAATATGCTTCAGACTATGCTATGGTCATCGTTCTCACTCAACATAGCCACCCCGTGGCATATCATAGTGAGACACTATCAAATGTTGTCCATAAGTACCCTACTTATGAAAAATAAATGTACTCCATTGTGCAAGCCTGCCGCCAGTGGAGACATTACATTCTTGGGAAGGAGACAATCATCCACACTGATCACAAGCCACTACAGTTCATGTAGACCCAAGGAAATTGCAGAATGAACTCCATCAGAAGTGGTCCACATACTTACAACAGTTCCACCTCAACATCAAGTATAAAATAGGAAGTACCAACCGAGTTGTCGATTGCCTCAACCGACCTCCATTCATGACACTCACCACAATGCTAGACTCTTGCAGCCACAAGACCTACGGATGGCCCCACCTCTACAATATAGACCTTGACTTCTCCAGCACCTACCGAATGTTGGGCGCCAACTTAGTGGTCACTAATTTCCATATTCAATATGGGTTGTTGTGCTATCTGGGCCATCTTTGCATTTCATCAAGAGAGTGCATGAAGCTGATTTGGGAAGCTCACTACAGTCGGGTGGCAAGACACTTTGGCGTCGAAAATATAGTGGCAGTGTTGCAAAAACATTTCTACTGGCCGAAACTTCGACAGGATGTCAACAAGTATATCAGGTCCTGCACTGCCTATGCTATTTCCAAATAGACCACTAAGAAATAGGGCCCGTACACCCCTCTGCCTACTCCTGACAGGCCATGGGAATCCATCTGAATGGAATACATGTTGGGTCTCCTGTCCACCAAGAGTGGAAATGACCGTGTTTTTGTGGTTGTTGATTTCTTTTCCAAGATGACGATTCTAGCCGCCTGCAAGAAGAACATCACAACAAAAGAGAATACCAAGATATTCTTTGAACAAGTATGGGTACATTTTGGGATCCCAAAAAACATTATCTCAGACCGTGACAGTTGGTTCCTCAACACATTTTGGTCTAGCCTCTGGTCATTGTTGGATACCAAGCTCACCAAATCCACTGCCTTCCACTCCCAAACATATGGCCAAACTGAGGTCGTTAATCAAATGATCACACATATCCTACACATGTACAATTAAAAACACCCCCACACATGGGATGAGAGTCTTCCCTATGTACAACATAGCTACAACCAAGCTCCACATAACTCAAATGGCCACAACCCCTTTCATGTGAACTTGGGATTCCAACCATTGGGCCCCATGGATGTTGCACTACCCCTGGTGACCACCTCGGTCGACTCGTCCCTTGCTCCACTAGAAGCTGAAAAAGCCACCCGTTTCAGTGAGTGGATCCAGCACATCCACCAACAGGTTCAGGATATTCTACATAAGTCTAATTCCAAGTACAAGCAGTGCCATGATCAACATTAGGTGCCACATAAGTTTCAGGGGGAAGACAAGGTTTGGTTGCACTTGCAAAAATAATGCCTTATAGGGACCCATCAAAAGCTTCTCCCACTCCGTTATGAGCTGTACACCATCAATAAGGTTGTGGGTGACAATGATTTTGAGTTCAACATTCCCCCTTTCCTTGGCCTGCACCTAGTCTTCAACGTGGCTCTCCTTCGACCATTTTTCCCACCATTATTGGACACCTCAGAGATAACAGAGCAATTGAAACCAACAAAGCTCAACCTTGAATGCAAGCAATAGGAATCCAGTGATAATGTTGTGGACACATATATCAAGGGCACTTGACAACAAAGGGTCCAAATTTATTGAGTCGTCAAACTAGGGCAACTCCTGCACCAAAGCAAGTGGCTCACCCGGGGCCAAATTCAACATAAATTTATTCATCTGATGGGGGAACTCAACGCAATGTAGAACATATATTCCTAAGGAGGTAGGATTGATAAATGTGGATATTGGTGGCCACCCACCTTTTCCAAATCCCTCAAAACAAATTTCTGGCAATTTACTATTTTTAGTAGTTTTTAACTTTCAGAGCCATTTTGAGGGCCTAAATGAATGTTTTTCGGGATAGAGATTCTAAATGATAGCCAAATGCTGTCATTGAGCCCCCAAAATTAATCTCCTTGTTGATACCTTTCAATCAGGCTATCGTGCGCCTAAAATGAAGATCATATGCAAAAGTTACGACCTCGGGAAGTTGATGTACTAACTTACCCAAACGAGACCCACATGACCTTTTGCGCTTCATCTCCCAGGGTTAGGTTTTTGAATGTCTAGGGTTTTTGACATTCATGTTTATTTTAAAAAGGCCTTCAGAGACTCATTGTAATCATCTTCTTGCAAATGAGCACATCCATCACATCTCTTCTCAGAGATAAGCCACCACCATTCCAGCAAGCTTGTTTTCCGCTGCATTGTACAGTTTCAACTTATTTCCTTATTGAATAGAAAACCAATTTTACTGTATCTCTGCTATTCTGTGTTAATCATCTTTTAATAATCTGTATTCATTTCATTCTTCTCATAAAATCCAGATCATGCCGTCCGTTGCATGACATGATATCATCGGAGTAGTCTCTTATAGATCTAGATTTTTGATGGTTCTAATTCTTGATCTTCTTCCTCTTCACAGTCTATGTATAATAATTTATTATCACCACATTTATGCCCCTTACTGTACTTGCTACACAATTGAAACATAACCGCTTTTCTCTTCTTTCATCCATTTTTTGAGGTGTCAACCCCGTTGGTTGAGTGAAGTTAGGAGAAGGAGCATGACACTCTCTATAGTTTTTAGTGATTTAGGTTCAAGGAGACACACTTCATGTTGGACGCTTTCCTTTAAATTTCCCATTAAGATATCTAATAGTTTATCCTCTAGAATGTCCTTTACCCTGAAATTTAGTTTTTGGAGTTGTTGAATGTGCTATGCGATTGGAACTCTTTTCCAAATATTGATTAATTGACTAAATAATGTATTTCTATTAATATCCCCATAATATGCTATCAATTCATCCGTAAAAATGGACCAAGAGACAATAAAATCCTTTTTTCAATCACAAAGCTATTGATACCATACAAAGTGGTCATTTTCAAAAGACAAGGATGCAATAGTTACCTTTTGAAAGGTTGACACTTGGTATAAATCAAAGAATTGCTCCATATGGAATATTCGTGTTATAGGATCTTTACCATCAATATATATATATATATATATATATATATTCAAAATGAAGTAGTTCCTTGGTGTCAACTTGAAGCCTCGATGATGTGGATCTTGGAGTAATGAATGATCATGATTATGAGATTTAGTATTTGTGGTCTCCAAATGTGACACAATACTCCCCAATTGTGATTGAGTTTCAATAATCTTGTTCTCCTTATTTTCATGATTTCCTTATATATCCATATCCCTATTAGGGATCCTCTATAAGAGAATGTTTTCTACGGTCTTCATGGATTTTTGCATTTATTCCTTATTTTCATTCATGGATTTTTGTATTTCTTCCTTATTTTAATCCGCATTCTTTTCCATTTCATCCATCTTCTTTTTCATTTTATCTTCCATTTCCTTTTTAAGGTATTCATGAGAATGTGATAAATCCACTTGTTTCAACAAACTACCACTCATTTAATCAATTTGGTTCTTTAATTGGGTTATCCTATTTTCTAAGTATTCACTTTCTTCGGATGTCATGTTTGATTTTTTATGAGGAGTATCAATAGTCCTTCTTGTAAAACCATTTTCCATTTGAGAAAATACTAACGTTCCTATTTTTCCTTTTTATGACAAATTATGGTTATCCTTCAAGAGCGAGCTCAATGGAAAAGGTTATAGGGTCCATAGCTCTCTTAAGGAAAAAGGAGTGTTAGGTGCTATAGCTCTCTGATATATGTGCATGGTCCAACAATAGTACTCGACCCAATATCCTAGGGCACTAACTAAGGAGGCTCAACCATTCCCTTAGCTATACTACTCGACTACCCAATTACTAGAGAGTGGTCTCCTCGAGTGATGTTCTTGGTGTACTATAGAAATAATAGGGTTTATTATCTCACCTAAATACGGTTTCAGTTATAGGGGACTTCCTATATACCTAAAGGTACATAGAAGTGAGGTTTTGTATACATGTACTATCTAATGTGGTAATACTTGAAGGGTTACCAACATGGGTTATAAGGGTTTCCAACAAGCCAAGGTGAAACCATGTGTATTTCCCATGTATTCTTCCCCTATCAAATTTTTACCCAATGAATGGCATATCACCGTGTTATTTAAATACATCGAAACACATCTCTAAAAAAATATTTAAAAATGCGTTTTCTAACCCGAGAAAAAGCTCTTAAAATCACCAAAAAATAACTTCTGTAAGGTAGAGTTTGAGGATGAAAATGTAAAATGTAACTTCTTTTATTGGCTATGATCCCAATTAATAAATTCCACACCTTCTCTGGATGCACTGGAACTATTGAATACATTCCAATCAAAAGTTATGCCAATTGTAAGTTACACACCTTTCAAACCCTATTTGGAGACTGTTTGGATTGTTAACTTTTGTCTTGATATATATATGAAAATTTGGACTTTAGTACTCTTATATGACTTCTTAAACTCTTGAAAATTTCACAGTATGAACCTTAACTGATAAAACATTATAACAAAAATACCAAAACGACTTGTTTAAGACTAATTTCAAGATTAGTAAAAAAACCGAACTTCCACAAGATATATCTCATAAATTATAAGGTTTTTATTTATTTATTTATTTATTTTTCCCCGAAAGTAATTAGTGATGTCTCCTCATGATTTTGAAAGTTTTAGAGTCTAAAACTTCACCTAAATGATTTTATACCGAAAATAAAAAGATGACTCGTTTGAGACTAATTTCAGGACTAGTCACAAACCCTAATTTCCATACAAGATATCTTTGAAACTACAAAGAAATTGGTGTGACCCCCACAACAACCCACTAAAATTCTCTAACTTAAGAGGATTTCGGTGGGTCCCCCCTATTAAAATTTTTGCAAGGTACTGTATCACTGCATATTTGAATTCATACTAACTTAGGAGACTACTATTTTGCTTATACAGTCTACCACCTAACCTTTCTAGCAATCATGAACATCCACAATATTGATTTTTCTCTATTGGTTTGTTGATTCACACTGATCCAAAAAAGATCAAATTCAAAGTCATGATCAACCACCAGGTAATTCTTCAATGATCTAATAATGCCCGAAAACCATCGGTTCATTTCTTGCCCACATACAAAATGCTCTTTGGGATGCAATACAACACTACTGTAATTTATATTCTGGCAAGAACCTTTCCAATATTAATATTGGAAAGAGTTCTATTGGAATTACTTCTATCATAACAAATTTTCATGCTGTTAAAAGAAGACTTCGATGAAATTAATCATGATAGGATTTTCCTTCCGATTGCATACATTCATAATGAGTCTTAAATTGAATACTTTTCTTACATGTCAATTGGTTATTGGTTCAAAAGGATTTTCTAAGTAATATAAGATTAACGCATATGTGGGTCCCCTAAATAGCTAATACCAACATGTGGAAAGCATTGATTGGTTCACTTTTCCCTTAATCCATGGTCCAAAGCCTCTCCACGAACATGACTCTTTGAAATAGCACACCTCTCGAGGAAGGAATATTCCTCGATACCTTCCCGTTGAGATGACCTAAACTTTCTCATTCCGATGAAAACAACTCCGATGATACCAACTAAAAACTTGTAGACAGAGTCTGACTTCTAGTAGGTACTTACTCCCCCCATGAGAACCTTATCAATGACATGAATAAAGAACATAACTGTCTCACGGGTAATAATTCTCCCTCGACACACTTCCCAATGCAAATGGGAATATTCTTCGATACCTTTCCCATCGAAGAAAAAGAGGATCATGTAATTGTTCCTCTTCGATGATCAATCCTTCCAATAATTATTCCTCTAACTTATGAATGATATGCCTTCGATAAACAAATATGAATGATTTGTACTATCGAACACATTAATGAAGTGATGTTACACCTGAACATAATTTTTCATGAAATTAACATTAATTTCACGAGTTAGGGAAAATTTGTATCTCTATAATAACCTCAAAACCCTCCTTAATTAATTACTCACCTCTGTGAATTTTTTGAGAAGATCTACTTTGGATATTGCGATTGTAAGCTAGTTTTAAGACTTGACCATATTTCAAGAGTAAAAATCAAGCAACTGTTTTAATTTTTGTATTACTATACTGTCATATATTTTCGATAGATTTATTGAGTTTTTTGGTTATTGCAAGGTAGATCATCAACACAATGTCAAGCCCACAGACCAGAAAATGGAAGAAACTAACAACAAATATGCTTGTACCAATTCCTGCGCTGTCACCTACAGCAAAACCAAGCACCATCCTATTTACAGACACCAATTATCACAACGGGATGAACCACTGTCCTAGGTTCTATGAGATATAAAATCTCTTCACCATAAGTTATTTCGAGCCTATAGACGAAAAAATTGTTAGTTTATCAGAACATCCAAAAGAGTTCCATTCATTTATTGGAATCCCACCCTATGTTGTTACCATAGAACGACGCGACAAAATGGTGTCTCAAACAATTTGAGCAGAGCATGACTACGATCATGGGAAAGACAAGAGTATAGATAGCGTCTCTCAGACTAGAAGACATAAGTCTCTAATATCACATTTGAGAGCTCAGGGTTTCATTAAATTAACAATTCTTGAACAAATTTAGGAAAGATGACAAAGACTTTGTTGAATTAATGGAATATTGGTGGGTGGATGAGGACAATCAATTCAAGAAAGGGAAGAGGTTGATTCCTGTCCAAAAACTCAAAGATCCATACAGATTGTTGAGTAACATCTGTGCATAATCTATGGAGAAGAAAAGAGTACCCATTTCCAACTGGAATGGCTGCCAATGGCCTATACAATAGTGAAGACATGGCAAGTGTTTAACTAGGATGAAATATTAACCTTCAACATATTCCATAACATAAACAATTTCCTAGGTATGAAGAAACCCTCTTTTTACAAGTCTTCATATCTCGTCGATGCCATATGCTCCTCAATACAATTTAATTCTTTGGGATAGGATTGTGACCAAAATCAACCCACAATACATGTTTATTGCTAAGAAATCTGGGATATAAATTATAAGAAGTACATATATGATATATGTGATTGTTTCCTCACCCCTTTTCATATCATAATGTTTGGTTATACCCTATATATAATATCTATGACAACCATGAATGGTATGAAAAACGTAGCAGACTAGTACTTAGAGAAACACTACACCTTTTACGAGAATTCCGGAGCCGCACACTTCCTTCCAAAATACGTCCCTGCCAGGTTACTCATGAGGGAAATTGCATTTCAAACCATTGAAATTTGAATAACATATCTTCTCTTGGGTAGTAGAAAAAATATTTGACCCACATTCCCCATGGTTATATGGGATTATTCATTGTCAAATGGTCCTCATACTAGGAAAGAAGTAGAGGATTTGAAGGAAATGTGTATATGCCTAGGGAAAGCCAGAGGACATGACCCACAAACCTGGCCCTTGACCATATTAGATATGTTGGTCTCACTCATTCTATGATACATAAAGTTAACTTTGAGGAGGATATATTTGAAGGAGTCCTATACTTTGAGGAAGTATTGCAAAGACTACCCGATGATTGCCAAAGATAAACTTGCGTTTGATGAGGAAGAGAAGAAAATAATAATTCAGGAACAATTTCAATTGCTTCTTGAGGAGGACCAAAACACATTATTGGTCAAGGAACAAGAAGAGAAGAGGAAGTAAGGTGAAATATATCAATTTTTTTTGACAACTGAAGAAGAATGTCAGAGGAAACAAGTTGAAAAGAAAAATAGCCAGCATGATACCAAAGGGAAAATGAAGATTGAACCCAAGAAGACCTTGAAAGCTAAAGAGAAAAATAAAAAGGAAGAAGCACTAAAACATATTTCTGATGAGAGAAAGAAAAAGAAGGAAGATGAGATAAAATCCCAACAAGATACTCTTCAAAAAAATAATGACGATGAGGATGAAAAGAGACCGATAGTAGCAATAGAAGTACATAAAAGAGTTGAATAAGAAAAGCAAAGAATAATAGAAAAATCTAGAGGTGAAGCAAAGAAGAAAGTTGATGAAGAAGCATAATGGAAAAGACATTAAAAAATTATATGAAGCTCAAAATAGCCCAGTGATTCCAAATGTGGGCATAGTGAAAATTCCTCCCCAGGAATGTACCCCCCTCATGGCCATTCTAGGTAATTCAACATTCTACTCACAAGTGCTAATTTTGATGGCGCTGTAGTTGTTGTAGGAGAATAATATTATAGTAATAAAACCAAAGGAATTGAGAGGAGGTCACATAAAATAAAAAGGGAAGGAAATAATTTCAGCTAATCATCAACAAGGAGAGTGATTGGATGTGAGGTAGGGCCATAACCAAAGGATAATGTCATACATACTTCCTCTTCACTTCATGTATTTGCAGAATCAAACACAATGGTCGTGTTTGAAGTAGCTACAACACTGGACACTACATGGGATAACATTTCTGAGCTTGAAAAGCAACTAAGTACACAACAAGATGCCATATCTATCGAGTTTCATAAAGTAGATGGTGTAACAAAGAAACTATGTAAGGAAGAAATGGAATGAGCCTTGCAGGATAAAAGGGATGAAATCACTTTAGAGTTTGAAAGAGTAGCCAAAACTATTGAGAACCTTCACACATAAGAGTTACACAAGGCCCTACAAACTCAAAAGGATGAAATGTTTGCAAAATTTGAAAAGAGGGCACACATAAATCATAATTTGCACAAAGAAGAGATGGAATATCTTAAACAAAACACTTAAAAGAGATAGAATAGATGAGGAATAGGCATGTACACGAATGACTCAATTTGCAAACAGAACAGGCCGAAACCAATAGGTTTGTTGAACAACAGGAATACAAAGTCTTGGGGTTAATGCAAGATAAGGAAAAGCTTGAGAAATTTTTGGAAGAAAACAAAGCAACCACTATTTCCTTAGAAGTAATAAGGGAAAAATCCATGGATCTCAATGAAAAACCAAAATCAAAACAAAATAAGTGCTTCTGTATCTTGAATGATATACAGAAGGACATAGATGACCAAATAAGGTTGGAGGATCAGATCAATGAAATATAAGACAGGTATTAAAAGGACAATGATGACTTTGACACGATCATATATTGGCAAGGAGTATACAAAAATCCACATGATACCCTACCTCTTTACACCAGTAAGCAGAAGTTAAAAGGTCAATTCTTCTTCGACACATGAAAGCCCCTATTGCAGGATTTCTAAATTATTCAAGGGATAGTGACGAAGGCATGCAAAATATTTTGGAACAACTCTGATGACCTTCTAGAATAATTCGGGATGAAAGTCATGCCTCCCATTGATGAAGCCACATTGGCCGAATTAAGGATAGTTGAAGTAGAAGAAATAAGGGAGGCTAGTCAAGAAATTATAGGACAATTGACATAGGTGAATCAAGAAGTTCTTAGTGCATACTTGTTGAATCCCACCAAGTTGATCACACTAACACATAACTTCACTAAGAAAACAGAACAAGAGCTGAAGATATAGGTCTACACAAAAATATGAGATGGATAATTAGACCTAGAAAAGATGTAGTTAAGCAAACTAGATGAGATAATGAAAGACTATGCACTCTAGAGAGAATACCGGGATCATATGCAAGCGCAGAGGATGTCATAATTACGTTAGTTTTGTAACTTCTCTATTTTTGTTTTCCTTCTTCTCTTATTTGTAATCCAAATTGGAATATGAAGGGACAAGCCCTAACTATCCTGTGTCAGACAATAATTTCAAAATGTAAAAGGTACCTCTTACTTTATAAAAGAGGAGACTACAATTAGGAAATGGATTTTGGACATTTATTGTATCATAACAATACTTTTGTTGTATGGTTAATAGAACAAGAGACACCTATGGAGATTTCAGTATCGAATATGTGCAAATGAGATTATTCTTTTTGTATATGTATGGATTATAGCCTTATGAACTTTTTCTTTACTATGCTCTGTATGTTCAAATTGCCTAAATTTCCTCATGAGTGCAACAATAGTGTAATGAGTTGGTGAAAAAACTATTTTTGTTCTTCATATTTCACTTTCACATCAATCTATTTCTTGCGTATATGAATTAGTTCTTTGCAAGTAGTATCATATTTTACTGTACTTATTTCAATAGTTTTTTTTTTTATCAGGATAGTGTAGAATAGTTTAGAATTGGATCGTAGAATAGCAGTAGGAAAAATAAGTTAGTTTAGGTTCATATTTTAAATCATTTGAGGACATTTTGTTCTTAGATTCATATTTAGATAATAGTTAGAGTGGCAACCAGGCCCACATACTGGTCGGAAACTCCATCCCAAAAGAGAGCGATTCTAATTGGGAATTTCCATTGGGCATTCTCCCTTACCCGCTTGGCAGGCCGATTTCAGAATTGTCAACAAAAACAAAACCTGGAATTTTGAGCACCTATTCTTCAATATCTTTTGTTAGTCTCCTAATAATTTCATTGTCTGAAACTTCCTATAAAAAAAATTATAGCGAAAATGCCAATATGTCTTGATTGAAGAAGAAAAACGCTAAGATCTTATGCTCTAAAACCAAATGTTATGAAAAACCAACTTGAGAATGATAAAAAATCAATGAGAAAAAATCCACTTTGAGGGGGAAACCTGATTTTACAATATATTCAATGTACAAGACAAGATAATATGATCCTAAGACTAGGTCTCCTTGGTATATATATAGGAGACAAATGGTACAATTATAATGAAAGGGTACAATTAAAGGTTCTATCCAACCTACTAATATCACATGAGAAATTTAATTACTCAATATCTAAGGATTAATAAGAGATTTTATGCTTAACATGGGGCTTTTTCTAGGGCTTAATAATCTATATCATCGTTCCTACTTTTTTCCACAACAACCTATTCCCTTCGACCAATATGTTGTTGGATCAAATGATTTTCTAGATGAGCAATTGGTCACCATAATCCACCCATATTCATAGACATTATTTGGTATGGTGACATTCTCACCTACTTGTGAACCTAGAAGTTGAGTCCCTCTAACTCATATGTGAATAACATATTGGAAATCCACCTTTTCCTTTCCAAAATTGCATCTGGAATCCATATGTGTATGTCCATCATTTGAGGTACAAAAAATAGGAGGAATCACGCCCATATACCCATAATTGATCATTTCCCCTGATCATCATCCGATGGGGAGGTATCTAATGCTTGGGGGCATGACAACCCCTTTGGCCACTTTTAGATTTGATCACTATCTACTCTATGCGTAGGCCCCAATGTCCTAGGTTGGGTAGACCCACATATTACCATCTAATCTTTATGTACCACCAGCCTTACTAACACAATATCTACACATTGTATATAGTTGATGGTCAATACCATATATTGAAACATTATACTATATGAAATTCAAAATAGATTGGCGATCACACACTTACCATCAGGTCCCCATGCTTGGCCTAGTGGGAGGGTATCTCTAGGACCTCCTCTTGGTAATTCATCCCCTCATATAGACTCCAATTTATGCATCATATGTGCTCTTGGAATCATCTCTCTGAGCCCTTATCATAATTCCTTGCTTTGATACTTCACCAAGAAGCCATTTTTACAAAAAACATTGAAACATGCATGTTTTCTTAGAAATTCTCACAAATTTGTCTTAATTAATTGAGCACCATTGTGCTTGGGTCTTTGTTGACTTATAAATATGAATTCCCCATGGATAACCTCTTTTATTCATGGATATGCCTTAATTTCCCTGGAATTTTGCATAGTTTACCTCCCTTATGTTAATTTCACTTGCCTTTCATTCCTTGGAAATTCCTTGTAGGACCTCCCTCACTTGGGTAGATGGACCAACCCATGCATATTTTGCATTTTCCATCTACTCAATGATAGAGGATTCCGCACATGGGTACCCTAGAATAGTGACCCTTGCTTCCTTTTGGTGCCCATGCCGTTGAACCCCCTTTATGGATTGGGAGTCTAGCTAGTTTACATACCATATTTGAGCCACATGCATTTATCTCATCATATTGACAACCATACCCTATGTAATCTCCCATTTATGGTCATTATGTTTTGAATTCTCATGTATCATATTCCCTCTGCTTCATCCATATAATGATTGTTCTTCGTTTTTATGACACTATTCACCATCCCTTTAGGAGATTGCCATTATTGTCCCTATTATTCATCACTTCCATTTTCAGTTTTCACTTTCATCATTACTACCATCTGGTTGTTTTTCGAGGCATTTATCTCCTCATTTCCCATATATATCCCCATTTGGTTCCCCCCTAGTGGGATTCTAATTAAATATTCAATCTCTTGACACACTAGTTGTATCTATTGAATTCTCCTTTGGAAACTGTTATCACTCCAAGAGTCTGTCCCTGACTGTAAAGGGAACGAGCTTGGTAGCTTCATCAAATGTTTAATAATGTATAAACTGGATCAAGTTGGATGACTTGATATGCTCTCATTCTCTCAAAATACACATGGATACACTCAAACATAAAAGGTTTTCAACTATACTTGTTTAGAAAGTTTAATCAAGATGTGAATGTATTAAGAATGCTTATCATATTAGTAGAAACAAACACACACACACACACATGGGCATATGTGAATGAGCAACTATAACATGCAGGAATACTTATGAGCTTAGTCTATTAATGAAGTGATAAGATAACAATTATATGTCATTAGATAAACATAGACAAATGCATCAAACATTTACTAATAAGCATGGAAAATATAGAAGATGGAAGTCTAAACAATTTACAGTGAAAGAAGCTTCTATTTCAATATGTTTTCCAAAATGTCTCTCATACAGGAATAATAGCCAAATCTCCCAAGTCCCTCCCATTTACACTGTTGCCTCTATGGGATTAAATAGTGTTTACAATATAGTTATCAGATCCTCCTAGGATGAATCGAATACCTACAAAATCTCTTTATTCAAATCAATTACAAAAACCTAGGATCTAGATCCTATTTTCATGGAGTCAAATCATATACTAATACTAGGTCTTAAACAACTCCACATGAGATTCTTGATGGGTGTAAAAGTCGTCCATCATTGACCTCCAATAGTTGGAACACAAAAAGATCTTCGACTACTAAAAATCAGGTCACCTTTGACCAAATCCATCATACACATGAAATTGTCTAGTTTGTAGCACAATGCACTGAGAAAACCTGTTTTGCGCTACAAACTGACTGTAGGAAACAATTTTAAGAAAAAATAAATAGAAGGATGCTTTGTGAAGTGGATCATGGCATGTATATGATTACACTTTCTGGAACTTCTATCATAGCCGGGCATCAAGGCTCTTCATCCTTGACCAAAATATAATTCAATTAGAACTTGTTTTCTACCTCGTCGACAAATCCTTGGTTTGTAGCGCAATAGGTGTAAAATGGTCGACATATGCTGCAAAAACATGTAGAAGGCAATTTAAACTGAGATACATGAAATATCGATTGAAGTCTAACTTATAGATTGATATCTTTATTGATTTTGAACCCTTGACGCTGCTTCCAATTAATACAATGATACTAATCAAGCTTCATATCATTGCATCCTTTGCTTGACCTTCCATATCACTGTTTATATGCAATTGAATATTCATTGAAGGATTAAAATATACATTTACATAAGTGATATATACGGTTCTTTCATATCATATGACTGCTGGAAAGGGTATGATACCCAAATCTTCATATACATGCTTTCATTTTTTTAGGCAAAAAATAGAGTATAAGGAAGGTATATGTGACCAAGCTCCTATAGATTATTATGACTAACGCTGACTGCTGATGACTGTGTAATGGATGAACTCTAGAAAGTAATAGACCTATCCACTGACATTATTTGTATAGGATTTATGTTTAAGGATATCAATAACATTAAGAATCTTTTGAGAAGCTTTGAGTCCTTCTGTGGATTCCACAAAAATCAAATATGGATCATGATATCATTTTCCACCTCCACCTCGCATGTGTTGCTCTTAATCAATGAATTTTGCATCATATTCTACATTGAACTGAATTATGTTTTCTCCACTAATTGCTTGCCTCGAATCTGCCAGGAAGTCCACCACAGAGGGATGATAAGCAAACTTTTGAAGATCCCCAGACTGATTCTCCTTCAGAACTCAAGTAAACAACTGGCCTCTCTGTCACAGTCAATGATTGATCATTGTGAGAATACATTGTAGCTGCCTAGTAATCAATCATCATCTTGACTGCCTCACTAATATTACACCCATTTACTGTAGCATTCCTAGGAATCAAAATTCTTCTCTTGATAGGGACGACCATCAATTATATTTAGATCGACATCATCATATTGTTCTTGAGGTAGCACAAGACATTCAAATTCAACAATGTTGTTATTTAAATCCCCAATCTCAGACACTTTCGTATACTCTAGACAAATCGTGCCAAACCTACTTGCCAAAGGAAATTCAAGTGCAGTGGCAACCTGATCAACATCCCTAACCTTTTGTTTCTTAGATAATGTCCCTCTACAACTTCAAACCCACGCCTACTCCCAATTGAGAACGAAATATCCGTGGCAGGAAAAACGAGGATACTTCCTTCCTGAAACATTTAAGGCCAAATAAAATGACCATCCTAGGGTAAGGGTAATTGATATTGTCAACAACCTTCCTAGAGGGTTAGATGTAAGCCTCGAAGTCCATTTGAGTTCACTCTTTCGCTTGTGAACAAAAACTTTATTGCATTCTAGGATCCCAGTGTTGCTATGTTGTCTTCGATGACTATATTTCTAGGAGAAATAGGTCACAAGAAGGAAATAATGGAAAATAAGCCCAACTGTGTCATCGATCTAAGATTAATCACTGAATGCATGGTGCCCGCATTCATGTTAAATCCATGAGGTAGAATGAATTTCTTCAGTTCTTCGAAGGTAAAGGGAGGCTTTGTACAAGGCACACACAAAGTTTTGAGAATAATCATTTTCTTGCCTCTTGAAGGAGCTTTGACACCTACTCAAACACATGCTTCGATAATAACGCCAAATGAATTTCCAGGTATCTCTTCCTTGTTGTGACCTATCAAATGCTTAAAAAAAAATCAAGCTACCCTCAATCATAGGGCACCTGTGCCTCGAAATAACACATGTCTCCCAACCTTATGGCGTGCCTTTATTCATGGACAAAATCCCATATGAATCAGGAGTGTAAATCTTGTGGCCTTCATATACACCGATGCCCAATTATTACTTTCGATGAGACATGTGGAGTGATGTTGGGCTTGGCGCTTGGCCTTCAAGCCTCAAAATATTGATAAAAATAATGAAGACCTGAAAGCCTGAATTTAACCTTATGGCTCTTTGTGTTGACAATTGAATTGGCCCTTAGGCCAATAAACTTTTTATTCAAAATTATAATAAAAAACTAGATCCAATAAAACATGCCATTGACATAAAACTTAAATTGGTTTTTCCTTATATTTTCGCAAAGAATTGTGAAAGAATAAACATCATTTGCAAAACCAAAGGACAAGGACCACAAAAATACTAGGCAAAAACGATCAATGGGAACTTTATCAAGTCTTGACAGAGGATTTGGGGGTTATGAAAACAAGCAGAAGACCTTGGGATGGGAAAATCCAACACAAATTGAATAAAGGCGCTAAAAAATTAATAGTACATTTTGAGCACTAACATCTAGCTCCAACTGGGATGGAGACTTCCCAGTGAGGTTTCCAAGAACTTAGTAGTTTTAGTGGCCTTTCCATTGGGCTATGGAGTCAATAGTCAACCATTCTCTAAACATCTTCAAAACCTGTCTTTATTCCAACAAACTAACTGCTATTGCTGAAATTCTTGAAAGAAATCACATGCTCGGTAAGCGAGCTTATTACCTACACTACCCTATTCTAACTAGATCTGCAACTTGGTCAAGTAAAGGAAAAATTCCATAACAACCATTCAAGTAGTTTCAAAACTGAAAAGATTTCGTCCATACCACTGATCAATAAAAGATGTTTGTGATGTAACAACAGTGATAAAAACTCCTTTAGAAAACAAGACTCACCCGAAAGTGATGATGAGTAAAAGAAATCTGAAAGTTTCACGTACTCTGAACCATAAGCCTCCACCAAGGCTGCAAATGGATCTTTAAAACTAAAATCATAAGCATGTTGATCCATAAAATCCTCGTCCGTGAATATCTCTTTGCTTGAAAACTGATGACTTTCTAATTCCTTTATGATCAGATCTTGATCATCGGTAGTAACAATCATTTCTTCAAAATGATTCTCATAAGATAATGACAAAACAGGGTTTACATCATATGGATTATGATCAACTAAGAACATATAGTTTCCAATGCAATCATCAACTATCTCAACCTCAAAATTGTTTGAAAACTGTTCATGAAATTGACATGCATACCTATCCATAGAAACATCTGCAAACACTGGGGAATCTGATTCTCAATCTGACATATACTCACACTCTGGCTACTGTTCAAGATCTTCTTCATACTCACCGTCTTCTTGCTAAAAAAATGAAACATATTGACATCTTCCTTATTCCTGTGCATGCAGATCCTTAAAGTAAACTGGATCTCGAACTCTCTTAGAAGCATGGATTTTTTTTCCTCAATTTCTTGGGAATCTTCAAATAAACATGATAAGGATGAATAATTCATTTCTAAAAGGAGAAGAAGAAGCTTTGAATGTTGTTCCATAACATAGTATACCATGGCAGTGATCTCAATAATCCGGATCTCCAAGGGCATGCTATGATAAGTTTTATAAAATCTTCTGTTGAAGATAAACAAAGATTCTTCCTCCTCTCTTCTCAAGGAATAAAACTTAGCGAGGTATAAATCAAAAGATTTGTTCTCACCCGAGTGATTTGAAAAAGAATTAGAAAACTCGATCCAAGAGCCAATGAAATCAACTCTCAAACTCTTAAACCATACTGCAACATCTTTGAACAAATTTTTTGAGAACAACTTCATAATAAGATCATCATGAATAATCTCGAATTGATCAAAAATATTTTCAAAATCCCCCAAATGCCTCTCTTCTATGACATGATCCTCTCCAGAAAAATGGGGAAGATATTCAAGGTAATCAAGAGGATAAGGATGAAGGGGATATGGCAGCCTCAAAGGTTTAAACAACTTCATTATGATTTTAGTTTGAAAATAAGTGGGCTGATCATGAGTATTAACAAGTTTATTGGAAGGATCAATAATAAAAGAAGAAGGTGATCAGATATGGATAGTTTTGAAATAGCTTCAATTTCCTCGAGGTTATATGGCTGATCATATTCAAGAGAGATTTGAATACAATGATAATCTTTATGAACTGGCTGAGGTAAAGATACTGAATCAACATCTACAATACAAGCAATATGCATATCTTTTTCTTCTAAAGATGGATATATAAAAGAAGGACGGTGATCATTCGAATATACAAAACATAAGATGATTATCTTAATGCCTGAAGGAAAAGCATAAATGAGTTAATAAAGAACAACAACAGTTCATGAAGAAGGCTCATAAATTGATACCTGGTTTTACATTTCCGCCCCTTCATCTTTCTGTCAATATTATCCTCCCTAGTGGAGTCTTTGATTTTGGAGTCGCCAGGCAGATTGCTACAATCAATTCTGCATCCTTCCTTTGTCTGCCATCAAAAGTAGGATCTGTGTCGTTCTCCCAGGGAAACTAGCTCACTTCCTTTCCACGACAACGATGCCATTTTGTTATCACTCCAAGAGCCTTTCCCTGACTGTAAAGGGAATGATCTTGGTAAGTTCATCAAATGTTTAATAATGTATAAACTGGATCAAGTTGGATGACTTGATATGCTCTCATTCACTCAAAATACACATGGATACACTCAAACATAAAAGGATTTCAACTATACTTGTTTAGAAAGTTTAATCAAGATGTGAATGTATGAAGAATGCTTATCATATTAGTAGAAACACACACATGGGCATATGCGAATGACCAACTATAACATGCATAAATACTTATGAGCTTAGTCTATCAATTAAGAGATAAGACGACAATTATCTATCATTAGATAAACATAGATAAATGCATAAAACATTTACTCATAAGCATGGAAAAGATAGAAGATGGAAGTCTGAACAATTTACAGTGAAAGAAGCTTCTATTTCAATATGTTTTCCAAAATGTCTCTCATACAAGAATAATATCCAAATATCCCAAGTCCCTCCCATTAACACTGTTGCCTCTACGGGATTAAATAATGTTTACAATATAGTTATCAGATCCTCCCAGGATGGATCAAATACCTACAAAATCTCTTTATTCAAATCAATTACAAAAGCCTAGGATCTAGATCCTATTTTCATGGAGTCAAACCATATGCTAATACCAAGTCTTCAACATCTCCACATGAGCTTCCTGATGGGTGTAAAATTCCTTCATCATCAAACTCCAACAACTGGAACACCAAAATATCTTTGGCTGCTAAAAATTAGGTCACCTTTGACCAAATCCATCATACACAGGAAATTGTCTAGTTTGTAGCGCAATGCACTGAGAGAACTTGTTTTGCGCTACAAACTGATTGTAGGAAACAATTTTAAGAAAAAATCAATAAAATGATGCTTTGTGAAGTGGATCATGGGCTGGAGACGATTACACTTTCTGGAACTTCTATCACAGCTGGGCATCAAGGCTCTTCATCCTTGACCGAAATAGAATTCAATTAGAACTTGTCTTCTACCTCGTTGGCAAATCCTTGGTTTGTAGCGCAATAGGTGTAAAATGGTCGACAGATGCTGCAAACACCTGTAGAAGGAAATTTAAACTGATATACATGAAATCTCAATTGAAATCTAACTTATAGATTGATATCTTTATTTTTTTTAAACCCTTGATGCTGCCTCCAATTAATATAATGATACTAATCAAGCTTCATATCATTGCATCCTTTGCTTGACCTTCCATATCACTGTGTATATGCAATTGAAGATTCATTGAAGGATTAACATATACATTTACATAAGTGATATATACATGACTTTCATATAATATGATTGTTGGAAAGGGTCTGATACCCAAATATTCATATACATGCTTTCATTCCTCTAGGAAAAAAACATAGTATAAGCAAGGTGGAGGTGACTGAGCTCCTGTAGATTATTCTGACTGACGCTGACTGCTGATGACTGAGTAATGGATGCACTTTGGAAAGAAATAGACCTATCCACTGACATTATTTGTATATGCTTTATGTTTAAGGATATCAATATCATTAAGAATCTTTTGAGAAGCTTTGAGTGCTTCTGTGGATTACACAAAAATCAAATATGGATCATGATATCATCTTCCACCTCCACCTCACATGTCCTGCTC
>SNQJ01S0001588.1:360386-371463 GCA_010110895.2 Picea sitchensis
GTTCATAGCATTTACTCTTCTAGATTAGAAGAATGTCTCTTGTATCACTCTGTGGAGTGAGCATCATGTCTGATTACTCATATAGAGTATGGTTTCAAGAGATGATGCAACTGATGAAACTGATGATGATGATGGTACTCATGATCTAGTCATGATCTATTCTATACAACTATGTTGATGCTACCGGGTGAATGGTATGTTTTTGTGCTCAAGACCATTACCTGTAATACCTCCCTATCTAGGAGGGAGTGTTGATATTATGGTAGCTGTGGGAGGTATTTACCTCCATGTGTAAACCTGATGAGGATAGAATACTCCGGGAAGCAAGAAGAAACCCTAATGAGTTGGCTAATAACCCTAGAAGACTTGCGTGCTCAAGAAGATAATTTATATTAGGTTATTAGCCTCCAAGATAAGAAGTCGGATAGAAATAATAATATATACTGAACAGACAGATACCCATAATGAGAATTCGACCCAGGAAGTTAGCCATAATTAGTATAAATACAGGAGGCCAGTTCTCATTCTGGCAGGAAGTCTCAGAATTGTAGAGCAACAACTTGTGCACACTACAGTGCCCAGTCTTGTGCACAGGTTTGAGGAGAGATGCCATTGCAGCTGCTACAGCTAGAAAATCACGTTTGGATTGGACTATCTCTTGGTTAGGGTTTGGACTATTTGATCATCCCTTGTTGATGCACTATCCTTGGGGAAAGGTGCGCTACCCTTTGTTTGACTATCTAGCCTAGGGTTTTCTTCCAGAATGATTCTCTGTCAAGGTTAAGGTGCTCAGAGGGTGGCTTCGGCCTATGGTTGGGTGACAATAGTGATATTTTCAATGGTAAAACAAGCACATCCATTATATTCTAACAACTTAGACTATGTTTTCATAGTCAACCATACAATAATGTTCCTATTTCATAAACTCTAAATATAGTATGCATAGTTGGAAGAAAAACATAGTATGGAAAGTGTTAATATGGGAGAATGAAATCAAACTGGTAAGAATAGTCTCTATGAGAGCTCCTTCATAACAAGAATTTACAACCAAAATTTAAGTACGAAAGATACATCCAAAAAATCAAACGCATATCAATGTAATTTGCTGAGCAAAGACAATTTTTTCCAAAGCCAAGAGGGAGGGAAAGAGAATACAAACAATTCATACTAAGCAACCGACTTACATCTGAGAGAAATTAATTAATTTATCAACGAAATGGAGCGATAATAATTCTTAAAAACTACATGGGTACTTACCTCATCCAAGAGTTTGATTTTTATACGGATCTCAAGCTCAAATATGTTGCACAATGACCAAGTGCATTTTAGCCGGAAGAAAACACAACAACAGAGCCTCCAACTCAAAGCCTTCAAAAACCAAATGAGAAAACAAGAAACCCTAACAAATTCCAAGGGTGATAGAATATGAGTTTGATGACATTAATGCCTCACTCATTTGAAATTAAATGCATGGATTTACATATGGCCAACTCACCATTTGTATACCACCAACCTCATGCATAACCAAAATCACATATGTGTCGGGCCTTATCAATTCACATACCTTTTATCACGTTGAAACCATACAATGCCAACCAAAAATCATATAAGTATCGATTCATAATGATAACCATTATCAAATGCCATAAAATGATACCATATAAGTCTAATTCCATGAAGATATGTGAGGTATGCAAACAAACTTTAAACCAAAAAAAAGATCAACCATGTGTGCCATATGTAACCTTTATACATCAATTGCATGCCACAACACATTACAACTTAGACCTTGCATATCAACATGCCTCATCATGTTTCATAAATGCCAAAGTATTTTCTTTTTATGGATCTCAATACAAAACCTTCAATTCCATTGAGTGATGAGAGGTATATAAATGAAATAAATCCACAATATATCACCATGTGTGTAATATCAAGAATCATACCACCGTATGTGTCATGACATGGCCTTTGCATAATGATAATCATGTAAGTGCAACAACGTTTTTCCATTTAGACTTAAAACAATATCCCTTTAATACCATGTGTTGGGAATCATCTTAGACTAAAGCCATATACATAGTAGAACCATAATTCATGAAAATTGTTGATAGTGCAATGAAATCAACCAACTTCAATACTTTTACTAGGTGACCCCACCTACTTAGTTTTATATTTTACATAGGGATACAAGATTTGCAATACTTTGCGATCTCTATAAATAGGTGGATCAAATATGAGTTAACACATGACAAATCCATAGGGTAGTCTAATTTTAGTAGACTAGAACTCATGATCTCTCGTCTTGTAGTTATCAATATTTGGTCTTTTAAAACTGTCGATTTTGCATTTTTTAAACACATTTTTTTAGAAGAAAACCTTTTCATATCAAAATTTAAATGTATGCCAACATGATAGTCATGTAATGATGCAAGGGAAAGAATGTTGGGAAGAACTTTGAAAATCAAGTTTCAACAAGACATTACTTTAGTCAGTTAACAATTACTCAATGAAATAGCATCACGAACACAAAAGACAAATTTAGTTGACTTTGTTGTTTGCGTTCTTCAACACTCAGATCAAATTAGTAATAGTTTTGCAGGATAAATGTAAAATGATGAATCTTGAATAATCAAGATACTTCAAACTTCTTCAAAAGTGATAAAATTCAAGCACAAATGGAACAAAAACAAAAAATAAATCCAAATAGCAAGAAAAGTGAAAAATCAAAACAAAATAAATATGTATAGGAACACTCAAGAAAAATCTTTTAGCTCATTTCTGGTTCAACATAGTGTTTCAAATGTGAAACATTTGTGGTTTATGAAAATAATCTACCATCTTCATCCTTAAGAAGATAAGAGTTGTTTCCAACGACATATGCAACAATGTAAGGCCCTAACCACAACTTCTAAAATTTGGAATGCTTACTTTCTTCCGCATGAACAAAATCCCACAACAAGACTTTTTGACCAGCTTTGAAAATGGTTGTATTTTCCCTTTTATCAAAGTACTTTTTTTTATAGTTTTTTGTCTACATTTTAGATTATTCAAAGACAATTTTCTTTCCTCTTCTAGAGCTAAGAGGGCATGAATTCTCTAAGAAACATTAGCATAATTAAACTCTCCAATTTGTAAGGACAATCTCAAGGAAGTAAGTTCAAGCTCAATTGTCATAACAACCTCTTGTCCATAAACTAACTTAAAATGGGTTAGACCGGTGTTGGTCTTTGTGGTGGTATGCTATTCCCATATGGAAAATTTTAACGAAGTATGCCACTACCGAGGTTTATCATTAATGTTTTTCTTTAAATTTTGATTAAATTTTGATTTGTGGACTCATCTCATCCATTCCCCCGAGGGTAGTAAGTCAAGGCGGTGAAGTGTTTATCTCCTTTTTTATTACATAATTCAGTTAACTTACTTGACATAAATGTTGTTCCATTATCAAAAAGTCATTCGATAGGCAAACCAAATCTTGATGAGATATTAGATTCAAGGAAAGAAATAACATGTTCATCCTTAGCATGCTTGAGAGGAAATGATTCTACCCACTTAGTGAAGGAGTCAGTAGAATTTAAGAGGAATACATGACCCATATATGAAGGTGGATTAGTAGGTCTGATGAAATCTAATCCCAACTTTGCAAAAGGAAAATCTGGTATTACTAGTTGATATCAGAAAATTTCTCTCTGTCAGTTTCTCTTTGGAATTCATCGCAAGATTGTACGTATTTGTATGAATCCTTGAAAAATGAATGCCAATAGTAACCAGTTCTTAAAATTTTATGAGTAGTATATTTTGCCACAAAATTCCCACTAATATGAATATAAAAATATGTTGATCCATGGAGTTTTTTCAAGATCATTTGGGCTTCCATATCATCAAAACATCATAGTAATAGTCCATAAACAATTTTACGAAAGAGTGAAGTGTTCAAAGTCAAATATTTTGGAGCTTCAAGGAAAATCCTCCTCCGCTCACGATCTTCAATATTATTAGGATATCGTTTAGGTTGAAAATAGTAAATTATGTTCTGATACCAGGGATGTCCTGCAAGATCAATATTTTCATATTCAATTAAGAATAATGCAGATAAAGCAACATCATTATTTTTATAAGTATACCCTGGTTTAGGATGTTGATCTAGGTGCAAAGCAAAGTCACATCCCTTGATTGTGTTTGAAGTAGTAATCGTGAAATCATGTTCTTGTATTTCGGCAAGTTAATGTGCAAGTTTTCTAGATTAAAGTGTTTGTGATAACAAAATATTTATTGTAGGTAAATAGACTTTTACCTCAGTGTTCTTACCAAGAATGAAATGACGAAATTAGTCAATAGATTTGACAAGAGAAACTATATGTTTTCAATCAAAGAATATTTAAATTCATCATCAAATAAGATTTGTCTCATGTAAGCTATTGGATGTTCATTATTAAGATAATCTTTATGAAGAATAATGGCATAAATTTATTCTTTGTGGAATATATATATATATATATATATATATATATTAACTAATTGCTTTCTTGATATCTACACAATCCTTTTCAGTAATATCATTATAGGTAAATGCTTGGTCTTGTCTCAACAAATTATGAATGGTTTTAACCATTATAGAAAAATCAGATATAAATATCCTAATGAAATCAAGCTTACTCATGAGTGATTGAATTTATTTTTTTGAAGTCAGAGTTAGGAGATTTTGAATGGATATAACTCTCTCTAGATTGATACCGATGCGAGAGTTTGATACAGTATGTCCAAGTAATTTTCTTGCAATGACACCCAAAATAGATTTTGTAGGATTAATGACATACCAATTTTTCTACAATGAAGAAAAACTTGTCTAAGATGATGAAAATGATCTTCTCGGATTCTGG
Source organism: Picea sitchensis (assembly GCA_010110895.2). Lineage (NCBI taxonomy): Eukaryota > Viridiplantae > Streptophyta > Pinopsida > Pinales > Pinaceae > Picea > Picea sitchensis. Next base: position 365,270 of record SNQJ01S0001588.1, read on the forward strand.
AATATACAATTGCATCATCAAGATAAATTTTAATGATTTTACCAATAAGATCATTGAAATCTATCTACATAACTTGCTGAAAGGTAGCACCTGCATTGATTAGGATAAAAGGAATATGTTCATAAGCAAAGGTGCCCCAACAGGTGGTGAAAGTAGTTTTGTATTTATCAACTCTCTTGTTGCGTATTTGGTTGTACCCTGAGAAACTTTTGAGTGACATCATCTATGATGTTTCCATTTGCTGTAAAATTAGCTTCATATTTGGAAGTGGAAAATTGTCTTTCACACTTTCCCTATTTAGGGCATGAAAATCGATACATAATCTGATATCTCCATTCTTTTTCCATCGTGGAACAAGGTTTTATACCCACTCCAAATATTTAATAGGATATATTATATGAGAAGATAACAACTTATTAACCTCCTTCCTAATGGTTGCTTCAAGTGCACGATTAATTGGTATTTTTCTTTGTCTTACTGGCCTTGAATACTCTTTAATATGTATTGTGTGTTGAATAACATTTGGGTTGAAACCACACAAATAATTGTAAGACCATGCAAAGACATCATGGAATTCACACAACATGTCCATGAACTTATGTTTCTCTTGTTATGAACACTGGGCTCCAATTTTTAAAATCTTTGGATCCTCTTGATTCCTAATGTTCACGGGAATAGTTTCTCCTATTTTTCTTTTATATTCCTCCTCTAATCCTTTCTTTTAAGTACTTACATCACTTGATGAAAATGATATTTCCAAAGGGGTTAATCCCTTGGGGAATTTTTTGTCTTCCAAAGAAATAATTTCTTTCTTCTTGAGAGGCTCATTTTACAAGAAGGCACATATGCTTTCATCCTTACAAAATACTTATCAATATTCAATGTTGTCAGGAAAATGAGGATGATATAAAGACATGAAAGTACAATATGGTCTTTCATGGAGTAATTTCCTTGTAGGAATATCCGTGAAAACAACTATCCTATCAACCATTGAATTAAAATCCCTTCGGATATGAATAATATTAAAAGACAATAGGTTTGAGATTAAATACCAAACCGCTTATGTATATATTTTTAAAAGCTTGCTTGATGTGGTATATATTTTCTTAACCAAATTAATGATAAGATCTGAATCCCTAAAGATAGAAAAATGATAACAACCTAAATTAAAGGTATTTTCTATTCTGAGCATTAAGGCTTCAAATTCTGTCACATTATTGGTATAGGCAAATTCTAGCCTATAAGAAAAATTATGAATTTTACCCAGAGGAGAGTAAAGTACTATACCAACCCCATTTCCTTCATTAGAACATGAAACGTCAAAGTGCATACACCAAATACCATCATCATTATCATTAGGTTGTGTGACAGGATGATCATCTTCTTCTAAAAATATAGAATACACACTAATATCTTCTTCGACAAAATTTACATGCGGCTAAGGCACACCTTCATTATATGGTGAAATTTTCCCTTCATGAAGTACAATAATGTTTTTTCCAACCTTGGGAAGTGACATGTGTGTTCCATATATTGACATATATCTACCAATTGAATCTTTCCATTGTCTTCCTATACTAATAAAATAATTACTTATTGGCATATCTACGACTTGCATGTTACTGTTGGTCTTGATTTCAAGATGTGCACATAATACCAAGGTTACATATTTAATCTCACTAATAGTATCATGCTGTTGACTATTATATGATAACATGCCTTTGGAATTTTCATTAGTGCACGAAATAACTAATTCTTCCATAATAACTTTTGACATTACATTGGGACAAGATCCACTATCAATTAGACAACAAAGTGAAATTTTATCCATGATATTCATTGAAACATAAAAAGGAGGATTTTTAATTCGATTTCTAGAATTATATACACCTAACTTATTTACATACAATTCTTCTTCATCTTTCTCTTCAGTAAAACTGACAATAGTGGAAGTCATGACTTACATAAAATTCTCAAGATACTTCTGCTGCTCATGAATAGTTACCATATCAAGTAAAGAATCATATGCTTTAAGATTACCCATTTATTTCAAGATATTATACTTTGATGAAGAAGAGGAAGTTGGATTTACCTCGAGTTGTTGAGTATCTCTGGAAGCTTGAGTGCTCAAATAAAAATCATTTCAAGGATTAGTTTGGTGGGAAGATGAACTTGGGGAAAAATTGGTTTTCTAAGGACCACCCTTGTTATTTATTTGATAGGAGTTATTTATTGTGTCCACCATCATTACATCCTCTTCGAGAGCCCAATCTAAAGAAACAATTGTAGAAATATATATTTTCCAAAAAATCAGTTCTCTAGCATTCCTTCTCACTTCACAAGTATTTTCGTCATAGTTCTCTTCACATAAATTACACCATGCTCGTAGAAGTATTGTATTGGGTTGAAACTTTTGAGGATGATTTCTCGAAACAACTTGTGTAGAAGTTTCTATAGACGTTTAATCAACACCCTTTCTCTAAAAAACAATCATCATGTTACTCATATCCTATACAAGTTGCAAGATAGTGGACATATCAGTTTTCTTAATTTGATCTTCAACAAGGAGACATGTTCTTGTCAACTATTCCTCATACTCTAAATAGGTTTGCATAGCTGATCTTAAACTATTAACATTTTTCTCTTCTAATGTATGTCGATAAGAAGAAGGTAATGCATTGTAATAGTGCATCAAAGTAGCCTGGTTATGAGGTTTGATAACCTCAAAGATTTGATTATATAATTTAGTTAAACGTAAATTAAAAGACTTGATTGTTTCACCTTTTTTATAAACACAATTTTTGTTATCTCTCAACAAATTTGTTGGACTTTGGTGTTGTCCATAAGTAGATTTAAACGAATAACATAATTCAACCCAAGTTGAGAAAACTTTAGGTGGTAATTCAAAAAAATCAGCAACAACTTTCCCTTCCAAAGAATTTACAAATAATCTTGTGCATGTATCATTTTCATTTTCCCTTATATCATGACATGCATTTGAGAATGCAACTAAATGTTCATTCATAGAAACAATTTCATTGCTAGAGAATTTGAGAAAATGATCCTTAAATTTTGGAAGAGGATTAGTTGTTGGATTTAACTTCAAAGGAGAAGGTACATGTGAAGGGGTAGCATTAGCATATTCTTCAAATTGGAATAAATGATATTTCTTGATTACCTTAGCAATATTTTTTGTATATTGAACAAGATTGAAATGAATGTACATGCTCCCAATTAGAGGTGAGGTAGAAGAATGTGGTGAAGTTGTGCTTGAAGTACTAGAACCACCGGAATAATTCGTTATGATATTCTTAGGAGATAAAGTCTTAGATAGACTTGTAACTTTAGTTTTAGAATCAAAGTGAGATTGATGAAGTTTCCTATGTAAATTTTCTAAGATTTTATTTTTCCTTTCAATTTCAAGCAAATGATCAAATTCAGTTGATTTACCTCTTGTTATTCATGAGACATGGGTTTGAGTGGTCATAATACAACTTACTGAAGAGAAGTATTATTTCAATTTTTCCTTTCAAGGGCTTCTCTTTGTTCTTGGATTTCTATGTCATGGGAAATTACTTCCCAAGAACGTTCAAGTTGATCATGAAACACATAAGTATTTAGAATAAAATCAAATCAACTCGAAGTAACACTTGTTTGAATAGGAAAATGGAATCCTAAATTAGGTTTACGAGGGGTAGTAACAGTCATTAAAAAAATAAATAAATAAAAATAAACCAAAGAGTATAAAATCTCCCTAGTATGGTCGCCAAAAATATGTTGATGCGAGAGGAGCTTTGATGCTTCTCACAAAAACATCTTGCATCTCATTAGGCTAAGAAAAATAGGAGGGAATGCCACCCTATGTTTACAGCCCTTTACTCTTACAACCAAATATTTAGAATTGAATCTTTGAGATTTGGAATTTCTTTTAAAAATATGAAATTTTTATATTTTATAGTATTTGTATCATCCAACAAATAAAGACTGAAATAATATAACTTTAACTCAATAAAAGGAACTTCAAAACACACTAAAAATAATGTAAATTGAATAGTAGAATAAGTCTAAAATCAAATCATACCAGTAAGCCAAAATATGAGAAAGTAATAAGCAAATAAACTTTATTAAAGACTGATATGAATTACAAAACAATATGTCTTTACAGATCCTTGCGAGGATCGAGACCAAACATGTCCTTAGAATCCAAAGATATAATAAGAGTCATACAAAGGCAACTAGTGCCAAAAGAAAGAGGAATAATAGCAATATATGATCTATATCACTTCAAGAGACATAAACATCATCATCAAACTTTGCAAAATTAACACTAATTAGCACTAAGTCGAGACAAAACTTCTAAAAAGTGCAAACATATTACAAGGGGAAATAAATAACCTTCAAGAACACCACAAATCAATGCTACTCTATCTTTCTTTTCCACCTTTCAGGATATCCCTGTCGTCAACAAGATAGTTTATTTTTCTAAAAACTCATAATGGAAATGAATAAGAATGATAAACTCAGTTTCAAAGCTTCGGCATACCTTCACACCGATTTTTTTTCTCCTCCATTCATGACTTCTCTCTCCTTTTATCTTGGCACAAAGGAGTTGGGTAACTCAACTACCTTTTAATTTAATTAACATTTTAATTTTGAGAGAATAAAATTGTAAAATGGTAAAGATCACAAATGCATTTTAAATATTTTAATTAAAATTAGGTGGGGCCCCACTAGACTCTTTATAAAATTTAATTCACATCAAATTAATCCTTGCAAATCCCACAATAAAAATAAACAACATATATGGTAGCAAGTATAAATTGATAAATGCATCATCAAAGTCATAATCATCATCAAAACACTTGTGCCTCCCTTAATCAAAATATATGATATTTTAGGTTTAAAAATTAAATATCATATAATCATTGTCACCCCGTAAATCATGTCTCTAATATCCAAAAAAAAGAATGGTCATAATAATAAATATAAAAATGTTCAAGGTGCATATCCCTAAAATAAATCGCTCTTCTTACTTGATAATCTCTTTTCTCTAGTTGTACTTTTGACTGTATAGAAGTGGACTGAGATGAATCAATACTATGGACCTCAATAGGATTCTTCCCTTTGTCACCTGGAATCATAGGAAAATGCATCTTGTCATTTTTTGGGGAAGAGTGAGCAATAGAAGTAGAGTGAGCAACAATACATGTTGAAACATATGGTAAGGGTGCATCTATGGGGCTAGTAGGACAATGATAAATACCAAAAGGGGTGGGGGGCTACATGGTTGTCTTTCCTTCCATCATATATATGCTGAAGTTGGGGTTCTAGAACATCCATAATACTTGGATGGGGTTGCAAGGGCACATTAGGAGGAGTAAATGGTTGTGGAAAAGATGGTTTCTCACCCAAGTTTAGGTGACTGATCTGTACAAGTTGATTAAATTCCTCAGAATCAACATCAAAATGGATTGATACTCTTATATTTTTATTTCTTCCTTATTTCCATACCATATTGGGTCTTTTGCCTCTCCCTCCCCTATTTCCTTTGCTGCCCCTACTGAAGAAACTCATCTTTTTCCATTTTATAAATTCAATTAAAATATTGAAGTAATATACAACATGAAAGAAAACATACTTTGCATAGTTTTGTTGAATATGATTAACAAGTCTAAGACTCTAGCATAGGATACAAAGCATCCAGTTGAGAAAATGAAAAGGGTACATTTTTTATGAAATGGGAAAGAAAGTCATGCATACTAGTCCATATATTGTTGAATCATGTTGTCATTGATGCCAATGGTTTGTCATTTAGGAGATTGTTGGATCATATGCCATTGATGTAAATGGTTTGGCTTGATTTATGTCAAGTAATTGATTGATATGATGCCCTTGATGAGAATGATATATGTCCAAGTGGAAACCAATTGATAAAGATGGATCATTGATATGATGCACTTGGTGAGAATGATATATGTCCAAGTGGAAACCAATTGATAAAGATGGATCATTGATATGATGCATTGATGAATATAGATCAATGAAGTTGTGGGTGAAACTATCCTAGATGGATAGTGCTTGACATGCCATTTCTGGTGGTATGTGGAATGTCACATAACTCCTCACGGTTTGAGAGTTATGGTCTTATGAAGTTGGAGGACCCCCATATGAAGGCTTGAAGCCCCCAAGGTCAA
>SNQJ01S0001589.1:0-28226 GCA_010110895.2 Picea sitchensis
CAACTCACTTGCTCATTATCTTATGAGGCAAGCTGCAATTACCAGTTAGAGAGAGGAGAAGAAGAGTGGCGCATCTCTTGGGGAGGACTATCTATATTGGTTTGAGTTATCTCTTGAACATTGTATAAGTTATTTATGATAAGGAAGTTTTTATTGGGTTTTCTTCCCCTAGAGGGTTTCCTGGGATAAATGTTGTGTCTCTTGTGAATGTGTATTTCTCGGTGATCTTGTTCTTATTATGCTCTTATCTATTGAAATGAAAATAACTATAATAATGGCATAAACATTAACAAGTACACTATGGTACTAGAACGACATGAACAAGAAGTGGAAATAAAATGCCATCTTCCACACTTATTACAACCAATTGAAGGTAGCCATCCAGTCTGCGCCTCGTATAACCCCGAACAATCTCAGGCCCTTGATGAAATTCAGAGTGGACCGCCATTTAATCTATATAACAACGCGTGTTGATGGCCATAAAAAACAGTTGTAGTCGTACTACAAGTTGATGGAGGATGAATTGGAAGAGATTACCAAGGAATGGTCGGCGGACCTCCTTGTTCCAGCGGACCCTGCGGAGATGTATGATGTTGACAGTCTAGAAACTATGACGAATATACCTGGACCTAGCAATATAAAGAAGATCAAAGAGGTCCATGATTTAGACAGCGCATCCGTGAATATTGCTTCCACTGAGCAGAGAAAGGAGGATATGGCGGAGAGATAGATGGCACAAAATTTGAACTGAAGAAAGGCGAGGTTACACCGCCTAGAGACAAGGAGTAACCCTCAAAGAAAAGGAAGGTTTCCCCTCTAAAACCTTCTTCAAGGAAGAAATCAAAAGAAACCAGGACCAAATTTGAGACCACCCTCACCTCAGATGACTTCGACTTCATCGTCGCAACACTGAACGATGCTTCGCTGGAGATAGCAGAGAAGTAAGAAGCTAAGAAGGAGGAGGTGTTCAGTTAGATTAAGGATGATCTGCAAGGGGTGCAGTAGGCATTACATTCCATTCACGTAGTTTCCATTGTGCCTCTGTCAGCAAGAACATTAGAACTAGGTGATGAGCCAGCTCAACTACATCGCATTGTTGATACAGTTGAAGCTCACCTTCGATGAGCTCAAGAAGAGATAGCACAAGCCACCCAAGCTTTAGCGCAAGTACAAAAAGACCTTGAGGAGAAACGTAGTGCTGCAGAACAAGAAAAGATCGCTCTGCAAGCGCAGTGGGATAAAGAAAAAGGACAGTTACAACAAAGAAAGGAACAATTTCTCATAGAGCAACTCGAAGTAAAGGAAATGGTTCACAGAGCACTTTGCTATGTGATAGTCATCAAAGTAAAGGCCAAAGAACAAATTCCATAGTAGGTGGCACAACTTAAAGAAGTAATCCACCAGCTCCAACAGTGCATAGCAGACTTGGAGCTCCGCACTGTGCCCGAGACTCCTCAAGATGTAAGAGACCTAAGGGAAGCAACTTCCCACAGCGCAGTTGACAGACTAAAATCTCTTTCCTTGGAGTGCAAGCAGTTGAGTAACCAAAGCACCTAGACATACGAGAACCTCACTGAGAACCCAGAGTTACAGATGCTGGAGTCACAGCTCCAGGAAGCGAAGAAGCACATAGATACAATATAGGTGCAACTGAAGGCCCTATAGGTTGTAGAAAGGATGAAGAGGTCTCAAGAAAAATGCACAGCTCAATAGCAGATCCATGTAATTCAAGGAAAAGTGATGGAAGTCACTCAACGGTTTCAACCTGTGCAAGATAAGACATGTCAGTTGTTTACAGAGGTTGAAATCCAAGGAGAAGAGTTAGAACAGGTCATCACCACAGCAAAACAACACCTGGAAGGGCCAATGAATGACACAGTAATCCAGGAGTTCACTGAACAAGAGGCCACAACAAAGCAGCAAGTCGAAGGAACTCGGGCCAAGCTCGAGGCATTCGAAGATGAACTGATCACACCAGAATGACTTGAGACGAGTCATAGGTGAGTGTTGGGGGCTTGTTGGCCCTTGACCAAGTTTTGGGAGTTTCTTGGTCATGTTGACCTATTTTGAAACTTCGATAGCCAGCGAAGGAGGAGCGCAAGATGAAGCAGAGATCATGGGATCTTGGCCCCCTTTTGGGCCCCTTTTTGGGTTTTTGGGAATATGTAATGGGAATGGGATGTTGTCCCATGGGTTTACCCATGTTTAGGCCTATTTTGTATGTGTAAATAGAAGGATAGGCAATGTAAGAAGAGAATAATAGTGCATCTATGTGATGTGAATGTATGCTAAGTGCGAGTAGAGTCTATAAGTTCTTTGTGCATGACTGTAAGAGACTTGCAGAGCTAAGTGCAGGTCCTTATAGCATATTGTGGAGAGCTTAGTGTTGTAATGCAAGGAAGAAGGATCTATCACGCTGCATAGATCTTCTGTTCTGTGCGGATTAAGGGTTTTGATGGCTTTGTGCTTGTAACCGATTGACTAAGGAAAATAAAGAAGAAGAGTTGGTGGGTGTAGCCCCAGGGTGGGGGTGAACCACGTAAACACTATGTTATGTGCTTTTTTCTTTGTCTTGATGTGTTCATATGTTATATGCTAAGTGCTCTGATATGTTTAGATAGATCTATTTATTCTTTGTGCTTATTATATGTGAGAATGTTAGATCTGATCTAGATAGTCATTCTTAGTGCTTGATATGATCGTTCTGATCCATTTGTCTATGCTAAGTGCTTAAATATTGTAGATTAGTGTGAATGTTGCAAAGATCTATGTTAACAACAAAGTGGATATTGATTTCATATTGAGGAACTGATGGTGCTATGTGCTTTATTAAGTGTTATAATCACATATATGTGTCCCAGCTAAGGTTGCAGACACCTGAGTCTTACAACCACCTATGCCTCTACCTCGGGTGAGACTTCATCTACTTCGCAGGTGTTGCCGAAAGGGCTGGTAGTTAGGGATTTGTTGGTTCTATGTTGTAGAATTGAACCCTGGGTCTACCCCTGTGCCAACATATACCATGAAAAACATCCCATATTGAGGACATATAGGAACCTAGTGCTAGATATCCTTGAGAAATTTCCAGAGTATAATCTTTCAGCAATTCCAAGAGGGCATAATCAGATTGTTTATGCCTTGGATACTTCATCATTGGTTTTCAAAATTCCAATCTTCCCTAACAGAAATTATGAGGTTGAGTTCAAGTACAGACCAACAGTACCAGATAATATTAAGTATCGGTAGGTGTTTGAAGATGAAAAACAAATATAAAGCTTCCTCAAGATGGATAATGAATTTGAGAATATGAACATTGATGAAGAATACGATGATGAAGAGGTATATGCAAATGCTTTCACAAAGGATGGGTACTTCAACAATTAGATTTCAAGAAGAGACATAGTTCAAATAAAGAGAAACATCATTCCCAAGGGTCTGGTCCCATTGGAGAAACTCTTTGATAATAATGATGTGGCGAGAAGTCCAAAAATCACAGTAAACGAAGGGGATGTAGAAAATTGCAATATTGGGACTCAGGAGGATCCCAAGATCATTAAATTGTCCATAACACTCAACCATGAAGTCAAGGAGAAATATATCAAATTAATGAAAGAGTTCCCTGATGTTTTTTCTTGGAGCTATGAAGATCTAAAAGTTTATGACTCCAGTATAATTCAACATGTGATCCCAATCAAAGAAGATCACAAACCTTTCTAACAAAAATTAAGAATTATAAACCCTGTGTTGCTTCCCTTGATTGAGAAAGAGGTAAAGAAGCTATTTGAAGCCAAGATCATAGTATCCCTAAGGTTTTTTAAATGGGTGGAAAATCTTGTGCCAATCAGAAAATGGAGTGGAGAAATCAGGTAGTGTGTGGATTTCAGAAATCTAAACAAAGTATCTCCAAAGGACAACTAACCACTACCTAAGATGGATCAGATTTTACAGAAAGTGGTGGGTTCTCAGAAAATGTCAATGTTGGATGGCTTCTCTAGATACAATCATATTATGGTGCACCCTGATGATCACGAAAAGACAACATTCACAACTCCATGGGGAAAATTCATGTATGCCAAGCTGCCTTTTGGGCTCATGAATGTAGGGGAAACATTTCAAATAGCTATGGACATAGATTTTGTTGATGAAAAAGACAAATTCATCGTTATCTGCCTAGATGATATCACTATGTATTCGGTTTCAGATGAAGAACACCTCAAGCATCTAAGAAAGGAATTTCAAAAGTGTAGAAAGTTCAGAATCTTTTTGAAACCTAAGAAGTCAAATTTATCTATGGAAGAAGGAAATTTGTTGGGTCACATTATTTCAAAAGATGGAATAAAGGTAGATCCCATCAGAGTTGAGGGAATCTTAAAAATTGGCATACCCAGAAGTAAAAAGGAGGTACAATCTTTCCTAGGAAAAGGGAATTTTATGAGAAGGTTTATCCCTAACTTGGCTGAAATCATAAAGTATATTACCAACATACTCAAAAAAGGAAATGAAATAAAGTGGACCCATGAAGCCAGAAAATCCTTTGAAGACATCAAAGTGGCATTGACCAAGGCTCTAGTACTGGCCAACCCTAATTTTGAAAAGGACTTCATATTGTTCTCTTTTGCCTTAGAGAACACAATTGTTGGTGTTTTACTACAGAAAGATGAGCAAAATTTAGAGAAACCCATAGCATATTACATCAAAACATTGAGGGATTCCCTTTTGAAGTATGATATCATGGAGAAGAAAGCATATGCACTAGTCAAGGCCTTGAAAGAATTTATATTTTACATCTTGCATTCCCATACTACTGCTTATGTGCCAAATAGTTTTGTAAAAGACATGTTAACCCAACTTGATCCTGAAGGAAAGAGGGGGAAATGGATAGCAGTGTTGTTAGAATATGACCAAGTTGATCAAGGGACAGGGGCTTGTGAATCTAATGGCACAAACCAATTGTGAACTCTTAGGAATAAATTTCATGGATGACTTGTGAACATGTGTGGAGGACGAGAGAGCTCCTCAGATTTCCTAAAAAATCCTTGACTCCTCATGGTATGTAGATATCATTTATGTATTGAGAAATTTGCAGGATCCTCTTGAATTGAGTAAAACATAGGCCAGATTCCTAAAGCTAAAAGCATAAAAGTTTTGTATAGTAAATCAGTCTCTATATTGGAAGGATCTAGGGGGAATTTTGTTGAGTTGTTTGTTGGAAGAAGAAGCTGAGAAGACGACCATCAAATAATTTTAGAAGGGTGACTATGGAGGGTACCATTATTGGAAAACCATTGTGTACAAGATTTTGAGGGTTGAGTTCTATTGGCCTAACATTTTTTCTGATGTCTATAAAAGAGGTTTCAAGATGTCATGAATGTCAAATTTTTTATGGGAAAAGAAAATTGAAGCCTCTGCCTTTGAAACCCATCTCTTTTGAGGCACATTTCAGACAGTGGGGCCTTGATTTTATAGGAGAAATACATCCACAATCCTCATCTCAACACAAGTGGATTCTAACAGCAACAAATTACTTCACTAAGTGGATTGAGGCATTTCCCACCAGACAAACAACATATGCTGCTATCATCCAGTTTTTAGAAGACAATATTTTGTCCAGGTTCGAATGCCCAATCAAGATCATAGCAGATAATGCAACAGCTTTCAAGTCTAAGAAAATAGAGAAATTTTTCAGTGATTACAATATCACCCTTGGCCATTCTACATCTTATTACCCTCAAGGAAATGGGTTGGTTGAGTCTTCAAATAAAAGTTTAGTCAGAATTATCAAGAAACTGTTGCAAGATAATAAAAAGGCTTGGTACAAAAATCTCATCCATGCACTATCGGCCGACAGAATCACCCCAAAGAGATATATCACCACCTCACCTTTTCAGAATTTTTATGGCATAGAGGCTATTTTTCCTACTGCATTGGGATTGCCAGTGATGCGGTTGTTACAGGAACAGGATGCAGAAATAGATGCCACTTGAAGAAGAAAGGATGAACTAATCAGTGTCCAGCAAACTAGGGAAAAGGCTTTCAACAATGATCAACTGCACTAAGAAAATGTCAAGAAGGCTTTTGACAGGCATACCAAGGAGGATGACTTCAAACCAAAAGACTTGGTATTAATATGGGATGCCATAAATGAAGATAAGGGAAAGCATGGAAAGTTTGACCATCTACGGCTGGGATCGTTCAAGATTGCAGCATACCATGAAAATAATGCCTACCTACTACATGAGATTAATGGAGACATCGTTGGAGGAGGTCCTATGAATGGCAGGTTCCTCAAACAATATATCATTTGAACAATCATCGCCCCTTCCATTCATTGTACATAATGATTTTCGTTTTTTCTTTTTGCATGAATAAATTTAAATAAAAGCATCATAGTTGAAGCCCAAGGTGAAGGCCTTGATTTATGCCGAGTCGATTTTGATTTTTTTTATAAAGGTTGGTAGATTCATATTGCAGGAATAAATCACATCCCAATGGGTAGGCACTCGGTCTACCATTCTTTGCTACCTCGCAGGGAGGATAACATCCCTAGTTGGAGCCCATGTTATCACCATAACAATTTTTTGATGGAATCCAAGTCTCAGGACTTAGAAAGGGCATAAAATGGTGTACAGATGTGATAAAATGAAGGACAGGACCACATCTAGTAGAATAAGGCTAAATCTAGCGGAGACGCAGAGTTGACAGGACACGGCGGGCCACAGATCTTAGGCACCATAGATCAACGATCGAAGGCCATATCAGGAAGAGAACTAGTGCGGAGATTAATTATTTGAAAGTGGGATGATGAAAATACCATGGTTTCAGCTCAGGACCATGTGGCACCAACAGATGCATATTGGGGCGAAAAGAAATCTACCCCAAACCTCTTTTCCCCGTCCCTGATATCGAGAAGCATATATAAGGGGGGGTACCCTTTTCATTATTTTATTCTTTTCAAATCATTTGAACGTTAAAAGAGGAATGATTTCTCTAGTCGAACCTAAGCTCAACAGTGCACCAAATTCACACGTATTCCCTTAATTCGCAGGTATTTTTCATCATCACCATGGATCCTATCGTTTTGTCTGTAATAGAGAAAGATCCACCACCAAGTGAAGAAGTCCTAATTGATAGAGACTCTGATGTGTTTGACACCGAAATAACTGTCTCACCCATCTCTATGTCCAGAGCAAATTTGTCAGATCATGTAGGGAGACAAATACCATTCCTCGAAGCGGTCCAAGCCTCCATAGTCCCTTATGTCATCGAAGTTGCATTCCCTTTCCCATAATTCATAGGCTGGTGTGCTGAAAAATACTCACAGGAAGAGAGGGTTGTTTTAAATAAGTTAGGTTCGGAGGTCCTGTGTAGAATAGATAGCTCGTCCTTTCGATACACCCTCGACATACCGAATTCCCCTTCCACAGTGTCTAAACACTTAGAGGAAGAAAATATAGTTACAGTTTACAGGGAATGTCTCCCCGATGTCAAAAACCTATTTTTGCAGACAATTGTCAAACCTGAGCAGTATTCTGAGAGTATGTCCTTGCAAATGAATGTAAATTCCATGATTATCGAAATCCAGTGGGCCTGTTCCATACTCAGTCATATTTTAGGTCTAGATAATGACAAATATGTAGTTGAGGCCATATCAGTCATTCAGTCTGTATTCGTTTTGATAAATTCATAGCTGATAATGTACACAAACAACTAGTGAACTTCCAATCACTAAGGCACTCCAAGTATTACACATACTTGCTGAAAATGTTCCTGGAGACAAAGAAGAAAGAGTCTCGTGAAACTCCACTGAATTCAAAAGAATCACAATGCTCATTTTCATAAATAATATCATGTCCAAATTTTACATCTTGATCTTCAACACCAGACTACCAAGAGTCCTGGAGTACATGAAAAGTTACTTATAGCCAAATTCAGAAAACAAAGTAGGAGATTGGGTGTTGTTCATGCATTCTATAGTAATTTGGGTATATGGTTGTCAAGAGGCACCTTATATTATCCCTATCTTTCTGACATCCAGAGTCTTTTCCCTGGACTTCATCAGGGAAATAATCATCTCAGAGACAAAACATTTCCTGAAAATGCACAAGGTGTCCAACTTGAAATTTCCTTTCATCATAGGAACATATGTTGTGAAGACTAGATCTTGCTTATCTCAGATCCAGGCCAAAATCAAGGAGTTTGGATTTGCACAGCTATAAGGGAGAAAATATGATCCACATAAGTTCATATCTAAAAGAAGATTGATGATAAAACAAGGCCCTTATGAACATGAGTATGTTGAAGGTTTTGACAAATTGGAAAATTTGGAAACCTGTGTTGATATGGAAGCCATCATGCAGCCTACTCAAACACAACAAGTGGGGTCAAACCTATAGCAAACTCAGACACATCATATCCCTCAGAACCTGACATTCCAAGTTCCCAAAGTAATTGTCGACACCAAGAGAAGCAATTCAGAGGCCCTAGGCACTAGTAGTCAACATGATGCTCCCAAAAAGATAAAGATCAAAAAATATCCACAAATAGTAGATATGGAGGAAGAAGAGCCTAAGTACCAAGTAAGTATGGATATGGTGGAGAGTGGAACCAAGGAAGAAGTTGGTAAAATAATCATGCCCCAAAGTGAAATCATCTCAAGATATTTCAGCAACAAAAATCACATTTTTGATAAAGCACCTGGAGCAATCTACCAATGTAAAGAAGATTTAGAAAATCAATATGTTGTGAAAGGAAGCTTGGCCATGAATGGAATAAGGGATTTGATACATGAGGTGGAAAATATTTCTCAACATAGGTCTTCTCTATTCTCAGTCAGAGATATAGAGAAGAAGACACTCAACATAGCAGTTGCAGATGAGGATAAAGTGTCTGAGGTCAAGTTGCATTATGAAAACATCAGTGTCCCAGACAAGGTGAAATTCCACATAAACACCAGTGACATGTTGTATTCGGACTACCTGGGTCTAATATTAAGGGTTTCAAGGTTGAAGACTCATGAACTTAAGATGGATGGTCAATTGAGACAAGAGAAAGCATCCAACAAAGCTTGGCAGACTCAATTCAAGAGATTAGAATTTGAAGGCCCTCAGGGGGTAAAATATTCCTTAGAAGAGAAAGACAAGATGATTCAAATCATGAAAAAAAGGATAAAGATGTCTGCCACAAATCATCCACAAACAAAAGAGATGGTTTCTCTAGAACAAGAGAAAGAGACATTTCAACAAGAAGCATTGAATTACAAGGCCAAAGTGTTGTAGCTGGAGAAGGAAAGGGTGAATTGGTCACAAGGACAGACAAGAGCATCAGAAATGGTTGTTGTTGCACCTTCTACTACAGAAATAGATCAAAGCATTGATGGATTGGTTTAGGATATGTCCCAAGTTATCTTGAATGCATAATAAATCAATAGCCTTGAGGGAGACATAGAAAAGATGCAACAAGAAATAAGAATAAAGGATGATAAGATGGCCCAGCTCCAGAAAGAAAATCAAGCTTTACAGGAAAGAGTAGAAAATTTGAAGACAAGGTTTAAAGGAAAAGGACTATCCCAGGGGAGCAACCATCTCATATGGGACTCTATTATTGTTGAAGTTGCCAAGTTCAAGGTATACTTACATTTCATCGATGACAAAGATAGCATGGCCATCACAGCCAGAAGAAGATGCATTGTTGTGAGTGAAACACTGGAAAAGAAACTCTCAAAGTGGGCCCAGAATGCTATAAATTTGTTGAATTCCATTCCCAATGTTGAACTTCAGACCATTGGGGTCAAATACATGACCACATTGATCATTTCATCCAGGAGAGTTATTTTCAAGCATAAATTGCTTAAATCAGTCCAAACCAAGGCCATGCAGATGCAACAGAGCATACAAGAATTCAAATATATGTTTGAAGAGTTTTTCTTCAAAGGCCTCCTACCATTTTGGGATGGAAAAGGAAAATTTTATGACCAGGAGGAGTAAAATTCTCACCTCACCCAATGTAGAATGGATCACTACAAATTTGAAATCCTGGAGGAAAACTTGAAAGGGACAAACCTGGTGGAGTATTTGACCACAAATTTTGAGATCCTGAATCAGTTCAAGACAATGAAGATCAGACTTCCAACCATGAATTATGCTTCTTGCATTGATATGGATATTTTGATCAAACAAATGATGGACTACGAGATCCCTTCTAACTTGCACTGGAAAGAGATAGTGTAGTTAGGCAAGACAAAATGCAGTTTTCCAGGAACCAAAAAATAGCCTCCAAGTGTCACCAAATTTGTGAGTCTAACAAAGGACCAAAGTGAGACATATGACGAAGACTAAAGTCGAGAAGTCAAAGAAATCAGTCGTTAGTTTATGAAGCGTTTTTTATTAATCATTGAAAATCAGTTCACATACCGAGACTGATAGTTGAAATTATTGTAGTTGGTTTTAGAAGCTGAAACATTTTAGTTCAGATATTGTAATCATTTTCTAATTGAAAGGAACTTGAATTTTATAAATTCTTTAAGTTCTGAATGTGTTAATGTTGACAGAAGTGCAAGAGAACCTCTTAGTTGTTTTCTAAACTCAATTGTAAATTTCAGGAGTTGAATTGAATACATATGCATAATCTTTTGAAGTCTCTATGAAAAGATTCTAATGGTGGTGATATGAGTTTTTTCTTCTCTCATTGTATGTATTTCCTGTGTTCTTTTATTCCATTTGTACTGTCTTCTGTCTAAATTGGATAGTTAAAATCTCATAATTCATCTTATGATGCTCTCATCTTAAGCAATTTAAAATATGTGATTTTCTTCCTAGCTAATTCATAATTCATTTCAGTAATGCTCTGATGCAGTTACTTGTTTTCTCTTTCTTCCTACACTCTTCTTAAATACAAATTTATAAATCAGATTCATTGCCTCATTTATCCTTTATCCTCTAGAGAGTTCTATCGCCCAGTCATTATTTTTGTTCACTTTCAGAATTTCGACTCCATAGTCCTAAGTGGCCCTCCCCTTCCTTGCCAACATCTTTATAAAAAACCCCAAAACAAACTGAATCTAGACATTGATTGCCAAAGAACATCAAGTGACATGAGAAATCCATAAAGCTTCAGTTTTGATTCTTGAGGGTGACAGTGAATCAAATATCGTATTGGTTGAGATTTTTTTTTCCCTGATGACTCCATTACCAAGGGACCAGTTGTACCAAGAAGTTTGAGATAGAAATCATGTCTCCCAAGAGAATTCACACCAGGAGAAAACCAGACCCAGAAGTTGCAATCCCTGTGTCTGACCCTGAAAGGCTTGTACACAAGAGAAAAGAAAGACAAATGAGCCCATTTTTTCCATTAGACTGATATCTATCCTTTTCCAAATATGGAGTAACAAGCATTGAAGACCTTGAGTTTGATGTGAAATTTGAACAAACTCTATTGAGAACTAAATATGAATCTTTTTTGAGCGAGATCATCTTTGATGAAAGGAGGTTCCAAGATTTAATTTTAGCTGCATATACGAAGCCTATAGTGATTCATACTCAGAACCAATAGCCTCTTCAACACCTTACAACAACCATGGCAGCTAGATTTGCTCCTCCCGTACTTCCTGCTCAGCTACATGATTTACCTAGAGAGTATAATCTAAGGATCAAACTGTATGATGCTGAAGGTAATGTGTCATCCCAGAAACATCTAGACTGGTTCAATGATTTTACAGACTTGGAAGAAGTAGATTTTGAAGATGCAAAAATGAGACTATTTGCACAAAGTCTTGCAGGAGAAGTGAGGAAGTGGTTCAGAGATCTTCCAACAGCTAGTATCATAAATTTTGAGGCCTTTGAAACCAGATTTCTTGCAAAATGGGGCGACAAGAAAAATCCCCTTTAGTTTTTAGCTGAGTATAACAACATGAGGAGATCACCTGACAAAACAGTGCAGACGTTTTTAGCCAAATTTGTAAAGGTCTATAATTTGATTCCTACTGAGGTAAAACCCCCTCCTAAAGTTGCTCAACTCAGATATGTTGATTCCTTTGAAAGTGATTTTTCTTTGTTACTAAGGGAACATAGATCTGCTTCATTAGATTATATGATGACTGATTCCATAAAAGTTGAGGTAAATCTAATGGCTTCAGGAAGAATCAAATCTAACTCTGACAGGGACATGAACAAATATCAATATAAGTCACACCCTTCAACCTCACAAACACCAGAAGAAAGGTTTGAAACGATGATGAGAAACATGGAGAGAATGATGGAGAGAATGGCCTTAGATAATAGACCTAACCCCAGAGAATGGGTTGATGGTCCATCCAGAAATTTGAGGAGACCAACAATCCCACAAATCAAACAAAGAGAAAAAAGAAATCAGGGGAATCAAGGAAATCAAGGAGATCATAGAAATTAGAGGAATCAGGGAAATCAAGGAGATCAGAGAAATCAGGGGAGTCAGGGAAATCAAGGAGATCATAGAAATCATGGAAATCGGGTGAATCAAGGAAATCAAGGAAATCAAGGGGATCAAAAAATAAGGCCTCCTTTTCAAAATGATTGTGTTAATGAGAATTATGGTGGATATTTTGAAGACAGCATGAACTATTGTGATGATAAACAAACATAAGTGTTTTTTGCTAATGAAGAACATGACCAATTCATGGATGCAAATGAGATCTTAATGCAAGATGAGGAGGAAAGCTTATCGGTAGAAAGGGAAGATTACCAAGCAGGATTGCAGGATGCCATCATGCAATTCCAAAGACAATACAATCTTCGAAATCAGATAGTTCCTGAAAACCCCCGAAAGGGAAATCCTCCAAAAGGAAACCCCACCAAAGAAGCTCAAAGTAACATACCCTCTTCAAGTTATCCCAAAAGGGATTTTGCTGCAAAGGATGTTGTGGACAAAGGAAAGAAGAAAGAAGAGCCTTAGAAAAAAATACTAGAAGCAAGGAAAGAAACAATCACCAAAGAGGTAGATAAAACCTCATCCTATTTTAATTTTGAAAGTGAGATGGCCAAGATTAAAAATTTTGTACCATTCAATGAATTGATCAAGAACAATGAATATAGAAATCAGATCATCAATATTCTTAAGATGGAACAAACTTATGATACCCTGAACATACAAGATGATTACCCAACCATCTTATTTGGCCCACGTGTAGAGGAAAATAATGATGTTGAAGAAGTTCCCCCTTTTTATGTCAGTCTAGATTCAGGAGCATATCATAACCTAATTCCTAAGGTGGTCATGGACCAACTAGGTCTTGACATCACAAGGCCTTACAAAGACTTGTTCTCTTTTGATTCCAGGAAGGTGAAGTTCCTGGGTCTTATCAAAGATCTGTTGGTATCTTTAGCACAAATCCCATCAAAGAACATGGTTATGGATGTAGTGGTTGATGATATTCCTCCCAAGTTTGGCATGTTGTTATCCAGGTCATGGGATGCAAAATTAAAGGGAACTCTCTAGATGGACATGTCATATGCCACCATCCCTGTCTTTGGTCAAGACAAAAGGTTGAACATAGAGGTTTTTCTCAAATACATGGTCAACAACAAGTCACAACAGTGTAATCATCCCATCTACTATGTGGAAACTAAGTTGGGGTGTTCCATTTTCTTCAATGACCTGTGTTTTGAAGAGAAAGAGCCAGAAATTGATATGGATGACAAACATATATCTGATCAGCAGATTGAGAAGTTTTCATAGCAGCAGGACAATGCATAAGATCAGATATGGAATATGATTTTCGATGGAGTTGTCATTGAAGAGGGATCAAGGGTTGGAATATGGATCAATTACCCCAAAGGAAATTCAAAATTGTGTTCTTACAAACTTGGTTTTTAGTGCACGAATAACATGGCCGAATATGAAGCATTAATATTGGGGTTGAAGGTTTTGAAAGAATTGGGTTCCAGAAGAATAGTTGTATGTGAAGAATCTGAGCTAATTTTCAATCAAATTAAAGGCACATACCAAGAAAAACATCCCAGCCTGAGGGCATATAAGAACCTAGTGCTATATCTCCTTGAGAAATTTCCAAAGTGTAATCTTTCAGCAACTCCAAGAGGGCAGAATCTGATTGATGATGCCTTGGCTACTTAAGCATTGGTTTTAAAAATTCTAGTCTTCCCTAACAGAAAATATGAGGTTGACGTTAAGTACAGACCAACAGTACCAGATAATATTAAGTACTGGCAGGTTTTTGAAGATGACAAACAAATATAAAGCTTCCTCAAAAATGGAGAATGAATTTGAGAATCTGAACATTGATGAAGAATACTATGATGAAGAGGTAGATGTCGCTTATTTCACAAAGGATGGGTACTTTCAGAATCAGATTGCAGGAAGAGACATAGTTCAACTAAAGAGAAACATCATTCCCAAGGGTCTGGTCCCATTGGAGAAACTCTTTGATAATAATGATGTGGTGAGAAGTCCAAAAATCACAGTAAATGAAGGGGATGTAGAAGATTGCAATATTGGGACTCATCAGGATCCCAATATCATTAAGTTGTCCAGAAAACTCAGCCCTGAAGTCAAGGAGAAATATATTAAATTAATGAAAGAGTTCCCTAATGTTTTCTCCTAGAGATATGAATATCTGAAAATTTATGACACTAGTATAATCCAGCATGTGATCCCAATCAAAGAAGATCACAAACCTTTCAAACAGAAATTAAGAAGGATAAACCCTTTGTTGCTTCCCTTGATTGAGAAATAAGTAAAGAAGCTATTTGAAGCCAAGATCATAGTATCCCTGAGGTTTTCTAAATGGGTGGAAAATCTAGTGTCAGTCATAAACAAGAGTGGAGAAATTAGGTTGTGTAGATTTCATAAATCTGAATAGAGTATCTCTAAAGGACAACTACCCACTACCTAAGATGGATCAAATTTTAAAGAAAGTGGTGGGTTCTCAGAAAATATCAATGTTGGATGGATTCTCTAGATACAATCAGATTATGGTGCACCCTGATGATCAGGAAAATACAACATTCACAACTCCATGGGGAACATTCATGTATGCCAGATGCATTTTGGGCTCATGAATGCAGGGGAAAATTTTCAAAGAGCTATGGGCATATATCTTGCTAATGAAAAAGAAAAATTGATCGTTATATACCTAGATGATATCACTGTGTATTTTGTTTCAGATGAAGAACACCTCAAGCATCTAAGAAGGGAATTTCAGAAGTGTAGAAAGTTTGGAATCTCATTGAACCCTAAGAAGTCAAATTTCTCTATGGAATAAGGAAATCCATTGGGTCACATTATTTCAAAAGAGGGAATAAAGGTATATCCCAGCAGAGTTGAGGGAATCTTAAAAATTCGCATACCCAGAAGTAAAAAAGAGGTACAATCTTTCCTGGGAAAAATGAATTTTCTGAGAAGGTTTATCCCTAATGGCTGAAATCATAAAGTATATTACCAGCATGCTCAAGAAATGAAACAAAATAAAGTAGACCCATGAAGCCAAAAAATCCTTTGAAGACATCAAAGTGGCATTGACCAAGGCTCCAGTACTGGCCAACCCTAATTTTGAAAAGGACTTGTTGGCAACCCTACACGATTTCGTTATTTGAACAAAAAGCTACACTTTTTGTAGCTGCCTTCACCTCATATTGTAAATATTATCATTTTGAGATGATTACTGGATTATAAAATATGTTCATTAATTATTTAAAGTTTGCATTTTTGTTTTTTTTTCATGTTGATTCATGAATGAAAGAATGAATCAAACATGAAAACTTAGCTTCAATATATGTTTTCTATACAACACATTCTTTTGAAAGATCATCATGCTTATATCCATTCTAAATCTAACACTTGAATGACTTATCTTTGTAATTTTTTGGGTATTGATATAATTTTTATATGCTTAGATGGTCTTACATTTGATTTATGAGAATTTCGTTTTGATATACTTGAACTCGTTGCATAAAACTATGGTCGTTCTAGTCATGGAAATTAATGCGCAACTATTGTACCCTGTACTTAATCCATCTTGTTGGCACAGTGAATTAATAATCCTTTCATTACGCGTTATATGTTTTCATGCTATGTACACAAGGTTTTCATTACTAGGAATGGTCAAGCATCAAGACCGAACCCTCAATGTTCATACTATGATTGCACAGAGGCTTCGTTTTGTTTGTTTCCATTATATCCATTCAGATTTGTTTCTTTTTCTCCTACCATCCAAACCCAAAACTGTTTTGAGTCACCCCTATTACAGTCCAATCATATTTTTAATGGCCCATGTTGTTCGATTGGAGCTGAATGGCTGCTAAGAACTGCTTTGTCACGATGATGCAATCAAAGATTTAAGAAGAGGGGGTTGTGATGCCTTCATCAAAAGGTTTGAAGGTTATAACCTTCATGTGGCTAAGGAATTTGCGCAGACTTTCGATGGGTGTAGGGAGAAAATTGGAGATATCCAGTTAGAGGTAACTGAGGATTTTGTGAGTGAATCCATAGGGATTCCATCGACCGGTGAGAAGTGGTTCAAAAACTCAAAGATTGAAGAAGTTCCATGGAGCCTCTTCATGACCTCCAGGAAAATCAATTGTTGTGAAAAAGGTATCCCTATTTATTTGGTTAAAGATAGGTGGCATGGTCAAATGATGATCCTCAAACAATTTGTGACCTGTGAGGGTCATTATGGTCTAGTTTTTATCTATCATATACGACTGCTTATGCATTTCATATGTTTTCATTTAAATGTGCCCTTTTATCTGTTGAGGAGCGTGTACAAAATGTCTAAAATGTATAAGAGATAGAGCCTCGACTCTAGTATTTTTCACCAAGCCTTGATTAAAATTCTATTGATTCATCATTTGACAACTATGGGCGATTGTTGGGATGGATTTTTTACAAGAAATGGTTTTTCTACAACCATTCCTGTAGAAACCCTTATTTCGGGTGCACCACTGATAAGAAAACGGTTTGAAATTCCAAATAACGAGCCATACTCTCTAAATAGAAACCCTCGAGACAAGGAAATGCCCAGTCAATCTTCACATGAGAAATAGGGTGTCAGTTTCAAGTTGAGTGAACCCCCTATGCATGAATTAGATGTTGTCCATAACGCCATTGTGAAACCCGATATCAAAAATTCTTGCAATCAGACAAAACAAAAATACATGGCTCTAGGGTTTCAGAACAAAAGAGTTGGTCACCTTATTTCGAGATAATTGAGGAATCAAACTAAACCTCATTTGAGCTCGATCGACCCAATCGAGTTCAATGAGGTATCAGATCCCAAAATTGAAGATTTCCTGGTTTTAGAAGACCCGGATTGTCAAAGATCTGATCCTGCTCAACCATATGACATTGTTACTAATCTTCCACCGTGTCTCGAGGGTAAGGATGGGTTCACTGGTATTAGGCTTGGTCAAGGGAACATAATAGGTAATGTCAATAAAGCCAGGCTTGACTGTACACTTCGTCAACATGTCGTTCCTCCTGTACAGTGTGAGGTTTGTCTACATTAGATTGAACGATACTACACTGATATTCCCATCCTTCAGGCTTGGATTAAAAAACTCACAGCTCAATGTGAATCACTAGAATAGGAAAATCGGGATCTCGGAGTAAATGCAGAGAGGAAATTTAAGCACCTTAAGATGACAGGGAACATAATAATAAAAAACGCAAACAGTGTTAAAGCCATAATCAATTCCGAGCTGCCCTGATCCATCTTTGGTCATTTGTTGAAATGGTAAAATGATTTTTTTCTTATTACTTTCATGTTATCTATTTTGAATTGAATCAGTTTGAAATTAGATTTTGTTTGCTAAGATAAGACTGGCTATAGAATCTTTCGATTATGTAGCCAAGCCATTTTTAAATAAAAAAAATAGTAATTAGTTGTTAATAATTTATCTAACTTATTCCTGTTTCATTTTTAGGATATGGTAGATCTTGATGTTGATCATCTAAGGGGAAACATGTTCGATTTTTCATTTGGATGATTAGTATTTCTTTTCTATTTATTTTGTAAAAAACTTTGATTTTTGAAAGAAAAAAAAACTCAGTTATGAGTGGTTGTAGGCCCTCTATTTTTGTAATATTTTGATCTCATGAGATCCTATCCTATCCTAGGAGATAGGAAGGTGATATTTCAAAACACTTTAAATAATTTGTATTTTGTAAGTAAAGATCATGTTGGACTGGAACCAATGATGGACAAATGATTCTCGGAACTTAATGGAACAACTTATAGCATTTCGGCTTTAGACCACTGTGAATGTTGTTTCATTAATGTTTTGTTTCTCTTATCTTGGGATATTAATGTGTTGTATATATTTAGTCTCAATGACATGTTATGTTCTATGATATTCATGCTATAGATGTCATTCATGATTTTTTGTTCCATATGTTGTGACTGTGATCATCATATCAATTTTAATATCAGGATTTTTCTTTGATGTTTAATTGATAGATAAAAATGAATGTTTTACATAAGGATTTCTCTAACTGTAATCATTCGAAATTATAAGATCATTGGATTATATGTGTTCACTATTTTGTTCTTAAATCTCGGTTGCCAATACATTCCTTGAATTTATTCAGGAAAAATTTAGTATAAGCCTACTGCAGATTTATTTCACAGGCGGGGCAGTTGGATGCTCTTTGTTCGTACAAAAGAATAAACACATTTAAATAACTAATAACAGGTTAGCTTCACCTTCTTCTAATTTCTTTCATTTTATGTATTAGTGAAACAAGAAAGCTTCAGATCAGCTTTGACCATTTGTGTATCATTGTTTCATAACTTAGTTAATTCCAGTTTTATTTGATTTATAATTAGAAAAAAGAAAATACAAAAAATGTTCTTTCTTTATCTACTTCTGAGAACAGTTACTTTTACATTGGTTTTGCAAATATTTCATTAAAACTTGCAACCTGTAAATTATGTGTGTAAGAGATATGTTCATACTTTCTTTTTATGTTTATTATATTTTGTAAATAATTAGATTAAAGTTCATAGATTATTATAGTTTTAGCNGCATTAGACAGTTTTCCTCTTTTCTTTGTTTTAGGAACTTAGATTGGCTAACGGATCCATTAAACCCATCATAATAGGTTACACCAAATGGCTTGGGTTATTTAGACAACCCCGGACCGGACCTATTCTTCCAGTTGACGACCTGTCAATTTTGCTCGTCAACAAATGGTGCTAGAAGGAGGGCTTGAGGTCGATTTAATGATTAAATGTTTCATCCCTCGAACTTTCATAATTCCAGATTTATAAATCCTTCTTCTGTGTCATCTTATAATGCACTACAAGGAAGGTTAGATGACAAGCTAACTATTTGGAGTCAATTTCTTCAAATTCTTAATGGCTCCTGCCCAAATCACTGTGTTGGAACATGCTTTTAATGTCTCATTACCAGTTATTTCCAACCAGACAACTGATCTCTTTTCAGAACTCACCTTTGATGGTGAAGGGAACACATCTACAGTAGACCATATTTCTAAATTTTTTTATAAATGTTTAAGACATAATATCATTGATCCTAATGTTACATGCAGATTGTTCACTCTCACCTTCTGAGGTCGGGTTAAATATTGGTTTGAATCTTTTTTGGCTAATTCTATTCATTCTTTGTCTGAGTTTGTAATTGAGTTTTTATTAGATTTTAACAACTATGATTATGATGAATTAAGTGAATAATTAAGTTGCTTAAGGAAATAAAATGGTGAATCATTCAATGATTTTGCAATTAGGTTCATTCATGTTTGTACTAGATTCCCTTTGAAATAAATGTCACTTATTAGTGAGTGGTTTGAATATCTCGTTTCTCTCTTAGACAAGCAAGATTAATTAATGGTTAACCAATCTGAATTGAGCACTAACATTCAATCTCAAGATGGTTCAAATTTTGATGTTAATCTTGAAGATTTTGAAGCACCATAATTTTTGTCAACTTCTTTCATTTTGGAAAATCATGAGCAACATCATATTTTACAAAATTCAATTGCCACCTCTAATTATTCTTTCTTAATGATGTCTCCTCATGTCGAAGAAGGAACCTTGACTTTAAAACATGACGGTTGTCACACTCTCATAGATTTTATAATTGTTTCCAAAGTAAAAGAGGTCAAATGTGAAGTTGATAATCATGTGGATGATAAAAATTCCCCTAATTTAGTTGAACAGATCCATGATCAATCAATGGGAGACAAAATCATTAGGTAGACTATTAATCAATCTTCTATCTCTAGTGATTTTCTCTCAAATTTTCCCTTACACAATGAACCAAATTGTCTCTTAGAAATTGTCTCGTATTCTTTAAAAGAGAATACAACAGAGGTTGATCAGTTTATACAAGGAGAGGGAACAAAACCAGATTTCAAAACACATATACCTATCATTTCAAGAGATGAATTTCGTCTCCTCAATTCTTCTACATATTATTCCTTGTACCCTGATATTTTTTATCCTAATGTTGTGCAATTGCGTGTTCCATATTACCTTGGAGAGAATTCAACATTATATAATAAGATACAAAGAGATTATTGAATAGAAGATAAAGAGGAAAATAATTATACCTGTGAACATATTAATTCTTATTCTCATAAATTATCCGTGGGTAAATCAAGAAATTATTTGAAAGAGTCTCAAATTGCATCTTCCATTGATTCATCTCAATTTGTGTTTTGAGAAGGATCTAAATTTTTCCATGATCAATTATTTGAGGTTGAAAAGTATAATTAGCCAAATATTACTACCAATGATGATTATTCAAAAATGTTGGTCGTTCCATTTAGTTCACCTCAAATAGTTAACCTTGAAATATCTAAGCTCAATGGAAAGTTTCAAGAGAATGAGACATTTTCCGATCAAGAATCATGATAAGTTCTCGCCATCTTGATCTGACCTTTTTACAAGATTCTTTCCTTGATAGTATAATACTTTATTCTCATTAGGAATATTTTTCATATGTGAATTCTTTCAAACAATCCCATGTTAGTAATTTCATGTATTATGATAGGATTGCAGATTGGTTGGATAATTCATATCTCGAAAAGTTTCCAGGGAATGGTAAGATTATATTCACTTTATTTAGAGATCAAGGAGGTAACTTTAACACACTCATTTTATATCCTTCCGATGGATAAAATATGGAACGAAAGGAAAATTGTCGAGAGGATGGGGCACTTCGGTCTAGGCCGACGGTTATGTCAGGTTCCCATAACTCTCACAAGCTTCACAAACTCATTTTTTCATATTTTTGTAACCCATATAATGGCAAAATTGTAGAATGGTTGGAGGATTCATACAAAAAGAATGTTCAAGGGAATGGTAAGATCATGCTTGCCTTGTTTTTAAATGATGATGATAAAGGTAAGTATGATATATTTTTGTCATTTTTCGATATACTACCATTCTTGCTGGTAATTTTTTACTTTGTTGTCATTGCAGAATTGGAGTTACTCCGATGGATACATTGGAAGCATGACTTTACATAGTATTTTGATTTGTTTAGTAGTTTGAGTAGGTTTAGGAGTAGGTTTTCTTTTAGATTTATTTCTCATTGTTTCTATTTGTAATAATGCAGTCATGAATACAAGTGGGTGCACCAAGAGAACCATAATATGACTGTTGTCAGGGAAGTCCACTTTGACCCTTTCTCTCATCTTTTCAAAAACATAATATCATCATGAAATTTTTTAAATGAAAAGTAAAGAGATAAGTAAATCTGAACTGTAAATTCAACCCTGACCCAAGGTGCCACGAGTAGGACTGAATTCATATTAATGAGGATTTTTCTATTTTCCAAGCTCTCAAAACGTATTTTTCATGATGATTTTAGATCCACCCCTATGTACATATTTTTATGTTTTAAATTTTCTTTTGTTTTTTTATTTTGGTTCTTTTCATTTTGTTGGTTTTCACTGTTTTCTGAACAAATTTATGTCTGTGTCACCATTTAGGTCATGAAAGGAAACCAGAATGTCTCATCATAAAGAAACAATCAAGGTCATTTCACAACATTACTGTAAATTTCTAAATCTCAGACTAGCTAAGGAAACTTTATGTTCACGATAGTCTTCCTGGTTTCACTTTATAATCACAAGAAGATACGATCATCATTAAAAATCTTTACGTTATCCCTGTCTTTAAATCAAACAACTCAAGTATGCATTCCTGTCCTCGAAAAGTTGTTCTTATCAGAAAACTAAGTTCATATCATGATGAAGTTCGTCAAACGGAAATTAAAATGGAAAATACCAAGTTTTTCAAAATCTGAAATTTTCAGCATCACCTTACTCTCCTGAAGATCATAAAGTTTATCTCAAAATTATAAATAACTTATAGAGAGATGAAAGCACTGCAAAGTGTGGGAAGTGTATGTAAACTCGTCGAGATACTGAGCATGTCTGTAGGCAGCGGTTAAATGCATGCATGATGCCAAGGCAACTTCATCAGGGTACTGAAAAGGCCTACTGGCAGCGAAGCAATGTCGGGTTCAAGAAAATTATCAGGTATAATTGTTTGGTATTAATCGTAAAATGTCCTTCATCTTGAATTGATATTTCTTGGATAGGGTAGAGGTGTCAAAGTGGGTTAATTGACATCCTTTCCAAGGCTATGGATGCCTGCTGGCAGTAGCGGTTCTGTCAACAGTATCAGATTCATTTGCCTAAACGTCGTCTCACTCGTAATTAAAACTTGTCACCAGATTGCATTTGGACAGAAACACATCTGACACTAGACTGTGTGATGTTTTTGAGTTTGATTGGGATGTTTGAATTGCTATCGATTGTTATTTAATTTTCAACCATTCTGATCTGTCCTAAAATGAACTCTCTGGTGATGCAGAGATAACTGTTTCACCCAGTAAGTTGCCTCTGTTGGCATCCCTACACGATTTCGTTATTTCAACAACAAACTACACTTTGTGTAGCTGCCTTCACCTCATCTTGTAAATATTATCATTTTGAGATGATTACTGGATTATAAAATATGTTCATTAATTCTTTAAAGTTTGCATTTTTGTTTTTCTTTCATTTTGATTCATGACTGAAAGCATGAATCAAACATGAAAACTTAGCTTCAATATATGTTTTCTATACATGAAATTCTTTTGAAATATCATCATGCTTATATCCAATATAAATATAACACTTGAATGACTTATCTTTGGAATGTTTTGGGTATTGATATAATTTTTATATGCTTAGAAGGTCTTACATTTGATTTATGAGAATTTCATTTTGATATACTTGAACTCGTTGCAAAAAACTATGGTCGTGCTAGTCATGGAAATTAATGCACAACTATTGTACCATGTACTTAATCCATCTCATTGGCACAGTGAATTAATAATCATTTCATTACAGGTTATAGGTTTTCATGCTTTGTACGCAAGGTTTTCATTAACAGGAATGGTCAAGCATCAAGACCGAACCCTCGATGTTCATACTATGATTGCACAGAGGCTTCGTTTTGTTTGTTTCCATTTTATCCATTCGGATTTGTTTCTTTTTCTCTTACCATCCAAACCCAAAACTATTTTGAGTCGCCCCTGTTACAATCCAGTCATATTTGTAATGGCCCCTGTTGTTTGATTAGAACCAAATGGATACTAGGAACTGCTCTACCATGATGATGCAATCGAATATTTAAGAGGTCAGGGCTAGGATGCCTTCATCAAAAGGTTCAAAGGTTATAAACTTCACGTGGCTAAGGAATTTGTGCAGACTTTCGATGGTTGTAGGGCAAAAATTGGAGATATCTAGTTAGAGGTAACTAAGGAGTTTGTGAGTGAAGCCATAGGGCTTCCATCCACCGGTGAGAATTGGTTCAAAAACTCAAATATTGAAGAAGTTCCATGGAGCCTCTTCATGAACTCCAGGAAAATCAATTGCTGTGAAAAATGTATCCCTATTTCTTTGTTTAAATCTAGGTGGCATTGTTTGCTGATGATCCTCAAACAATTTGTGACCTATGAGGGTCGTTATGGTCTAGTTTTTCTCTATCATATATGACTTCTTATGCATTTCATAGGTTTTCATTTAAATTTTCCCTTCTATCTGTTGAGGAGCTTGTACAAAATGTCTAAAAGGTATAAGAAACAGAGCCTCGAATCTAGTATTTTTCACCATGGCTTGATTAAAATTTTGTTGATTCACCGTTTGACAATCGTGTGCGATTGTTGGGATGGATTTTTAACAAGAAATGGTTTTTCTACAACCATTCCTATAGAAACCCCTATTTCGGGTGAACCACTAATAACAAAACGATTTGACATTCCAAATAATGAGCCAAACTCTCTAGATAGAAACCCTCGAGATGAGGAAATGCCCATTCAGTCTTCACATGAGAAACAGGATGTCAGTTTCGAGTTGAGTGAACCCCCTATGCATGAATTAGATGTTGGCCATAACGCCACTGTGAAACCCAATATCAAAAAATATTGCAATCAGACAAAAAAAAAACACATGGCTCTAGGGTTTCAGAAAAAAAGAGTTGGTCACCTTATTTTGAGAAAATTGAGGAATCGAACTAAACCTCATTTGAGCTTGATCGACCCGATCGAGGTCAATGAGGTCTCGGATTCTGAAATTGAAGATTTCTTGGTTTTAGAAGACCCGAATTGTCAAAGATATGATCCTTCTCAACCATATGACTTTGTTACTAATATTCCACTGTGTCTAGAGGGTAAGGATGGGTTCACTGGTATTAGGCTTGGTCAAGGGCATGTAACAGGTAATGTCAATACAACCAGGATTGACTGTACACTTCATCAACATGTTGTTCCTCTTGTACAATGTGAGGTTTGTCTACATTGGATTGAACGATACTACACTGATATTCCCATCCTTCAGGCTCGGATTAAATCCCTCATAGCTCAATGTGAATCACTAGAACAGGAAAATCGGGACCTCAGAGTAAATGCAGAAAGGAAAGTTAAGTGCCTTAAGACGAAAGGGAACGTAATAATAAATAACGCAAACAGTGTTAAAGCCATAATCAATTTCGAGCTACCCTGATCCATCTTTGGTAATTTGTTGAAATGTTAAAACAATTTATTTTTTATTACTTTCATGTTATCTATTTTGAATCGAATAAGTTTGAAATTATATTTTGTTTGCTAAGATAAGACTAGCTACATAATCTTTCGATTATGTAGCCAAGTCATTTTTAAATAAAAAAATTAGTAATTAGTTGTTAACAATTTATCTAACTTATTCCTGTTTCATTTTCAGGATATGGTAGATCTTGATGCCAATCATATGAGGGGAAATATGTTTGATTTTTCATTTGGATGATTACTATTTCTTTTCTGTTTATTTTGTAAAAAAAATTATTTTTGAAAAAAAAAAACAACCCAATTATGAGTGGTTGTAGGCCCTCTATTTTTTGTAATATTTTGATCTCATGAAATCTTATCATATCCTAGGAGATAGGAAGGTGATATTTAAAAACACTTTAAATACTCTGTATTTTGTAAGTAAAGATCATATTGGCCTGGAACCAATGATGGACGAATGATTCTCAGAACTTAATGGAACAACTTATAGCATTTGGCTTTAGACCATTGTGAATGTTGTTTCATTGATGTTTTATTTCTCTTATCTTGGTATATTAATGTGTTTTATAGATTTAGTCTCAAGTACATGTTATGTTCTATGATATTCATGCTATATATGTCGTTCATGATTTGTTGTTCCATATGTTGTGACTGTGATCATCATATCAATTTTAATATCAGGATTTTTCTTTGATGTTTAATTGATAGATAAAAATGAATGTTTTACATAAGGATTTCTTTGAATGTAATCATTCAAAATTATAAGATCATTGGATTATATGTGTTCACTATTCTGTTCTTAAATCTCGGTTGCCAATACATTCCTTGAATTTATTCAATAAAATTTTAGTATAAGCCTACTGCAGATTTCTTTCACAGGTGGGGCAACTGGATGCTCTTTGTTCTTACAGAAGCACGGACACATTTAACAAACTAATAACAGGTTCACTTCACCTACTTCTAATTTTTGTCATTTTATGTATTAGTGAAACAGGAAAGTTTCATATCGGCTTTGACCATCTGTGTATCTTTGTTTCATAACTTAGTTAATTCCAGTTTTATTTGATTTATAATTAGAAAACAAAAAATACAAAAAATGTGATTTATTTATTTGCTTCTGAGAACAGTTACTTTTACATTGATTTTGCAAATCTTTAATTAAAACTTGCAACCTATAAATTCTATGTGTAAGACATTTTTCATAATTTCTTTTTATGTTTATTATATTTTGCAAATAATTATATTAAAGTTAATAGATTATTATAGTTTTAGCATTAGATAGTTTTCCTCTTTTATTTGTTTTAGGAACTTAGATTGGCTAACGGAGCCATTAAACCCGTCAGAAAAGGTTACACCAAACGACTTGGGTTATTTAGACAACCCCGGACTGGACCTGTTCTTCCAGTTGACGACCTGTCAATTTTTCCCATTAACAGGACTTCATATTGTTCTCTTTTTCCTCAGAGCACACAATTGTTGGTGTTTTACTACATAAAGATGAGCAAAATTTTGAGAAACCCATAGCATATTACATCAAAACATTAAGGGATCCCCCTTTGAAGTATGATATCATGGAGAAGCAAGCATATGCACTAGTCAAGGCCTTGAAAGAATTTAGAGTTTACATCTTTCATTCCCATACTATTTCTTATGTGCCCAGTAGTTTTGTAAAAGACATCCTAACCCAACCTGATCATGAACAAAAGAGGGGAAAATGGATAGCAGTGTTGTTAGAATATGACCTTGAGATCAAACCCACGAAGATGATCAAGGGACAGGGGCTTGTGAAGATGATGGCACAAACCAATTGTGAACTCTTAGGAAAACATTTCATGGCTGACTTGTCAACAGGTGTGGAGGAAGAGAGAGATCCTCAGATTTCCCAAAAATTCCTTGACTCCTCATGGTATGCAGATATCATTTATGTATTGAGAAATTTACAGGTGTTGGACACACCTAACACACTTAGAGGGGGGGTGAATGAGTGTGGGGCTCTTTTTCCCAAAACTTCCCTCTTGCACAAAAACTCATCAATTAGCATTCAAAATTTATTCATTACCCATTGCTGTCATTTATAACCAATCATATATCATAAATATATCATCAACAAGTCATCCTCACAATGAACACAAAGAAAACAAGATGTATGTACAATTTTCTTTTTATTACAGACTACAATCCTTGGGGTTTATCAGCAACAACTGAATAGAGTACAACTCTACAAGAGTACCAGCTCTATATGCAAGACGCATCTTACATTCTCAGGACCAACTGAGATGAGGCAACAATCCTCAAAATATATCAATCTGTCAATAGGTACGTGACCTGTCAGTAGTGCAGCCCACATGTGCATGCACCCTGGCTCACTACAGCCCATGTGTGAATGCGGCCAGTGTATAATGCAACAAGCATATGCTTCTAAGAAACATGCTCATATCCTCTGCAATTTGCAATCACTTTATCTTCTGTCTTCCACTTTCCAAACTAACCCACAGCCAGTCACAACACATCCAAGTTCTCCAATATCTTTCTCATGATAAATCAATATGAATGCTATCTCAATCATGTATAAACAACTAGTATACCATAGAAATCATGTCACTACGGAATCACAAGAGTACTGCTCACTCCATCAACCAAATCAACCAAACTGAATTCCCTAAGTATTCACAACACATCAAACAATAGTATCCATCAAGATGATAATGTAGCCATACTAGTGTCTCAGTGATAGATATGAGGCCATCGAATGCAGATATGGAACCTGCCTCACCATCCAAGAGCTTGGCACCAGCTCAAACACAATTCTTCATGATTTTATCCACTCCACGCTCCCTGTACACAGTCAGCCCGCGTGTACACTCACCCTATACACAACCATCCCACGTGTACACGCACCCTATACACAGACAACCCGTGTGGACATCAGAAAATAGGGTTTTCTGTGAATCCAAGACTTTTGTCATCAAGATCTCTGACATTGCCGAAACTTTGATGTATCCATGAGATCCTCCTCTCGCTCTATTCCTTAGAATAGATCTTCAATCATGCTCAGGAGATCCACACCAATAGGATGCTCTCACAAGAATCTCTCCATCAATACTCCACAAGATATTCACAAGAAGCTCTCCATTGATCCACAAAAAGGATTCTTAATGTGCATTTTACAAGAGATCCTAG
>SNQJ01S0001589.1:28236-41670 GCA_010110895.2 Picea sitchensis
TGCAAGGAAAAGGGTTAGAAAAAGAAATATAAAATGATAACTAAGAATTAAACTAAGAAATAAAACAACAACTAAATTTATAAACATAGGGACATAAGGACAAAAGAAACAATGAGACCCATGTCACCAATGATAAGGCTGATATTAGTGAAAGAAAAAACCGAGAAGCAAGGGGACTATGAGTCCCTTCTTCCTCCAAGGGAGGTCTCTTGGACCCCCAAAAATAATCTCTTCTTACAACTTTGAAAAAGAAAATGAAAATCGTGAAAGAATTATTTGCTAATCCACTCAAGGGGTGAGATGGATTGCCCAATGCAATGATGCAAGTATACTCTTGGCAAGGATAGAAGATTCCTCAAGAGAATAATGGCAGCATAACTTTGCTTTGAATTCCTTGAAAAATGAAGTGTATCCAAGGCCTTTTTATAGCATTCCTTTGGGTTATTGTTCAACTAGTTTGTAGTGTGTAAAGAGGCTAATTAGGGAATTTCTAGGTCTTTGACCAGCCACCCAATCGAATCCAATCCAGATTTGAGTATCAAATCAACTTGGAAGATGAACCAGAAGTGGGTGGGAGGCCGACCACTCTCATAAATGCACCATTTCTCAGGTGCGTGGCTTTTTGCGACCACAATCCCGCATCGTGCGCATGTGCGCGATTTCTACGTTCATGTTTCGCGCATGTGCGCACGTGCCCAGTGTCTTCATAGCACCCTTTAATTTTTTCACTAGTTATATAGTTTTGACCCTTTATGAATGCTTTTGTGTTAATTTAGGTCCATGGATGACTTCATAACTGTTTTACGATGTTGAATTCTTGTAACCATTTGCAGATGAAATTTATGTGATAATAGATGCCCCCTGATGGATGAGGTTAGGAGCATATGTATAGCTGAAATCCATCAATGTTTCTTCTACTGAGAGTGTTGTTGTAAGAGAGAGAAATAGTGGGATCATCCAGAAAGATCTGTTAGAGGGAAAAAGGAACCTGTAGAACCAAACCTTCCATGAGGTGTGTGAAAAATAAATTGTGTACAAACGAGGCAGGCATGCCCCCTGCTCGTGTGATGTAACTCAAAAAAAGAGGAATGAAGTGTTGATGTAGACAACTGCAGCACCCTCGGGGGCGGTCGTGATAAAGGTAGAAGACAATTTTATAGATGAACATACTCTGAATAGTAGGCAGTGATATCTGTAAAAAGTATCACGGATTTTGTAGGCATTGATAGCCTAGCCAAATTCAGAGGTCTTCGGCAAGTATAAGAACTAACTGCAATAGTCGCAAAGTAAGACCCACCGTAACATGAGAAAGTGTTGACGTCGAATGTTATGGGGTTCAATGACAGCAGGGAGTAATTTTGGTTCTCCCTGTGACGTTCGAGATCACTCATTGGATAGGTAATGAGAATCAAGATACTATTGCCCTTCTAGAAAACTGCACTGATGTCGACAAAAAGGGGGACGCGACTCCCAGAAGAAAATGGCTTCGTGAAATCTACTAGGTGAGGTGAGGAATGGGAGGAGGTACATGGATGAAGTCAAGATGTAGGAAGACTCAAGACTGTCGTTGGTTAGGGTATATGTGAGATAAAAGTGGTCGTAACCGTGCAACGAGGTCAAGTGTCAAGGGGACAACAAGACATGGGCGAAGTTGTGCCAGAGGCGGGACAAAGTAAATAAACTCAGAGGGAAGAGGTAAGTGGCCTGTGGGATACTCAGAGGATATGGACGATGTCAAATAAGGGGAGATGATGAAGAGTTCCCCAACCAAGGGCGACATGGGTTGCGTTTGCCAAAAAGGGAAGAGGGTCGCCAAAGGTGACGACAAAAAGGTAATGTAACTGCTGGAAACAAAGGTGTTTGTACAATAAAATAAAGAATAATTTGGGATAAGTGTACAAATATAGAAATGGGTGCCCCAATGTGATATGGTTGGCCCAGGTAGGGCACAATGCGCTCGGAGAACTGGTGGAGGGTGGGGGCCCCATGGGTGGGTTTCTGTATGAGGTAAGTGAAATGAAGGGAAATTTGCAGATGGGCAAACTGATTGTGGATGAAATGGAGGTTCATGATACTGCAGAGGTGCAGTCAAAAAATAGAATCATGAAGAGATAATCTGGGAGTCCATTGGGAAATCTAGCAAAATGAGGAGAAGGAGTATGTGGCTGATTCGCGACATGATGTAAGACTATCAGGACTCCCATCCCTAAAGGGTTTTGAAAAACAACATGAGTGTCAAATGCGCAAAAGGGTGCAATGAATAGGACAACTCATGTGAGTAAGAGTGCTACTGGGTGACAGTACCGAATATGCAAATGGAGGTGTTGGTACTATAGAGCCGGAAGTGGGGATCCTAGAGGCAAATGTCAGAGGGTGTGACTGGAGATGTAAGTGAGATTCAGAGGGAATGACTACATGCCAGTGCCGAGTATATACCTGAAGGGGTTGTGTTGATGTATGATGATCAAGTACCTGCACACATGAAAACCAAATACCCGGCATGAACAATATCTGAAGAGAATCGAATATATGAGCATGTATTTGATAATATTGAATATGTGCATGCGTACCTGGTCAGGGTATGAAAAAGTGGCATCCCAGGGGCTCAGGATGAAAAAGGCCTAGGGACTGTCGTGATGTAGATGACGGGATGTTGATCCTGTGGCTGAAGACGGATCGAGAAATGGACAGCCGAAGCTTCCAGAATGGTGAGTGGAAGTTTGGCGAAAATGCCTATATATAGCTGTAGGGCCCACATTGCCACCTCATTTGTACTTGCTGCTATAGTGACTAGACGAGAAGTATTATGAGGAAATTTGCAGATTCTGGGCAGATGAGGCATCCGATCGAGGACCAATGAGCT
The DNA here is from genome assembly GCA_010110895.2 of Picea sitchensis. Lineage (NCBI taxonomy): Eukaryota > Viridiplantae > Streptophyta > Pinopsida > Pinales > Pinaceae > Picea > Picea sitchensis. The sequence goes on from SNQJ01S0001589.1 coordinate 31,100, forward strand.
TCAGGTTAGTGGTTTGATCATCCTGCATAGAATTAGGGTTTCCTTTTTTGGGCAGGGGTTGTACGGAGGGCCGTACAGGAGGTTTTATGAGTGTGGGCCCCCACGTGCGTGGGCGATCTGGGAGTAGCCACACACACGTGTGCGCCTGCCCACTAGATAGGCGTGCATGGGGGCGCCTGTAAGGGGGACAAGGGCATGCACGATGTGCGCGCTTGTTGGTTGCACAGTTGCGCATGTGTGCGCAGCTGTGTATTAGACAGGCACACTTTAAAGCGCGTCTGTAAGTTGAGCAAGCGTGCACGCGTGCATGCCTGAAGGATGGACAGGCACGCCTGAGAGCACACCTATGTAGTGAACAGGCACACATACGTGCATGCCTATGGAGTGAACAGGCATGCACGTGTGCGCGCCTGTGGGTTAAACAGTCGCGCCTTGGAGGCAAGGTTGACGGGTGTAAAACTTATCTTTTTTAATGTTTTTTATGGTCCATTTGGCTAACTTAGGACTGTTTTATGTGGTTTCAGGCGATCATTGTGCATGATGTCGGTTGGTTGGTGAGAGCGAGATTAGTCCCAGCTGAGAGACGTCATGGCTATTGAGGAGTTGGGGGTACGTGCGACTTTGGTAGCCTGTGGGATGCTGAAGTTCTTTGAGTGCCCGTTGATACGGGCGTAGGAGTATCTCCTGCAGTTCCTTATCTGAATGTGGAGTTCGGACCTGCATTATTTCATAGTGCGGGGAGAGCAGATTTCCTTCACTATGGTGGAGGATGTATAATTTTTTACTGGGCTCCCGTTTCGGGGAACGCCCCTACCGGCGGAGCCGGTGTTACCGAGGGATGTGTTGCTAGCGACAGTTGGCCGGAGATACCGTTCGGGGGTGAACTTTATTTCTGGAACTATTGTGAGCATTGGGGCGATGGATGCCCTAGCGCATCGCTGCATAGCAGCGATGATTGTGAGAGTTTATGGGTCTCTGGCGATGCAACGGATCAGTGGTGGTCAGCTGTTTGTGATGGAAAGGGTGTTGGTCGGTGAGCACTTTGCCTGGGGGCTTACACTGCATGCGAGGATGGTAGGGCAGCTGGACCACTGTTGGTCCACGGATACAGGAGAGTTTTCCTTCAGGTCCATCCTAGTGGCTTAGTTTTTGGAGAGGGTGCCTATGTTGTGCCCTAGGATTTTATTGGGTGTGCCTGTGGTGCGAGAGCCATGACTAAAGCAGTGGTTGACTGTGTTTCTTCACCACGGTGGTGGCGAAGGTAGCCACTTCTTTACTGCTGAGGTGACACAAGTGTGGCAGCAGATGCTGCAGGTGATATTGCAGTTCCCCTATGCTGGGGTTGACTTCCAAGAGGATCCCGACATGGTGTTGCCTCCAGGGGAGGTGTTTGACCATCGAGGTATGTTGATGAGTTGTATATGTATATTTTTTTTGATATAGCATGATATATATGTATGATATAGATGTCGATACTATATGTTTCTTATTTGTATGTGAAGATGTGGCACCTCACGGGCGTGAGGTGGAGTTGCAGAGAGCGTCGGCTCGTCAGGAGATGGAGAGACCACCGCGGGGAGGGCTGCGGGTTGGAGAGAGACGTCGGCATAAGGGCGCTGAGGTGAGACCAGTTGATCTTGAGAGAGAAGTGAGGAGATTTTGGTTTGATGACCCTGGTGCCGAGCCATCACATGCTCCTCTGACAGATGCCGGAGTAGATTTTGAGGACATACGTCGTTTCCTATAGGCAGTGCTATAGGGCATGCCTAAGGGCATGTGGTCTCGCATCCAGGATGAGGGCATCCTGGAGCAGTGTGTGGGGATCCTGCCGCCATGGCGGGCCATGGTACGACAGGTAGCAGTAGCGGGTGCTGTGATGACCAGACGATTACCTCCGGGGCAGAAGGGATCGGTAGTGGGTGGGGTATCACCACCTGAGGGAGGGGCAAGAGGTGGTGCTCTAGAGGCACCTTGAGTGGTGTTCTATGTATTGTTTGTATTTTTGTATATAGGCTGGTGATCCCCTTTTGTACCGAGGTGCTTCACTGACCTGCGAATACTTGTATTTTTGTATGTAAACATTTGGATGGCACTATGTACCGTTTTATATATACATGAGTATACATTTTGAGATCTATGTGGTGTTTACATGTGTTTTGTTAATGTGTTGATGATGTCTAATATATATATGCTATGACAGGTTGTTGATATGTTTATGTATGTGTAGAGGTAGCTTGATGTGATATATGCCAGTCTAACACAATATTAGCTAAGTTATCTGTAATTTGATTCAATTGTCTTGGAATATGTGTAAATGTAATGGCATCAAAATGTCGAGATAAAAGTCTAACTTGCAGATATTTGCGAAAGAGGCAAGGATCGCGTACGTGGTACAAATTGTTGAGCTAGAGAACGATTAGTTGAGAGTCGAGAAATATGCTAAGGTGACGAATACGATGATGTTGGGCATCGGCCAAGAGGCTAATGACAACAGTGTATTCGGCTTGGTTGTTGGTCGTTGAACCCAAACATATGTCGCTCGAATGGAGCATTCATGTGAGGGGGTGTAGAGAGCCCAAGCGACCGAAGCGAGATTTTGTGTCCAACAGTTGGCACCACCGGCGTAACCGATGTGGTAGGCCGGTGGAGGAAGCATTTGTCAATAGCACAAATGATAGTTTAGACGTGAGGGATGGAAAAAAGATTAAAAAACACTATAAAAGAAAGAACCTAAAGTAGAATGACTACGTTTAAGCATAAAATTTCTTTAAGTATAACCCGTTGACGGGTTCTTTGAGAGAGAGGCCTTCGAGAGAGGCTAGGATGTATGCGCCTTTGGTGAGGCAATGTTGGATAATATACGAGCCATGCCATAGTGACTCAAATTTTCCATGACCAAAGGTATCATGAGCGATATCGTAAGCAAGGACGAGGTCACCTTCGCAAAATGAGAGAACGTTGACATGTCGATCAAAGGTAGCCTTTGATCATTTTTTAGCTACCTCATTGTTCTGTAATGAAGATCAACGATATTCATCCAGGGAATCTAAGTTTAGCAAGCGCTGCTCCATTGGAGCAGTGTCGGTTAATAGCTCAATTGCAGTGCGTAAGGTGGGATTTTCGCACTCGATGGGAAGAGTGGCCTCAACCCCATGGACTAGATGAAATGGTGTGAAACCAATAGTTATTTTCATAGCCATACGGTAAGCCCATAGCGCGGAAAATAACATATGATGCCAATTGGTCTTATGTTTATTAACCGTGCGCTGTAACATGGTCTTGAGGACCTTGTTAACTAATTCAACCTATCCGTTAGACTGAGGGTAATATGGTGAGGAAAAATCATGGGAGAATCCTAACCGAGATGAGAGTTCGACGAAAATCTCATTCTCGAAGTGTTTCCCGTGATCATAAACAATTTGGAGTGGTACTCCAAAGAGAGATATGACGTGGTTAAAGAAAAAGCGCACTGCGGTGTCAGTGGTGTTGTTGAAGGTGGGCATAGCTTCTGCCCATTTGGTGAAGTAATCGACTGTGAAAACAATGTATTTGTGTCCATTGTTGGAGGGGGGATTACAAGTCATGAAGTCGATGCCCCATTTACAAAAAGGGTCGGCAGTGATGACTGGATGGAGAAGAGCAGGTGGTGCTCGAGCTTTGTTGGTGAAAAGCTAACACTTCTCGCATCATTTCACGGCGTGAATGCAATCATGAAACAAGGTAGGCCAAAAGTAACCTGCTCAGATAATCTTCTGACCAATGGATATTCTTGAAAGATGGCCCACACATGTGCCACTGTGGTAGTCGTTCAAGACTCTATCGGCCTCGTCAATGGTCAGGCATCGACGAAGAATGGTGTCGACCCCTCTCCAATATAGGATGTCTCCGATGAGGAGGTAGTGAGGGGCCTGATGGCGAATACAACGACGATCATCTCGTGAAAGGTGGTTACCAAACTTTTGAGTCCGGAGGTAGACAAGGAGGTCGTCGTACCAAGGATCATCTGAAGTGATGTAAAAGAGGTGTTCGTCGGGAAAGTCGGTATTGACGGGGGCACTGGTTGTGTCAAAGGGGAGGGCCATGAAAAGTTTAGCGAGAACAAGGGCTTTCTTGCTCTTGGGTGTTGAGAATTCAAGATTGTACTCCTAAAGGATAACGATCCATTGAGAAAATTTGTTGTTAATTTTCCAATGAATGAGAAAGTATTGCATAGGGTTGGAATCTATTACAACCTTAGTTGTGCAAAGCAGAATGTAGTGATGCAGTTTCTGGATTGCGAGGATGAATGCAAGAGCTAGTTTATCTTTGTTTTTATACTTCAAGGGTGGCCCTGAGAGGTTTTTACTAACGTAATAAATGACATGCTCACAATTGTCATCACCTAGATGAACAAGAACTCCTGCTACTGAAACAACTAATGCAGATACATAGAGGATATAGTCGCGATTGTAGTCAGGTGCACTAATTAACGAGGCGGTTGAGAGCGCCATTTTAAGATCGTCAAATGACTGTTGGGCATGTTCATCCTAGTGAAATGGGATGTCGTGATGTAGTAAGCGAAGGAAACCGTGTGCGTGAATGGCGTAGTCTGGGACAAATCATCGAAGAAAGTTAGCCTTTCCTTGTAGGCTCTGAAGTTGACATAAATTCCGGGGAGGTGGAATTTCGGTGATAGCTTAGACTTTGAGGGGGTCCACGGTAATACCGCTTTGAGAAACGATGAATCTGAGGAGGCACCCCGTGGTGACGCAGAAAACGCACTTGAGGGGATTCAAGCGTATGTTGTATTGATGACATCGTTGGAAGATGATTTGTAAATCATCAAGATGTTGGGTGCGTTTCTTGGATCAAGCTATGAGGTCATCCAAGTATGCGAGGATGATATGAGCCAGATCATGAAATATGTATGTCATCGCCCGTTGGAAAGTTGTGCCCACATTCTTTAAGACAAAAGGCATGACATGATATGCAAAACTACCCCAAGGGGTAGTGAATGCGGTTTTGTACTGATCAGCTGGGTGAATTTGAATTTGATTATAACTAGAGAAACCGTCCATGAAGGATAGAGCCTCGTGGCCTACACAGTCGTCGATAATTTGATCGATGAAAAGCGTTGGAAGGTTGTCTTTGGGACATGCGTGATTGAGATCACGAAAGTCCGTGTAGACACGAATAGTGCCCTATTTTTTGTTAACGGGTACAGGGTTGGAAACCGATGATGTATAGGCGATGGGGTATATGAACCCGGCAGTGCGTAATTTGTCAATTTTGGCTTTGATGGTCGCTGCTTTGGATGGGTGTAGCGGTCATTGTTTTTTATGAACTGGTGTAATGTCGGGCCAAGTGTCGATGCGATGTTCGACGATAGAGGGATCGAGGCTAGGCATTTCCATGTATGACCAGGCAAAAATATCCTGATATTCCTGGAAGAGGGCTTTATAGGTAGTGATTTCTTGAGCAGTGCAAGCAGCTCCAATGGTGATTTCCTCGACGACGCCATTTTTGATGGAAATGTCGATTTTAATGGTCGGGTAAATGTTGGCCATGTTGCCTTCTTCAAAAGCATCAGGGGAAGGAATGGGGTTTTTGAACCAGTCGATAGGCCCTGATGGGATAAAATCCTTGGTTTCAACCGCGTATATGGGGTGTTGGTTAGGAGGCATGGAGGCTTCCTATGGAAAGAAGAGTGCGGGGTGGTGTAGTGCATCCCATGGGTACTCAGGGTTTTTTAAGTCTTCAATTATTTCCTCGTCACAGTGAAAGTGACGGGAATACAAGGGGTCATGAAGAGTGATATCGGTGACTGTTGTCATGTGGCTGCCCCCTGGTGATGAAGAAGCAGGGGGAACGACACAAGGAGATGGCGAAGGTTTGCTCGACATAAACCAAATTTCGAAGTACTGAGGAGTACCTGTGGTAGTTGGGTGTAAAATTTCCATAGGGAAATGAGTAGGAGAGTTGGGGGGATTGGGGGGTGAATCCTCAGATAAGTCATCCAAGAACCATGGAGGTGTTGGAAGGGCCTCGGGTTCAGGGGAAATGACATGAAGAACCTCTAGTGGCGAGGTAAGGTCAACTATCGACTCTGTGGGTCTGTGAAGTAGGGTCAATTGGTGTTTCCTGTATTGAATGATCATAGGACACTGGTATGTAAAATGATCTAATGATTCACATAGAGAGCAAGGGCATCTCATACGTTCATTGACTAAAGTTGTGACATAACGGATGTCAGTGATTGGTGGTAAGGATGACGTATCTGGGCTAGGTTTGCTCTGGAAGCTTTGGCATACTACGGCTAATGTCTGCCGAAAGCGTGGAAATGTTGGGCAATGGTGGGTATAATGGCCATATTCTGAACATATAACACAAGCGAATTTGGTTCGCAACCCTTTACTACTTGAATGGGGGGGTAGTGGTAGTACTGGCTATAGTGGTGAGTGGTGAGGGAGTTTGATTGAGTGGAATAAAATTCCATAACTCTGGTAGAGATGGGCAGTTGTTGGTTTGGTGTCCATATTTCTCACATAGCACGCAAGGGGGTTGGACGCACGGAGGAAGTGGAGTTGTGGGCTCCTTCTTCTTTCTCCTGCCCCCAGCTATGGCAGGGGGGGTAGTGAGTGGGCGTGTAGAGGGTATGGTGGGAGTAAGTATGGGAATCATCATTGGGATTCCTTCCATCTGGGGGGGAAGGGATGGTCGAGGGACCATCTCTGGTGGATGTAAATACCAAACTGGAATTGCTAACACCATATTAGGTAGGGTAAGCATGGCAGCTACTTGGAAAGCTTCGATGCCCAGTGGAGGGTAAAAGAAGGGGATTTGAGTGATGGCTTGGGGAACTGTCTCCCAAACTGGGATATGTCCTTGGGGAGAAGTGAAATCGTGGAATGGTGGGGTCAAGGAGTTCGCCAGAGGCTCATGAGGGGGAAGTTTTGTGACTAGTGGGATGTTAGATATGATAGAAGCCTCCCTAGGAGGAAGGGTATCCTCTGTGTTAGCTCCGTTAGATGACACGATGCATACTTGATTGGAAGGATGAAGGAGCGGTGGTGCTCCATGGTAAGTTCCTAACAATTATGGATCCTTGAAAATTCTGGGACCCATCTCGATGAGTGGGTATGCGTCATGACTCGTGTGGCTGAGAGGGAGGATGTTATCGATGTTGGCAGATGGGTTAGGCTCGTAATGTGAGACCTAGTCAATGGTAACGATCTTCCCATTGTGGGGGGACATCATTGTTTGAAAGACGGAAGAGGAAACTGCCTTCATAGCGTACATGTAGCTACGACCAAACAGGATATTATAATCGAGTGGGGCATCGATAACTTCAATGTCGATGAGAATAGTCTTGCCCCTAAGTTCTACGGGGACAGTTTGGTAGAGCCCTTCAGGAGATGATGGTCGTCCGTCATAAGCTCGTAAGGTAATGGCAGAGGGTATGAGTTCGGGGAAACCAAGTTTCTGCCATACCGATTTGGACATAATGCATGTAGATGCACCTTCATCGATGATACACTGATGAACTGTGATGTTCCATATTTTGACTGGGATTTGAAAAGCGATCAAGGTGGGAAGGCAGGGTTCTCCATTGTCGAGATTGAATGTAATGAGTCGAGTATCTGTGGGGTTGACTTCCCCCAAGGCGGAAAGTAATAATTTTTGCTGAGTGGGACAAGTCTGAAGGACTTCTAAGATTGACATGGAAGCCGGGGATTGTGCTAAGTCATTGACCAAACTGTAATTATGAGCAGCCCCAGCCTATGGGTTGTGGACATTCCTACGTAATGGGATGCGAGGGATGCGAAGAGGTGGCTCTATGTTAGGGCGAGGGATCACCAACCAGGGTCCCATCAGTGCAGGGTTTGTCTCTGGAGGGATGGGAGGAGACTCAACGGGTGCATGATATTGACAGTTATGTGTTTGCAGAAGGATTTCTTCCTCACTAGTGAGGAGGATCGTGTGATCTACTGGATTGTTTGGATTCAGGTACGGTCCCACTTGAGGTGGGGGATGTTGCGTGTCCTATTGGGTGTTTATCACACCTTGGTGTGGAATAGGATTCTGTAGCACGATAGGGGGGGGTTGTTGCACGTATTGTTGTGCGGCCTACTGAGGGGTAGGCGGGGTTGGAGGATGGGGTAGACTACCCGAGTCTTTCAACCACTTGAAATCAGCAATTTGGGGGAAATTGTGAGTGTAATGACTGACCTCACTGCAAAGGGCACAAGGGAAGTTGGTTTTAACAAAATTGTTATTTCTCCCTTGATGCCTATTATTATTGCCCCCCTAGGGGTTCTGATTCCCTTTGTTTTGGTTGCCCCCAGTAGGTTGGTTCTGCTGGGGTTGATTCCCACCTTGACCTGGGTTGTTGTTGTTCCTGTTTCTTCCTTTCTTTTTGGCATTGTTTGACGGATGGGTCAGATTTTCCGTATTTAGCTGTTCGAAATTTTGATATTGCTAAATGGGAGAGGGTTGAACAAAATTCACCCCAGCATGAGGATGTGGGGGAGCCATGGGTTGTGGGGGACCAGGAAATGGAAAGTAAAAATTATGTGGGGGTAATGATCTATAAGGTACATAGGAAGGCATGGTGCTTTCTCTAGTATTATAAGTTGAGGTAGAGGGGCTACCAGAACTCATTTGAATAGGTGGGTGTATGGGGGGTGCCGACAGTGGCCCACTGATGGGTGGAGGCATAGCAATAGGGTATGGTTGTTGATAAGGGGGTAGGGGGTAGTAAGAAGTGCCCCCGTATGTGGGCAGGTATTGAGGTGTTCCATACATTGGTGGTTGTTGGGGTTGTGGACCGTGGTGAGTGGTATTACCAATCAGTCTGTCTGCTGAGTGAGACATCCCAGGTTTGTCTTGGCCAAATGGCACAGGTTTTGGGAGATCAGGAAGTACAGTGTATAAGTACCCTGACTGTGCATAGATGAGGTCGTATTGTTGATCCTTACTGATGGCTTCTTCTTCTGATTGAGGGAAGGTGGAAGCTACATCCTTACCGAGGAGAGAGACAAGTGATCTAAGAAACCAGTCAAGACACTGTTGTTTGGTGGTTTCTGCTTTGCATAAACTACGTTGCCTACGCCACTTGTGAATGTGATTAGTGATATGTGTGGCTGAGGTTTGTTTGAAATTAGAGATTAGTTCTAGACCATTGTCATGGTGGATTGGTAATTGGAAGAAGGTCAAAAATTCTTTGGCCAAGGACTCGAAAGTCGCATGGGACCCTGATTTTTCATCTACATACCATTTGGTCGATGGGCCAGTGAGTGTGCATTGAAATAATCGCAGTCTAATGGAATCATCCATAATGTTGTTGGAAGAGAACCATAGGTGAAAAGTCATGACATGGTTGGCAGGGTCATCTCCTTCCTTTCCTTCAAACTTGGGTATGTCTGAAGGTAGTTTGGTGGGCATTGCAGGCCATGTGGGGTCATGCCATATAGGATCATTGGTGAGTTTTCTTAGATCTGGTATGTTGAGAGAGGCCAAATATGGCATCTGTAGTGGGGGGGGAGGATTAGCTCCAGCCATGGTGTAAGTGTGTTGTAAACCTAACCCTCTAGGGGGGCTAGGTGGGTTGTTACTTTCCCCTTGAGAGGAAGTAGGTCCTCTGCTTCCATGTAAAGGAGAGTGAGTGGATGGTGGGACTTGGGAAGTGGACCCAAGTAATGTGGAACCAAGCAAAGTTGATCCTAAGATAATAACACTCACAGGAGTGTGTGAAGGTGGTGTCGATGAGTGGGCAAGACCAGGCACTCCCCCTAAGATAGGAGGGAGGTTTAGCAAGCATCGGGAACGGTGGGGATTATGTGGGTCTCCTATGATGTCCAACTAGCTGAGTGAATGTGTGCAAATGGTGGTGAGAGTAATAAAGAAACAAGAGCCTTTGTTTCAAATTTTGAACTTTACACAATATATATATCCAAATCAAAATGTAGTCAGAAGTGCATCATACATAAAGTGGTTTTGAAAAAGAAGCATATATGTGGATAAGTGGGTTTTGTCCACGTGGGGAATCAAAGAAAACAAATGCTTGTATCCTAGAAGATGTAACGTCCTTCCTCTCAAATAGCAGTGGACCTTCCAATAGTACTCAATAGTGGGGTCTGAAGTCACTGGAAGAGAAACTAGTGAAGGATGAAATAATTGGTTATAATGAGGGATAAAGGGGGCATATCCCGAAAGAGCTGGTGATATTTCCCAATAGTCGCACAAAATCCAATCAAGGTGCAATTGCAGCCCACAATTGCCACCTGGGTAGATGTCCTAAAATTTGGTCACTAGGTACCTCGGTGAAAGTGTGGCATTTAGATTTTTGGCCTCAGTAATGGGTCACGGGCTAGATCCCGTCCAAGAGGTGGGTGCCTTAAGGGGGGACACACAGAACAACTAGACCTCGGCCTTCAACCCTTCATGGGTATCTCCCTGCCTTATGGTGTTAGGAACACTTGACTTGGAGGATTTTCAGTTCCCTATTTGACAACTTATATGGTTTTGACAATGTGAGAACCAGATAACGGGGAGTTATTTGGATGCCTATCCCCGAAATCCTACCTAGACTA
>SNQJ01S0001589.1:41720-63472 GCA_010110895.2 Picea sitchensis
AATGGGAGTGGATATTTCGTCAATAAAAGGGTGGGGTGTTTCAAAATCCGTTTGGAGGAAACTTACTTTGACCTCCACGTTTCAAGAAGAAGCTATGTGAGTGATAAGTGACTTTTTTGTGTGAATGAGTGAAAGTGTGACAATTTTTAGTGAATTAGGTGTCACCTTGCTACATGTGGACTTCGCTTGGTCCTTACAAGTGTTGATTACCTAATTAACTAAGTTCCTTTGGTACAACCTTGCGTAATTAAAAAGTCCCTAGGAAGCTACCATGTGGACATGTGGGTCCGTTACTATCCCTTTAACTCCCTATTGTGATGTAATCTAAGAAAAGCTTTGAAACTATCCTAGATTTTGATCATGTGGGCATGTATGGGCCCGTTACAAAACCTTTAAACTTCCCTAGTGATCTGATCTAAGAAAGCAAATTTGAACACTATCCTATATTTGTAGCATGTGGGCATGTATGGGCCCATTACAATATTAAGATGTGTTTGAAAAAAGAAACTAAGAGGAGTACCAAGAAGGGTTGTTGTCCTCTCCTAAAGATTTTAATTTTCTTAAGGGAGATGAAATTGTTTCACAATCTTTTTCTGATTCTCAAGATCGCTTGGAGGCGCGAGAGAAGAGCATACTAAGCGATTGTTATCCAAATTCTAGTCCCAATGCAAGTTAAATGTGATTAAAAATGATTTCCAACTTATATTTTGAGTCAAAACAAGCCATCCATGTGGCGAAAATGAAAGCAAAAGAGGAAATTGATTTTAACCCCCTAAGTGCCTATGTTTTTTGACTAACCCCTTTATATGATGAGGGGACTAAGTGTGGTGTAGCTTTAAAACATGATTGAAATCATTTTTAAGAAGGCTAATGGCCTTCCCCACATCTCAACAACTTTACAATGAGAATTTTTTCACAGATGCACGGGTCTCAGTGGAGACATAGGCACACAGAGCACATGTGCACAGACTTGAAAGAGTTAATGAGCACATGTGCACAGAACAGAACTGTGATTTGAGTGCATGTGCGCATGATGCGTGTCTATGGGCCTAAAAACCCACGCACATGTGACACACGGTCGTGAATGAAAATTCTGGATGGAATTCTCCCAATTCAACTTGGAATTAGATGATCGGCAGGTCGGCTTAGGCCGGTTAATGCACCTGCAAGTTAAATAAACCAAAAGAAGAGCTAGAAAAACCCAAATGGGGTAGGAAATTGATACCGTTCCCTAGTGGAGTCACCAATCTGTTGCGCCTCTTTCGTCACCTTAGTGAGCAAATAGAGGTGCTTGCAAGCTTAGTTGGGTTTGCTAAGCAAGACAGTTGCAAGGAAAAGGGTTAGAAAAAGAAATATAAAATGATAACTAAGAATTAAACTAAGAAATAAAACAACAACTAAATTTATAAACATAGGGACATAAGGACAAAAGAAACAATGAGACCCATGTCACCAATGATAAGGCTGATATTAGTGAAAGAAAAAACCGAGAAGCAAGGGGACTATGAGTCCCTTCTTCCTCCAAGGGAGGTCTCTTGGACCCCCAAAAATAATCTCTTCTTACAACTTTGAAAAAGAAAATGAAAATCGTGAAAGAATTATTTGCTAATCCACTCAAGGGGTGAGATGGATTGCCCAATGCAATGATGCAAGTATACTCTTGGCAAGGATAGAAGATTCCTCAAGAGAATAATGGCAGCATAACTTTGCTTTGAATTCCTTGAAAAATGAAGTGTATCCAAGGCCTTTTTATAGCATTCCTTTGGGTTATTGTTCAACTAGTTTGTAGTGTGTAAAGAGGCTAATTAGGGAATTTCTAGGTCTTTGACCAGCCACCCAATCGAATCCAATCCAGATTTGAGTATCAAATCAACTTGGAAGATGAACCAGAAGTGGGTGGGAGGCCGACCACTCTCATAAATGCACCATTTCTCAGGTGCGTGGCTTTTTGCGACCACAATCCCGCATCGTGCGCATGTGCGCGATTTCTACGTTCATGTTTCGCGCATGTGCGCACGTGCCCAGTGTCTTCATAGCACCCTTTAATTTTTTCACTAGTTATATAGTTTTGACCCTTTATGAATGCTTTTGTGTTAATTTAGGTCCATGGATGACTTCATAACTGTTTTACGATGTTGAATTCTTGTAACCATTTGCAGATGAAATTTATGTGATAATAGATGCCCCCTGATGGATGAGGTTAGGAGCATATGTATAGCTGAAATCCATCAATGTTTCTTCTACTGAGAGTGTTGTTGTAAGAGAGAGAAATAGTGGGATCATCCAGAAAGATCTGTTAGAGGGAAAAAGGAACCTGTAGAACCAAACCTTCCATGAGGTGTGTGAAAAATAAATTGTGTACAAACGAGGCAGGCATGCCCCCTGCTCGTGTGATGTAACTCAAAAAAAGAGGAATGAAGTGTTGATGTAGACAACTGCAGCACCCTCGGGGGCGGTCGTGATAAAGGTAGAAGACAATTTTACAGATGAACATACTCTGAATAGTAGGCAGTGATATCTGTAAAAAGTATCACGGATTTTGTAGGCATTGATAGCCTAGCCAAATTCAGAGGTCTTCGGCAAGTATAAGAACTAACTGCAATAGTCGCAAAGTAAGACCCATCGTAACATGAGAAAGTGTTGACGTCGAATGTTATGGGGGTCAATGACAGCAGGGAGTAATTGTGGTTCTCCCTGTGACGTTCGAGATCACTCATTGGATAGGTAATGAGAATCAAGATACTATCGCCCTTCTAGAAAACTGCACTGATGTCGACAAAAAGGGGGACGCGACTCCCAGAAGCAAATGGCTTCATGAAATCTACTAGGTGAGGTGAGGAATGGGAGGAGGTACATGGATGAAGTCAAGATGTAGGAAGACTCAAGACTGTCCTTGGTTGGGGTATATGTGAGATAAAAGTGGTCGTAACCGTGCAACGAGGTCAAGTGTCAGGGGGACAACAAGACATGGGCGAAGTTGTGCCAGAGGCGGGACAAAGTAAATAAACTCAGAGGGAAGAGGTAAGTGGCCTGTGGGATACTCAGAGGATATGGACGATGTCAAATAAGGGGAGATGATGAAGAGTGCCCCAACCAAGGGCGACATGGGTTGCGTTTTCCAAAAAGGGAAGAGGGTCGCCAAAGGTGATGACAAAAAGGTAATGTAACTGCTGGAAACAAAGGTGTTTGTACAATAAAATAAAGCAAGGGGACTATGAGTCCCTTCTTCCTCCAAGGGAGGGCTCTTGGACCCCCACAAATAATCTCTTCTTACAACTTTGAAAAAGAAAATGAAAATGGTGAAAGAATTCTTTGCTAATACACTCAAGGGGTGAGATAGATTTCCCAATGCAATGATGCAAGTATACTCTTGGTAAGGATAGAAGAGTCCTAAAGAGAATAATGGTAGCATAACTTTGCTTTGAATTCCTTGAAAAATGAAGTGTATCCATGGCCTTTTTATAGCATTCCTTTGGGTTATTGTTCAACTAGTTTGTAGAGTGTAAAGAGGCTAATTAGGGCATTTCTAGGTCTTTGACCAGCCACCCAGTCGAATCCAGTCTAGATTTGAGTGTTAAATCAACTTGGAAGTTGAACCAGAAGTGGGTGGGAGGCCAACAACTCTCATAAATGCGTTGTTTCTCAGGTGCGCGTCTTTTTGCAACCACAGTCGCGCATCGTGCGCATGTGCGTGATTTTTGCATTCCTGTTTCGTGCATGTGTGCGCGCGCCCAATGTCTTCATAGCGCCCTTTAAGTTTTGCACTAGTTGTATAGTTTTGACCCTTTATGAATTCTTTTGTGTTAATTCAGGTCCATGGATGACTTCATAACTGTTTGACGATGTTGAATTCTTGTAACCATTTGCAGATGAAATTTCAGTGATAACACTGCTCAAACACAACAAGTGGGGCCAACCCTACAGTAGACTTAGACACAGATGACCCCTCAGAAGCTGACATTCCAAGTTCCCAAAGTAATTGTCGACACCAAGAGAAGAAGTTCATAGGCCCTAGGCACTAGTAGTCAGCAGACTGCTCCCAAGAAGATAAAGATCAAACAATCTCCACAGATAGTAGATCTAGAGGAAGAAGAGCCTAAGGAGCAAGTAAGTATGGATATGGTGGAGAGTGGAACCACCAAGGAAGAAGCTGGTAAAAGAAGCATGCCCCAAGGTGAAAGCATCTCAAGAGATTTCAACAGCAAAAGGCGCATTTTTGATAAAGCACCTGGAGCAGTCTACCAATGTAAAGAAGATTTAGCAAATCAATATACTATGAAAGGAAGCTTGGCCATGAATGAAATAAGGGATTTGATACCTGAGGTGAAAAATATTTCTCAACATAGGGCTTCTCTCTTCTTAGTCAAAGATATAGAGAAGAAGACACTCAACATAGCAGTTGCAGATGAGGATAAAGTGTCTGAGGTCAAACTGCATTATGAAAACATTAGTGCCCCAGAAAAGGTGAAATTCCATAGAAACACCAATGACATGTTGTATTCATACTACCTAGGTCTAATCTTAAGGGTTTCAAGGTTGAAAACTCATGCACTTAAACTGGAGGGATAGTTGAGACAAGATAAAGCTTCCAGCAAAGCTTGGCAGAATCAAGTCAAGATATTAGAATCTGAAGGCCCTCAGGGGGTAAAATCTTCCTTAGAAGAGAAAGAAAAGATGATTCAAAGCATGAAGAAAAGGATAAATATGTCTTCCATAGAGCATCCACAAATAGTAGAGTTGGTTTATCTAGAACAAGATAAATAGACATTTAGACAAGAAGCATTGAATTACAAGGCCAAAGTGTTGTAGCTGGAGAAGGAAAGGGTGAATTAGTCACATAAACAGACAAGAGCATCAGACATGGTTGTTGTTGCACCTCCTAATGTAGAAACTGAGAAAAGAATTGACGGATTGGTTCAGGCTATGTCCCAAGTTAGCCTAAAGGCAGAAGAAATCAAGATCCTTAAGGGAGACATAGAAAACTTGCAACAAGAAATAACAATAAAGGATGATAATATGGCCTGGCTCTAGAGAGAGAATCAAGTTTTACAGGAAAGATTATACAAGCTGAAGACGAGGTTGAAAGGAAAAGGACTGTTGCAGGGGGTCAAACACATCATATGGGAGTCTATTGCGGCTAAATTTTCCAAGTTCAAGGTATACTTAAATTTCATCGATGACAAAGATAGCATTACCATCACATCCAAAAGAAGATTCATTGTTGTGAGTGAAACACTGGGAAAGAAACACTTAGAGTGGGCCCAAAATGTTATAAATCTATTAAATTCTATTCCCACTACTGAAATTCAGACCATTGGGGTCAAAGACAGGACCACATTGATCATTTGGGTTAGGAGAGTGATTGCCAAGCACAACTTGCTTAAATCAGTCCAAACCAAGGCCATGCAGATGGAGCAAAGCATACAGGAATTCAAAGATTTGTTTGAACAATTGTTCATCAAAGGCCTCCCACCATTTTGGGATGGCAAAGGAAAATTGTAGTATTAGGAGGATTACAACTCTCACCTCACCCAATGCAGAATGGATCACTCCAAGTTTGAAATCCTAGAGGAAAAATTGAAAGGGACAAACTTGATGGATTATTTGACCACAGATTTTGAGATCCTGAATTAGTTCAAGATAGTGAATATCAGACTGCCAACCATGACTTATGCTTCTTGCATTGACCTGGAGATTATGATCAAACAAATGTTGGACTATGAGATCCTTTCTGACTTGCAGTGGAAAGAGATAGTGCGGCTAGGAAAGACAAAATGCAGTTTTCTAGGAACCAACAAATAGCCTCCAAGTGTCACCAAATTTGTGAGTTCGACAAATTACCAAAGCAAGATAGATGGTGAATACGGAATTCGAGCAGTCAGAGAAATCAACCATTAGTTTACAAAGCATTTTTGATTAATCAATGAAAAAAAGTTCACATACCGAGACTGTCAGTTGAAATTATTGTAGTCGGTTTTAGAAGTTGAAACATTTCAGTTCATCTATTGTAATCGGTTTCTAATTGAAAGGAACATGAATTGTATAAATTCTAGAAGTTATGAATGTGTTAATGTTGGCAGAAGTGCAAGGGCACCTCTTAGTTGTTTTCTGAACTCAATTGTAAATTTCAGGACCTGAATTGAATACATATGCAGAAGATTTTGAAGTCTCTATAAAAAGATTCTAATGGTGGTGATATGAGTTTTGTCTTCTCTTATTGTATTTATTTCCTATGTTCTTTTATTCCATTTGCGATGTCTTCTTTTTAAATTGGATAGTTAAAAGCTTAGAATTCATCTTATGATGCTCTCGGCTTAAGAAATTTAAACTGTGTGATTTTCTTCCTAGCTAATTCAAAATTCATTTCAGTAATGTTCTGATGCAGTTAATTATTTTCTCTTTCTTCCTACACTCTGCTTAAATATGAATTTATAACTCAGATTCATTGCCTCATTTAGCCTTTATCCTCTAGAGAGATCTATCGGCCAGTCATTGTTTTTGTTCACTTTCAGAATTTCGACTCCATATCCCTAAGTGTCCCTCCCCTTCCTTGCCAGCGACTTTATAAAACCCCCCCAAAAAACTAAATCTAGCCATTGATTTCCAAAGAACATCAAGTGACATGAGAGAGCCCTCTCTGAGATGAGCAGGCTAGTGCCCAACTCTAAAATTGTTTGAAACAGTTAACTTTGTCATTTCTCTATCAGCCAGACAAAATTTACAGAGTGATAACACAGGTCATGTCAGTTGACAAGGAATTGGCCTTAGTGGATGGGGAAGTTTATTCTCCCTCCCCCTATTCTTGAAACTTTTCCTTAATTTTGATTGTACAAATGTAAATAATTTAAAGTGTGTTTTTATTGATAAACAATTTTAGATATCTCTGCAGGTATTTATTTCACCACAAGTGGACAACTTCAAGGAGACAAAAAGGGAAGTATTTTACTTTGGAAGAAGATGTTGCTATATTTGAACTCTATTGTATTCTTAAGCATCAATTGGATAATGAATTTTTATTATGCTTAGAAATATCTTGTTGTAAATTAGCCATTTTTACAAGATTTATATCTTCCTTTCTCTCAAGGCATCATTAATGGCATTTTCTCATAACCTCCACCACTAGAGGATATAAGAAAGTGACACCTTGTCTTATCAAGCCTAGAGGTTACTCGTACAATTTCCCTAAGAAATATGAGTGGGTGAGTAAAGTATCTTTATGAAAGAGTAGCAAGAAGGTTCGATTAGTGGTTAGCCATGGAAACATCAATATAACTTTAAAAAAAGAAGAAAGTGAGTAGGGCATGAAGATACCTTTCTATTTTTTTCCAATGGTACCATCCACTACACGCTAAAAATGCTTGATTATACCATATCTTTAGATAGGATACGTCCACTTAAGTATCTCTTACATCAGGACAATTTATAAGGAATTCACAAAGAAGAGTCATCCTCTAACTTAAATACCATCCCAATTCAAAATAAAAATAAAAAATCAGAGTTGCCTCCCCATATTCTTGCAAAAAGAAATATTTATACACAAATCGTAAAAGATGGTGGACCAATATCTACTATAAAAGGGTGTAAGAGGCTAACCCATAGGGATATTGAATAGTTCTGCTGGAAGCGGGTACCATCCTATGGTATGACTAGGTAAACCCGTCGGAGTATTGAACATGCTTGTTGGAAGCGGGGCATTCTACCTAGTGAGGGTGATAATCTCACAAACAATAAATAAAAATCCTAAATCTTAAAACTTGTCCTGGTGTACAACATTACTTGTAGGCAAAGCTAAAAAGAAGTATACATGGTTAAGCAAAGGTAAATCAACTCCATCAATATCCCATTGGGAACTAACTTTTAGACGATGACATATATCTCCAATTCGCTCTTGGTTTCGATGGGAAGCTCGCTCACGTAGGGTCTTTGGTCTTCTTGGTCTCTGAGGAATCCATTGCATTGGCCACAAAATTTTCATGGGTTGGGGATCGATGGTTCAAACACCATCAATTTCCACGTCTAGGCTATAACAGAGTGTTCAAGCCCGAATTCCAAAATTTCTCTGGAGCCAAAGATTATTCAAAAGAATGGATCAAAGACGAATTGATCAACCCCCTGATCGTAATTACCAGGATCATCACTTGTGAAGGTAGGTAAATTTTTTTTAAAGCTTGTCATTTTCGTTTGTTAGAACATTTTCAATTCAACAAACCCATGAATTTTTCTTTCTACTTCCTAAAAATCCTTGAGAAAATGTCTTCCCAGGTCCGTAAAAAATTGGCCAACCCTCACAACATTTTATTTCACCATGGCCTCATTAAATTGCTTGTTATATCAAAATTGACAAAATAGAGTAAGACATGGGACGATTTCCTCTACCAATTCTCGAATCCCCATATCAAAGTTAAGACAAGCAATATATCGGTCAATTTAGGGGTTGTCACCCCACCTAAGCCTCACTCTCTGAAAACTCCAAACCATCTAGTTCAAACTTTCTCCCTGTCTGATAAAAAGGCCAAGAAAATTATCGATTCCCCTGCGACCTCATCTGATAAGAAAATTAAAAAGTATGTTGATAATTCCCCATTTCCTTCAACACCTACTGATTCTAAACCTAAGAAGCTACAATATGCATTCCATTAATACTTTCCTTCGGTTCGTACAAATAGGAGAGGAGTTAATCGATTCCAAGGGAAATCCTTTTGAAGAAGCACCCGAAGTATGAGTGGAAAGCCCAATATAAAACCTCCAAGTACTTTACATCCTATTCAATTGTCTTCCAATCATGAGATCCCCCGTAACAGACTCAAATAAGTTTTTGCAGAGGAGTCTAATCCTGATAAAGAGATCAAATCTGAACCTATTACACTAAGTCTCCCTCATAAAAACAATGTTACTCCTTCCTCCCAGATGCCTACGTCGTATTCTAAAGTATATATACCTTCTACATATATCAAGGAGCCCAAGCCTTCCTCTCTTGATCCATCTAATCAAACCCTAGCTATTGAGAAATTGCAACAAGAAAATGCTCAATTACTTCAACAATTAGCAGAACGACAAACTGTGGATATGAATTTGCATCATGACAATGTTGTCCTGCAAGAAAAAGTAAACTCTCTTCAATGATTGGTTGATCAGATGACCACCACCAATCACAATCTCTGAATGAAATTGAAACATCACAAAATTCCTAAGACAAAGTCCCCAGGGCATGAGGGAGAAGCTTCTAAAGCCAAACCACCCCCTCCTTCACGAGTATAGTTATATCGGGTGATTTAGTTTTGTTTGCAGAGGGACCTGAAAATCCTTAGGCGTGGGAGAAATGTTGGTTTGGTGTTTTGACTATTTTTCCAATGACCAAATCCTTTTTGCATACGAAAATTATACATTCTATGCTCTTATTTATCCATTTTTAAAGGTATTATCAAATATTTATTCATCAATTCGACATGGAATCACATGAGGTATGTATAATCAGTGTTTTGCAATGGTTTTATGATTAATTCATCTTCATTTGATTGATTATAATGATCTAACATTTCTTGTTTTCTTGCAATAGGTCGAAATTGTGATCCGACCTTCCATCCAGTCCCTTGTCCAGTCCTTTGTCCAGACCTCCATCTGACACTCCATCTGACACTCCATCCAGCACTCAGAGGGTAGAGGATTTGGTAGTTAAAAAATCGGTGGGCTTTGATGGATGAATCAAGAACATGGGTTTTTTTCCCACTCATGCCCTCCAACTATGGATCTCGACACATCTAGACTTGGGTAGTTGCAGTAGCCGCTAAGTGGAGCGCATGAAGCTTTTAAGAAAGATGTTTTTTGTTAAAATGAATTTAATGAATTACCATTTTTAGAGAGTATTGACCCTTCCAATGGTGGACCTCTCAAGCTATGTAATAATCTATAAATACTACTTCCTATGACAGGAAGAAGACACGAATCAATGTCAATGTTGCATTAACTCAGTGACTACGTTTTCCTATTGAAGTATTTCCATGACCTTCTGGGGGTGGTACCAGTGGTCTGGGTAGTTGTTTATATCAGTATATATTTCCATCTGTATAATTTCCTTTCATACCTCTTCAATTTAGAATTTGCTTGTTGAAATTCCATTCACTGTGTATATCTTTTTAATTTCATATTTCTTGTTTAATTCACATCCATGTATATCTTCTCTAATTTGGAGCTCATTTTCTGAATTGTGTGTATGTCACATAGAGTGTGTGGACATCCATGTTTATTATTTATATTTTGATTCTTAACACTTTGTTTTCAGGTTGTATTTCACTTGTGTAGAAGATGTTTAATTACATATTTTTCTATATGTTTCATAAAGCTATAAATCACTCTGCAGAGTAGTTATTTAGATAGTATTCATTTATCAAGTTTTGGTTTTCAAATACTCTAGAATCAAAATGATAGGATAGAAGTTGATTTTGGGTTGTGATATTCAATGGTAGCTTAGTTAATTTTAATTTATGATTTTCAATGTTATCTTAGTTATGAATTTGAATTAGGATTTCTGATTAAGTGCTAATTATGAGTTTGTAGATTTTCTTGAATTAGTTATTCTGAACAGAGTATTTTCCAGCATTAGTGTGATAGAGTGAATGATTGATGTTGAATCTCTTATGCACAATGTTTAAAGATTATTTGGATTCCAAGAACATCCAATGTTGCTTTTATGATGGAAAAACTTTCTATATACTGCATTATCCATACTTTGCATTTATCTGTAGAAGTTAGAATTGATTTAATTCCACTTGAATTGTCATTAGTAGTTCGATTCCATCATGATGTCATTTTCCACCGTAGACACAATCATCACATTTGAATAGTGTCACAACACTCTTTCTTTCAGTTAGGTAGATTAATGTTTATTCTCTGCAAGATATAAATAATTGTGAGTTTTTACTTTAAGAATAGAGTTCACTTGTAAATATAGTTTTGACATATTATTTGCTTACTTGCTTACTTTCTTGTTCATTCAGAGGTAGATTAAATAGCTCATAAATATATTACTTGTTATTTGCTTATTTAGAGATAGATCAAATAGTTCATAGTTCTAGAATTGCTTAAAACTCATTAGTTAAAGGTTGCTTTGTATATTTAGCATAGAGTATGTTGTTTGAATAGATTTTAAAAGTCATTTTCTAAAGTAGAATTGTAAATCGAAAGAATTATGATCCCTAGGGTAAACCGTCTCCTTAGCTAGTCAATCTTTCCATTTTCTTTTCTCTCTTCCTTGGCTCATACTTGCCACAACTCTAATTTCACTTACCCCAGGTTGACAATTTAATTGAGGGAATTAGTACATATAGAATACCCATTAGGAAGTAGCATATCTTACAAGCATACTGGTTAGTGAGAGAATAATACAAAGAGAAGTGTTTGATGAGGAGACAAACAAAGGAAATGTAGATCAACATATAGAACATGAAGAACACATAGAAGAACAATTAGAGTGTGTTTCTTTTGAAGAAATGATGCTCGGGGCTCTAGAAGGGAGAAATGATAGGATCAAGAAGGAAGTTTCAGAATATGTAGAGAATATTAAACCAGAGGAGTTAATAGATCTGTTGAACGCCATGGATAAAGTTTTTGACAGTAATGGTTTGGAAAGACATTTTGGAAAGGATAAGATGTTAGCCTTAATCAAAGATAAGTATTAATGGCCGAAGATGAAAAACGATATAACCAGGTATGTGGCACGATGTCATATTTCTCAAATGTCTAAAGGACACTCACAAAACACAGGGTTGTATATGCCACTAGCAGTCCCATGGGTCCATGGACAGATATGAACATGGATTTTGCCTTGGGGCTCCCAAACAAAGAGAGAGGTAATGATTATATTTGTGTTTTTGTTGATAGGTTCTGTAAAATGGCTCATTCCATTGCTGGCAAGAAAACTAGTGATGCATCGCGGGTGGCATAATTGTCTTTTTCAGAAGTTGATAGATTGCATGGGGTTCCAAAAACTATTACCTATTATAGAGATACTCAGTTCTTAGCTCATTTTTGGAGGACTTTATGGCAGAAAATGGGGACTAAATTACAGTTCAGTAGTTCATATCACCTCCAAACACATGGGAAAACCGAGGTGGTAAATCAGAGTCTAGGAAACCTGTTATGGAGCATTGTTGGAGAGAATCCCAAGAAATGGGATTTGGATTTACCTCAAGCAGAATTTTGATACAATAGTTCAATGAATAGATCTACACATTAATATCCATTTCAGGCTGTTTACGGTAAAAAACCTATGGGTTTCCTAGATTTGGTGCAGCTAGCACTTGGGGATAGGATCAGTGATGATGGGGAAGCATTTGTAGAACATATTCAATAGTTGCAGCAATAGGTACGAAAAAAATTGCAAGCCAGTAATGAACATAACAAAATTATCAAAGATGCTCACCGACAATACCTAGTATTCAGTGAAATTGATTTGGTGATGGTTTATTTACGGAAGGAGCAGTGTCCTCAAGGAACATACCACAAACTAAAGTATAAGAAAATTGGTTTGTGCAAGATTCTCAAGAAAATCAATGACAATGCTTATAAGGTCGATTTACCATCTCACCTTGATATATTCCCTGTGTTTAACATTTCTGATTTTTATATATTTCATGGGGAGGATCGGGTTGATGAAAGTGAGACAGAGGTGCATTGGAAACATGCCATTCCAAGCAAGAAAAAGGAAAATATTACACATATTTTAGATAAGAAGACCCTTCATAGTCGGAAAGGCCAATACAACCGATATCTGGTCCAGTGGGAAGTTGAACCACCAATAGAGAGTACGTGGATTACAGAGAGTGACTTACTAAACCTAGATCCCATTAAATTGCAATAGTTTGAAGATAGTAACTTGTAAGAGTTGCATTCTTTTAAACCAGAGGAGAATGATGTAGAGATGTTTTGGGGATTTTTCGAGGGTTATAACTTTTGACTCGGTTATATGTTTGGGCTAAAATTTTACGGGGAGTTTTGTCGCAAGGATTTCACTGCCGTGTCAATCAGATCTATTCAATTGGACATTGTTTCGACACTTTTTCATGGCCAAATTCCTTCATATAATGCCTCAAATTGGGGTTTTAGTGTTTTAATGGGAATTTTTAATTTTTCAGTTACCAATTATCTCTTGGTTTATGAGCTTAATAAAAAAAGCGAGTTGAAAAATAATGTCACATTAGTTATCTCTTAGTTAGTGGTTAGTTTTAGATTCATGCGACAATTTTCTAAATTTAGTTGTTTTTTCTAAAAAAATAGTTGTTCTCTAAAATTAGTTGTTTTCAAAAATCCTAGATAGTAGTTATAAGGGGTTAAAGTTCGATTGTAATTTTTAGTATGGAGAAGGAATAAAAGAGAGTTATTTTTCCATTCTCCTTTGTTTTCATGGTTTATTTTATCTTGTGAATTAATCTCAAACTTTGGCTACATCATTTGGTATCACAACGGGAAGATAGCTAGGAGAGGAAGAGCAGGTCTTTCTCAGATGTGTAGAGATATGCAAAACCTCCAAAGGCAAGTAGCAGATCTTCCAAGCATACTGGCTAGTCAGAGAATAATACAAAGAGAAATGTCTGATGAGGATACAAAACAAGGAAATGTATATCAACATATAGAACATGAAGAAGAACATGAAGAACATGAAGAAGAACAATTAGAGCATGTGTATTTTGAAGAAATGATGCTCAGGGCTCTAGAAGAGAGAAATGATAGAATCAAGATGGAAGTTTCAAAATATGCAGGGAATCTTAAACCATAGGAGTTAATAGATTGGTTGAACGTCATGGATAAATTTTTTGACAGTAGTGGTTTGGTAGGAAATTTTGCAAAGGATAAGACACTAGCCTTAATCAAAGATAAGTTCTAATGGCCGAAGATGAAAAAATATATAACCAGGTAAGTGGCACGCTGTCAGATTTGTAAAATTTCTAAAGGACACTCACAAAATACAGGGTTGTATATTCCACTACCAGTGCCCAAAGATCCATGGACAGATATGAGAATGGATTTTGTGTTGGGCCTCCCAAACACACATCGAGGCAATGATTCTATTTTTGTGGTTTTTGATAGGTTCTATAAATGGCTCATTACAGTTCAAAATGGGGACTAAATTACAATTCAGCAGTGCCTATCACCCCCAAATAGATGGGAAAACCAACATGGTAAATCAGAGTTTGGGAAACGTGTTTCGGAGCATTGTTGGAGAGAAGCCCAAGCAGTGGGATTTGGATTTACCTCAAGCATAATTTTCCTACAATAGTGTAGCGAATATATCTACTGGTAAATCTCCATTTCAGGTCGTCTACGGTAGAAACCCTATAGGTGTCCTAGATTTGGTTCAACGACCACTTCGGGATAGGATCAGTGATGATGGGGAGGCATTTGCAGAACACATTCAACAATTGCAGCAATAGGTGATACACAAATTTCACTCCAGTAATGAAAAAAAAAAAANATCAAATATGCTCACCGAAGATACCAAGTATTCAATGAAATTGATTTGGTGATGGTTTATTTAGAGAAGGAGCAGTTTCCTCAAGGAACCTACCAAAAACTGAAGTATAATAAAATTAGTCCATGCAAGACTCTCAAGAAAATCAATGACAATGCTTATTAGGTCGATTTACTAGTTGACCTAGATATCTCCCATGTGTTTAATGTTTCTAATTTTTATATCTTCCATGGGGACGATATGGTTGATGAAAGTGAGGCAAAGGTGGATTGGAAACAGGTCATTCCAAGCAAGAAAAAGGAAAATATTGCACATATTTTAGATAAGAAGACCCTTCATACTCGGCAAGGTCAATACAACCGATATCTGGTCCAGTGGGAAGGCGTAGAACCAACATATAGTACATGGATTATAGAAGGTGTCTTCTTGAACCTAGATCCCATTAAATGGAAACAGTTTGAAGACAGTAACTTGCAAGAGTTGTGTTCTTTTCAACCAGAGGAGAATGATGTAGGGATTTTTCAAGGATTTTTCGAGGGTCATAAATTTTGACTTGGTTATCCATTTGGGCTGAAATTTTATGGGGAGTTGCATATCGAAGAGTTCACTGTCGTATCGATCATATTTTTTTCGATTGGAAATCATTTTGACACTTTTTCAAGGCCAAATTCCTTCATATAAGGCCTCAATTCGGGGTTTTAGTGTTTTTATGGGAATTTTTAATTTTTCATTTATCAGTTATCACTTAGTTTATGAGCTTAATCATAAAAGTGAGTTGACAAATAATGTCACGCTAGCTATCTCTTAGTTAGTGGTCAGTTTTAGAGTCATGCGAGAATTTTCTAAATTTAGTTCTTTTCTAAAAAATAGGTGTTTTTATAAAATTAGTTGTTTTCAAAAATCCCAGATAGTAGTTATAAGGGATTGAACTTTGATTGCAATTGTTATGATGGATAAGGAATAAAATATAGTTATTTTTCCATTCTCTTGTGTTTTCATGGTTTATTTGATCTTGTGAATGAATCTCAGGCTTTGGATACATCATTTGGTATCAAAGAGGGAACAAGAGGAAGAGGAAGAGCAAGTCTTGCTCAAATGCGCAGAGATATGCAAAACCTCCAAAGGAAAGTAGCAGATCTTACAAGCATACTGGCTAGTCAGAGAATAATATAAAGGTAAGTGTCTAATGAGGAGACAATCCAAGGAAATGTAGATCAACATATAGAACATGAAGAACACAAAGAAGAACAATTAGAGCGTGTGTCTTTTGAAGAAATGATGCTCAATGATATAGAAGGGAGAAATGATAGAATCAAGATGGAAGGTTTTTCAGAATATGCAGGGAATATTAAACCAGAGGAGTTAATAGATTGGTTGAATGCCATGGATAAAAATTTTGACAGTAGTTGTTTGGAAGGACATTTTCGAAAGGATAAGACGCTAACCTTAATAAAAAATAAATATTACTGGTCGAAGATGAAAAAAGATATAACCATGTATGTGGCATGATGTCAGATTACTCAAATGTCTAAAGGGCACTCATAGAACACATGGATGTATATGCGACTACCAGTGCCCACAGGTCCATGGACATATATGAGAATGGATTTTTTGTTGGGGCTCCCAAACACACAACGAGGTAATGATTCTATTTTTTTCGTTGTTGATAGGTTCTCTAAATGGCTCATTTCATTGCTTGCCAGAAAACTAGTGATGCATCGCGGGTGGTATAATTGTTTTTTTAGAAGTTGTTAGATTGCATGGGGTTCGAAAAAATATTACCTCTAATCGATATACTCAATTCTTTAGTCATTTTTGGAGGACTTTATGGAAGAAAATGGGGACTAAATTATAGTTCAACAATTCCTATCACCCCCAAACAGATGGGCCAACCGAGGTGGTAAATAGGAGTTTGGGAAACCTGTTACAAAGCATTGTTGGAGAGAATCCCAAGGAGTGGGATTTGGCTTTACCTCAAGCAAAAGTTTCCTACAATAATTCAGTGAATAGATATACATGTAAATCTAAATTTTAGGGTGTTTATGGTAGAAACCCTATGGGTGTCCTATATTTGGTGCAACTACCACTTGGGGATAGGATCAATGATGATGGGGAAGCATTTGCAGAACACATTCAATAATTGCAACAACAGGTGAGACAAAAATTGCAGGCCAGTAATGAACAAAACAAAATTATCAAGGATGCTCATCGACGATACTAGGTACTCAATGAAAATGATTTGGTGATGGATTATTTATGGAAGGAGCGGTTTCCTCAAGGAACCTACCACAAACTAAAGTATAAGAAAATTGGTTCGTGCAAGATTCTCAAGAAAATCAATGACAATTCTTATAAGGTCGATTTACCAACTGACCTTGATATCTCCCCTCTGTTTAACATTTATTATTTGTATGTCTTCCATGGGGACGATCTGGGTGATGACAGTGAGGTAGAGGTGTATTGGAAATAGGCCATTCCAAGTAAGAAAAAGGAAAAGATTGCACATATTTTAGATAAGAATACACTTCATACTCGATAAGGCCAATAAAACTGATATTTGGTCCAGTGGGAAGGCGTAGCACCAAAAAAGAGTACGTGGATTGCATAGGGTGACTTATTGAATTTATATCCCATTAAATGGAAACAATTTGAAGACATTAACTTCCAGGAGTTGCATTATTTTCAACAAGAGGATAATGATGTAGGGATTTTTCGGGGATTTTCCAAGGGTCATAACTTTGGACTCAGTTATCTGTTTGGGATGAAATTTTAGGGGAGTTGTTTCTCGAAGATTTCACTACTGTGCCGATAGGATCTATCGATGGGACATCATTTCAACACTTTTTCAGGGCCAAATTCCTTCATATAAGGCCTCAAATTGGAGTTTTAGTGTTTTTACAAGAATTTTTAATTTTTCAATTATTAATTATCTCTTAGTATATGAGCTTAGTAAAAAACGTGAGTTGAAAAATAATGTCATGCTCGTTAGCTCCTAGTTATTGGTCAATTTTACAGTCATGCGAGAATTTTCTAAATTTAGTTGTTTTTCTAAAAAAATGTTCTTTTAATAAAATTGGTTGTTTTCGAAAATCCCAGATAGTAGTTATAAGGGGTTGAACTTCGAATGTAATTGTTAGGATGGAGAAGGAGTAAGAGAGAGTTATTTTAACATTCTCCTGTGCTTTGATGGTTTATTTGATCTTGTGAATGAATCTCGGGCTTTGGTTACATCATTTGGTATCAGAGCGGGAAGATGGATAGCAGAGGAAGAGGAAGAACAAGTCTTGCTCAGATGCATAGAGATATGCAAAACCTCCAAAGGAAAGTGTTGGTTTGGTGTTGTGACTATTTTTCCAATGACCAAATCCTTTTTTCATACGAAAAGTATACATTCTATGCTCTTATTTATCCATTTTTAAAGGTATTATCAAAGCTTTATGCATCAATTCAACATGGAATCACACAAGGTATGTATAATCATCGTTTTGCAATGATTTTATGAATAATTCATCTTCAGTTGATTGATTATAATGATCTAACATTTCTTTTTTTCTTCCAACATGTCTAAATTGTGATACAACCTTCCATCCAGTCCCTCGTCTAGTCCTTCATCCATACCTCCATCCAGAACTCCATCTGACACTCCATCTGGCACTAGGAGCGTAGAGGAGCTGGCGGTTAGCATATCGAGGGGATTTGATGGACGAATCAGTATCATGGGTTGTGTGCCCACTCATTCCCTCCATCTATGGAGCTCGATGCATCTATACTTGGTTACTTGCAGCGACCGCTAAGTGGAGCACAGGAGGTTGTTAAGAAAGATGATTTTTGTTAAAATGAATTTAATGAAT
This sequence comes from Picea sitchensis, assembly GCA_010110895.2. Classification (NCBI taxonomy): domain Eukaryota; kingdom Viridiplantae; phylum Streptophyta; class Pinopsida; order Pinales; family Pinaceae; genus Picea; species Picea sitchensis. Next base: position 60,036 of record SNQJ01S0001589.1, read on the forward strand.
TATTGTTTTTAGAGAGTGTCTACCCTTCTAGTGGTCGACCTCTCAAGCTCTATAATAATATATAAATAATACTTCTTATGCCAGGAAGAAGACATGAATTTTATTTTATACACATATGTTATCTCCATTTTGTTGTATACTCTATTTTTAATGATCAATACCAATGTTGCTTTAACTGAGTGACTGTGTTTTCCTGTTGAAGTATTTCCACAAACTTCTGGGGGGGGCACCAATGGTCTAGGTAGTTGTTTATATCAGTATATATTTTCATCTATATAATTTCCTTTCATACCTCTTCAATTTCGAAGTTGCTTGTTTAAATTCCATTCACTGTGTATATCTTTTTAATTTCAGATTGCTTGTTTAATTCACATCCCTATATATCTTCTCTAATTTGCAGCTCATTTTATGAATTGTGTGTATGTCACAGAGTGTGTGTGGACGTCCATGTTTATTGTTTATATTTTGATTCTTAACACTTTGTTTGTAGGTTGTAGTTCACTTGTGTAGAAGTTGTTTAATTATGTATTTTTCTCTTTGTTTCATAAAGTTGTAAATCACTTTGCAGAGTAGTTATTTAGATAGTATTCATTTATCAAGTTGTGGTTTTAAAATACTCTCTGTAGGTTTTCTTAACTTGTTAATATTTTCTCTAGCATCAACATGATAGGATATAAATTGATTTTGGGTTATGATCTTCAATGGTAGCTTAGTTAATTTTAAGTTATGATTTTCAGTGTTATCTTAGTTATGAATTTGAATTAGGATTTATGATTAAGTGCTAGTTATGAGTTTGTAGATTTTCTTGAATTAGTGATTTTGAACAGAGTATTTTCCAGTATTAGTGTGATAGAGTGAATGATTGATGTTGAATCTCCTCTGCACAATGTTTAAAGATTATATGGATTCCAAGAACATCTAATGTTGCTTTTATGATGGCAAAACTTTCTATAGATTTCCTTATCCATACTTTTCATTTCTGTGTAGAAGTTAGCGTTGAGTTAATTCCACTTGAATTGGCATTAGTAGTTCGATGTCATCGTGATTTCATTCGCCACCGTAGACACAATCATTTGTTGGCATGTTTTATGGGCAGTGTATGCTTGTCATTGATGGAAAGTATAGTAGCGATTATGGCTTGAGTACAGGAAGGATGTGCCAGGCGAGCTCCAGAAGTATTTTAGGAAGACGATGCAGAGAAATCTCAATAAGATCAGAGTATGCAGCGATTGATCTCATTGAGATTTCCCGATGAACGTCAGATCTGAGCCAGAGGTCCGACCGGCGTTGGATCCAGGAGAACCTGCACGCACTTTAACGAGCAAGGTGACATGCGAAACCCCGAAAAATCCAAAACAGGCACCTCAACGAAGACTCCATTTCAGAGTTTCAGTTACCGAGAGATGGAGAAGTCAAGAGTCGAGACTCTCCAACACAGGAGTCCTGAAGTCGTGAAATGCGAAACCCCGAAATCGTGAAACAGGCGCATCGCTCAAAGTTTCGGCTACCAAAGTTTCAGATACCGGGAGATAGAGAGGTCACAAACTCTCGTCGTCAGGAGTCCTGAAGTGATGAAATGTGAAATCTCGAAAAACCTGAAACAAATGCACCACTCGAAGTATTGAATACCAGGATTTCGGTTACCGGGAGATGGAGATGTCAGAGACTCTGATCAACAGGAGTCCCGAAATCCCGAAATGAGAAATGATGAAATGATCTGAGCCATTGGTACAACGAGATCGTGGACCGTTGATCCGACTCCATTTCGAAGTATTGGATACCAGGATTTCGGATACCGGGAGATGGAAATGACAAAGACTCTCATCATGAAGAGACCTAAAGTCGCGAAACCCGAAGTCTTGAAATGATAAAGACTCCATACCGGAGTTTCAGATACTCGGAGTAGGAGGAGTCAAGAGTGAAGACTCTTCATCATAAGAGTCCCGAAATTGTGAAACCTGAAGTCGCGAAATGTCACAGACTACATTTCGGAGTTCCAGATACCGGGAGTTGAAGTGTCGAAACACTTTACCACCAAGAGTGTCGAAATGACGAAATGCCGAAACGCGAAATTGTGAAATTCAGTTCCGACTAAGGCTGAGGTCACAGTCATTGGTCACATCGGTGGAAGATGGGGGAAGGAGTTAGTGAAGACAAGATCCTTTTCGAAGTTTCGAGGGTCGGGAAATGGAGAGTACTAAAATCCTCCACCACGGTGATCCAAAAATGTCGAAGAGCGGAATGCCGAAATGAACGCAAGATTTATAGAATTTAATCCAATGGTGCAGATGAAATTGAAGAAGATCGGAGGTCTACTGTAGCACTTCTCAGTGTAACTGCTAGAAACCACTGATGGTTTCTGCCAGAGGACTCGAAGAGACTTCTGTGAGATTTCCAGAGGACTCGAAGAGACTTCTGTGATATTTCTAGAGGAACTGAAGGGTCACAAGGAATCTACCAGTAGGAAAAAAGACTGTTCATGGAGGCTATTGACAGCTGGAAGAGAATTGGAGTTGTTAACTGTGACAGAGAGTTTGAGGTCGACTGCAACAGAAGATAAAGAATATCAACTGCCAGTGATGTGAAGCAATTTTATCATGACACCCAGTGATGATGGACAGATGGGATTAACAAACAGTGAAGTTGAAGAGTCACGATGATGAAAAGGCAAAGCACTCGACATGCAGAGGACGGAGAACTATTGCATGAAGGGATGCACAAGATGGATGTGAGGAAGGAGGTGGAGTGCAGCAGCAGAAATGGAAACAAGACAAAGGGTGCATTAAATGGGAAGTGCCCACAGAACATGAGAGGAGATGAACATAAAGTGCAAGGGATGCGTGCAGGAAGACAATGAGGCAGATAGAGTAGCGAAATATTGTAGAACAATGATGATACTGGTAATTTTTTGTTGCACATTATATCACTGTAATAAGTTTTAGTAACACATATTCATAAATCAGGGTGGTTGGGAGGTGCTAGGGAGGACTAGTGTCCTCAGAGGTTCAAGTGGGTGCTTGAACACAGGGAGTTGTAGCTTCCTTCTAGTTGGTGCTAGAGAAACCAAGGATTTGATGCTTCCTTCTAGTTGGTGCTAGAGAAACCAGGGAGTTGGTGCTTCCTTCCAGTGGGTGCTAGAGAAAACAGAGAGTTGGTGCTCTCAACAAATTGCAGCTTGCAAAAACAGAGGTTGTAGACTCACAATGAGTTGGTGCTCATATGTATGATAATGTAAAGAATGTAAATAATACTTATCATATAAAGAAGAAGAGGGTTTTACCCTTTATGTGTTTCCTCGGGAAATATCTATCTCTGTGTATCTCATATATGTGACTGATGTTGAATGTGCCATTGCTTATTTCCCTGCATTATTGTGATTATCATTGAGTGCCTTGTAAAGAATTTAAGAGAAGCATAATTGTTTAAGCACGGTAACA
>SNQJ01S0001589.1:65303-202204 GCA_010110895.2 Picea sitchensis
CTATCAAATGGATGTCAAGTCAGCTTTTCTAAATGGAGATTTAAGTGAAGAAGTCTATATGGAACAACCAGAGGGTTTCAAACTGGCAGATAACCCTGACTTAGTATGCAATATGAAGAAATCCTTATATGGGTTAAAACAAGCCCCTCGAGCCTGGTATCACAGACTAGATACATATCTCAAAGACAAAGGGTTCAAGAGAGGAACAGCTGACAACAATCTGTATATTAAAACAGAGGATAATAATTTGCTCATCGTATTGGTCTATGTAGATGACATCATCTTCGGATGTAATAAGGATCCATTGGTACAATGGTTTTCTTCTACCATGGAATCTGAGTTTGAAATGTCCATGATAGGAGAACTGTCATTTTTTCTTGGTCTGCAAATTACTCAAAGGTCTGAAGGGATGTTCATTCTCAAGAAAAATATCTAAGAGAAATGCTGAAAAGATTTCAAATGGAAGACTCCAAACGTGTGGGTACACCTATGGTTACTGGATGCAAATTAAGCAAGGATGATGACTCACCTGATGTTGATCAAAGTTCATATAGATCAATGATAGGCAGCCTGTTGTACATCACAACATCTCGCCCAGACATAATGCATGTTGTAGGAATGGTAGGAAGATTTCAGTCTACACCTAAACAGAGTCATTTGCAAGTTGTCAAAAGAATATTCAGGTATTTGAAAGAAACAATGACTTATGTTCTGTGGTATCCCAGAAATTAGAATTTTCAGTTAACTGCTTATTCAGATGCAGATTGGGCAAACTTTGTTGATGAGAGAAAAAGCACCAGTGGAGGAGCATTCTTCCTGGGTGACTCATTAGTAGCATGGCTTAGTAAAAAGCAAGGTTCCATTTCTTTATCAACCACAGAGGCAGAGTATATTGCTGCTGCTACCTATTGCACTCAGGTATTATGGATGATTCAGACACTTGCAGACTTGGAGGTAAAATACGTTGCACCGATCCCAATTCATTGTGATAACACTAGTGCCATCAGTGTGTCTAAGAATCCTGTATTCCACTCCAAGACCAAGCATATTCCCATAAAATACCATTTTCTGAGAGAGCATGTCACTAATCAGGTTGTTCAGGTCTTGTACATTCCAACCACAGAACAAATTGCAGACATCTTTACTAAACCCCTAGCTAAGACACCTTTTGAATATCTCCGACAGAAGTTGGGTGTCATTCTGTCTCACACCTAAGAGAGTCCATCTTGTTAGGGGGAGTTTTGTATTGCTTGAATATCTAATGCCTCCTAAAAATTGTTGCAACAGCTCAGGGGGAGTATGTTTTCTTTGACATTGATGTCAAAGGGGGAGAACAGGAGTGGTCCAGGACGGATGCTACAGTTGGAGGTCCAAACGGATTAGCGAAGATTCTCAGGGTTGACATCAATTCCAAAGGGGGAGATTGTTGGCATGTTTTATGGGTAGTGTATGCTTGTCATTGATGGCAAGTACAACATCGATGATGGCTTGAGTGTACGAAGGATGTGCCAGGTGGGCTCTAGAATTATTTTGGGAAGATGATGCAGAGAAATCTCAACAAGATCAAAGTATGCAGTGATGGATCTCATTAAGATTTCTCGATGAACGTCAAATCTGAGCCAGAGGTCCGACCGGCGTTGGATCCAGGAGAAACTGCATGCTCTTTAACAAGCAAGGTGACATGCGAAACCCTGAAAAATCCAAAACAGGCACCTCAACGAAGACACCATTTCGGAGTTTTGGTTACCGGGAGATGGAGAAGTCAAGAGTTGAGACTCTCCAACACAGGAGTCCCGAAGTCGCGAAATGTGAAACCCAGAAATCGCGAAACAGGCGCATCGCTTGAAGTTTCGGCTACTGGAGTTTTGGATACTAGGAGATAGAGAGGTCACAGACTCTCATCATCAGGAGTCTCGAAGTGCCGAAATGTGAAATCCCGAAAAACCCAAAATAGGCGCACCACTCGAAGTATTGAATACCAGGATTCTGATTACCAGGAGATGGAGATGTCAAAGACTCTCATTAACAGTAGTCCCAAAATCGCGAAATGCGAAATGACGAAATGATCTAAGCTATTGGTTCAAGGAGATCATGGACCATTGATCCAACTCCATTTCAAAGTATTGGATACCGGGATTTTGGATACCAGGAGATGGAAATGACAAAGACTCTCATCATGAAGAGTCTCGAAGTTGCGAAACCCGAAGTCGTGAAATGATAAAGACTCCATACCGGAGTTTCGGATACCAGGAGTAGGAGGAGTCAAGAGTGAAGACTCTTCATCACAGGAGTCCCAAAATTGCGAAACCCGAAGTCATGAAATGTCACAGACTACATTTCAGAGTTTCAGATACCGGGAGTTGAAGTGTCGAAACACTTCACCACCAAGAGTGCCGAAATGCCGAAATGTCGAAACGTGAAATTGCGAAATGTAGTTTCGACTAAGGTTGAGGTCACAGTCATTGGTCACATCGGCGGAATATGGGGGAAGGAGTTAGTGAAGACAAGCTCCTTTTCAGAGTTTTGGGGGTCAGGAAATGGAGAGTACTAAAATCCTCCACCACGGTGATCTCGAAATGCCGAAGAGCGGAATGCCGAAATGAACGCAAGATTTAGAGAAGTTAATCCAATGGTGCAGATGAAACTGAAGAAGATCGGAGGGCTACTGTACCACTTCTTAGTGTAACTACTAGAAACCACTGATGGTTTCTACCAGAGGAATCGAAGAGACTTCTATGTGATTTCCAGAGGAACTGAAGGGTCACAAGGAATCTACCAGTAGGAGAAAAGATTGCTCATGGAGGCTATTGACAACTAGAAGAGCGTTGGAGTCGTTAACTGCAATAGAGAGGTTGAGTTCGACTGCAACAAAAGATGAATAATCTCAACTGCCAGTGATGTGAAGCAATTTTATCATGACACCCAGTGATGATGGACAGATGGGCTTAACAAATAGTGAAGCTGAAGAGTTGCGATGATGAAAAGGTAGAGCACTCGACATGCAGAGGACGTAGAACTATTGCATGAAGGGATGCACAAGATGGATGTGAGGAAGGAGGTGGAGTGAAACAATGGAAATGGAAACAAGACAAAGGGTGCATTAAATGGGAAGTGTGCACAGAGCATGAGAGGAGATGAACAGAAAGTGCAAGGGATGCATGTAGGAAGACAGTGAGGCAGATAGAGAAGCGAAATCTTGCAGAATAATGATGAGACTGGTAAGTTGTTGTTGCACATTATATCACTGTAATAAGTTTCAGTGACACATATTCATAAATCAGGGTGCTAGGGAGGTGCTAGGGAGGATTGGTGTCCTCAGAGGTTCAAGTGGGTACTTGAACACAGGGAGTTGTAGCTTCCTTCTAGTTGGTGCTAGAGAAACCAGGGAGTTGATGTTTCCTTCTAGTTGGTGCTAGAGAAACCAGGGAGTTGGTGCTTCCTTTTAGTTGGTGCTAGAGAAACCAAGGAGTTGGTGCTTCCTTCTAGTGGGTGTTAGAGAAAACAAAGAGTTGGTGCTCTCAACAAATTGCAGCTTGCAAAAACAGAGGTTGTAGCCTCACAATGAATTGGTGCTCATATGTATGATAATGTAAAGAATGTAAATAAAACTTATCATATAAAGAAGAAGAGGTTTTTACCCTTTATGGGTTTCCTCGGGAAATATTTGTCTCTGTGTATCTCATATATGTGACTGGTGTTGAATGTGCCATTGCTTATTTCCTTGCATTATTGTGATTATCATTGAGTGCCTTGTAAAGAATTTAAAAGAAGAATAATTGTTTAAGCATGCTAACAACTGATTCACCCCCCCTCTCAGTTGTCCAACATCATCACATTTGAATACTATCACAACACTCTTGCTTTCAATTAGGTAGATTAGTGTTTATTCTCTGCAAGATAGAAATAATTGTGAATTTTTACTTTAAGAATAGAGTTCACTTGTAAAGATAGTTTTGAATGATTATTTGCTTACTTGCTTGTTCATTGAGAGGTAGATTAAATAAATAGATTAAATAGCTCAGAAATAGATTACTTGTTATTTTCTTATTTAGAGATAGATCAAATAGTTCATAGTTCTAGAATTTCTTAAAACTCATTAGTTAAAGGTTGCTTTGTATATTTAACATAGAGTATGTTGTTTGAATAGATTTTAAAAGTCATTTTCTAAAGTAGAATTGTAAATTGAAAAGAATGTTGATCCCTAGGGTAAACCATATCCTTAGCTAGTCAATCTTTCCATTAGATTTTCTTTCTGCCTTGGCTCATACTGTGCCACAACTCTAAGTTTACTTACCTCTGGTTGACAATTTAATTGAGGGAATTAGTACATATAGAATACCCATCACTTTTGGCATTGTTGTCGAGGAGTTGTCTTAAGGTAGAAAATAGTTAGGAAGTAGATTATTTCTTAATATTAGCACTATTTTGGTGGAAGACGAGAGGTAAGAACCTGCGCATCTGTTATAGTAGGTTCCCCCAAACCCAATGGTAGTTTTTATTTTTGTATTGTTTTCATGAACAAACCTAGGGACCCAAAGGGCAGATATATTAAAACCAAACCAAAACTTTTGATCAAGGTTCCTTCTAACCTTTTTGGAGGAAGGAACACTCCACCCATAAACTCTGAAGAATGATACCAGAAAATCAGGGATAGCTCAACCCAAAGAGTTAAAGAAGTCTCTGAAGAGACAAAAACTAGGGAAACTATAGAGAAAAAAATTGAAACATCAACAGTAGTGGGACACGAGGAAAGACCAATCGATTCTTCATCAAAACCAGCCAACACAACCTTTTCCTTTTCACCACCATAAGGGGACTCTAAATTTTTATATATCATTGACCCTGAACAGGTGAATGCTCTTTTTGGAATGTCAGCCAATATAATTGTATCCCAAGTTGAAACAACAAATTTGGCACCAATAGTTTCAACAATGGGATGCCCTTCCTAGAAAAGAACCTTGGGATACTTTGTTATCTTCAAGGATAAAAGAACCTTGGGACACACAGGGTTCTATATGCCACTAGTAGTCCCACAGCTCCATGGACAAATATGAGAATGGATTTTCACTTGGGGCTCCCAAATAGAGAGCGAGGTAATGATTCTATTTGTGTTGTTTTTGATAGGTTCTCTAAAATGGCTCATTTAATTGATGGCAAGAAAACTAGTGATGCTTCGCGGGTCGCAAAATTATTTTTTTCAGAAGTTGTTAGATTGCATGGGGTTCCAACAACTATTACCTTTGATAGAGATACTCCTTTCTTGGGTCATTTTTGGAGGACTTTATGGAAGAAAATGTGGACTAAATTACAGTTCAGCAATTCCTATCACCCCCAAACAGATGGGAAAATCGAGGTAGTAAATCGGAGTTTGGGAAACCTATTACGGAGCATTGTTGGAGATAATCCCAAGCAATGGGATTTGGCTTTACCTCAAGTGTAATTTGTCTACAGTAGTTCAATGAATAGATCTATATGTTAACCTCCATTTGAGGTTGTTTACGCTAGAAACACTATGGTTGTCCTAGATTTGGTACAACTACCACTTGAGGATAGGATCAGTGATGATGGGGAAGCATTTGCAGAACACATTCAACAGTTGCAGCAACAAGTGAGAAACAAATTGCAGGCCAATAATGGACAATTTTTTTTTATCAAAGATGCTTACCGACGATATCAGGTATTCAATGAAAGTGATTTTGTGATGGTTTATTTACGGAAGGAGCGATTTCCTCGAGGAACCTACCACAAACTGAAGTATAAGAAAATTGGTCTGTGCAAGATTCTCAAGAAAAGAAATGGCATTGCTTATAAGGTTGATTTACCAGCTAACCTCGATATCTCCCCTGCATTTAACATTTCTGATTTGTATATATTAAGTGGGGACGATCTAGGTGATGACAGTGAGTTAGAGGTGGATTAGCAACAGGCCATTCCAAGCAAGAAAAATGAAAAGATTACATATATTTTAGATAAGAAAACCCTTCATACTCGACAAGGAAAATACAACTGATATCTGGTCCAGTGGGAAGGCGTAGCACCAAAAGAGAGTATGTGTATTACAGAGGGTGACTTACTGAACCTAGATCCCATTAAATGGAAATAGTTTGAATACAATAACTTGTAGGAGCTACGTTCTTTTCAACCATAGGAGAATGATGTAGGGATTTTTGGGGGTTTTCTAAGGGTCAAATCTTTTGACTCTGTTATCTGTCGTATCTTTTGACTCCATTATCTATTTGGGATGAAATTTTACGGGGAGTTGTGTCTCACTCACTGTCATAAGAATCAGATATATTGTATTGGACATCGTTTCGACACTTTTTTCAGGGCCAAATTCCTTCATATAAGGCCTCAAATTGGGGTTTTCGTGTTTTTACGGGAATTTTTAATTTTTCAATTATCAATTATCTCTTAGTTTATGAGATTACTCAAAAAAGTGACTTGACAAAAAATTCCATGCTAGTTAGATCTTAGTTAGTGGTCAATTTTAGAGTCATGCGATAATTTTCTAAATTTAGTTGTTTTTCTAAAATTAGTTGTTTTCGAACATCCTAGATAGTAATTATAATGGGTTGAACTTCGATTGTAATTGTTAGGATGGAGAAGGAATAAAAGAGATTTATTTTTCCATTCTCTTGTATTTTCATGGTTTATTTTATCTTGTGAATGAATCTCAGACTTTGGCTACATCATTTGGTATCAGAGTGGGAAGATGGCTAGGAGAGGAAGAGGAAGAGCAGGTCTTTCTCAGATGCGCAGAGATATGCAAATCCTCTAAATGAAAGTACCATATATTACAAGCATACTTTCTAGTTAGAGAATAACACAAAGACAGTATTCTAATGAGGATACAGACCAAGGAAATGTAGATCAACATATAGAACATGAAGAAGAACATGAAGAAGAACAATTATAGCGTGTGTCTTTTGAAGAAATGATTCCCAAGGCTCTAGAAGGGAGAAATGTTAGGATCAAGATGGATGTTTCAGAATATGCAGAGAATCTTAAATCAAAGGAGTTAATAGATTGGATGAATGCCATGGATAATGTTTTTGACAATAGTGGTTTGGCATGACATTTTGGAAAGGATAAGATGTTAGCTGTTGTTCCAGAGTCTATACTTAAGGCTTAGAAGTACAGTGTTTAGGCATCCGAAAGTGGGTAAAGGGTAGAGAAAAGATAAATGTCAACCTTCGGCAAGGGAAACTAGGGATGATTTTTGTGTTGGTGTTGTCTAGCTTCCAACTGTTCCTAGATGTTTATATCATGTTCAATCATTGCCCATGAACGTTCGAGTTCAACCCATGTAGTGGTTATTTTAAGAATAGTATCAAAAAGGTTTAAGGAAATGTGTGTTTGACTCGATAATCTGGGTTCGATATTGGGATGTGTTGGTACAGGGACAGTCATGGAGGAACAGTAAAATAAGGAAACCTCAGGGGGATTTTGAGTGATGTCTCAATTCGGTCGTATAAAAGAGAGTTTACGGTTTCAGGAATAAAAGGAATGCAAATCAAAGGCTCTTTCCCATAACTGGGTTATATTTAAATAAAATGTATGAGGTGGGAGAAAACATTTAGCTGTCTATCGAGTAAGGCTCCTATCAAGGGAGAATCTCACGTATAAACAGAAGAATAAAAATGTAAATAAATAACCCGATGAAGCATAAAATATATATAGAATTCTGAAAGTGTTGACTGGTCTTATACCTGTTAATAGTTGGTACAGAGGAAAAACAGTAAACAATATAGAAAACCAAAATTCATTCACTATAGTAGAGGTTGCACTAAATTATAGCGAGGCATTCATCAGATACGAATATGAAATGGAACGAAATATGAGATACAAGAAAACAAACTCATAACACAGTCGTGACGGAATTGAGAATCTTCAGATTTTCTTTATATTAACTTTCAAAATGTAAAACCTCTGTTACAATCGACACAAAAAGGTCCAGCCTCTTTTCTTTCTTTCTATGGTATATTTATACAGTTTTACAATAAGATGGAATCTCAATCGTTGCAAAATTTTTAGTTATGATAAGGAGGAGATAAATCGTTTCATTTCTTTCTCTGTGTCTTCATTTGGTGCCTGAAGTTTGTCCTTGCGCATGCTCGATACAAGTGACGCACTTTTCCACCAACCGAGATATCAGCCTTGACGGTTCTTCTTGACAATTGGACTCAAAAGAGTAACAATCTTGGGATAATTGTGGCAACTTTTCTTCCATATGTCTTTCTATGATGTTGATAGCGCACAACTGCACACTTGGTTTAATCATACATTTGTCAATTTGGACTATGTCTGCCATAGACACCTGTGAGATCTCGGCCAAATCTCTTTCCTCTTTTTCATTTAAATCAAGTGATATTTTTGCCATATTCATTTGAATCAATGCCTCGGCATTACCTCCGCTATCAATGCCTAGCAGATTACCATCTATAGAACTGAAAGCCTCTTCTAAGGATTTCGTTACTCTCTTGGCTTGCAGCTTACCTTCCGAGATATTGTGTTCCCATTCTTTTAATAGAATATTTCCTCTGGTATGCTCCGAAATGGTAAACCTGGGAGTACTTCCCGATTCCCTATTGTTTGTAGCTATCACAACCTCTAGTAAGGCAACTCGAGCTGCTCCAGCTTCTCTTTCTCTAAAAGATAATTTTTTTGAAACTTGATTAACAAGCAAGAAGTTGTCCCGAATCGCCTCTACCTTGGCGAGTAAATTTCGCTGGGCTACAGAAACTCTGCTCCGAATCTCCATCGCCTGGGACTGGAACATCCCGATATTTATAACTTTACTTTCGGCAATTTCCACACTAGCATGTAGCTATTTGATCAAGTCTTTTTGTTGGCCCACTTGTATCTGATCATTCCGAACCACCAACTCTTCTTGTTCAAGCTTAGTCTTGAGCAGCTCTATCTCACTTTTATCGGTCAACCTTGCTTGTTCTATCCCTACACTCGCCTGGTTCTTGGCAGCCTCCTCTGCAGTGGCTAGTTTGGCTTCTAGGGTTTTGATGAGGTGATTTTTTCGTTTCAGCTGGTTTTTCAAAACCCCGACTGAAAATTGATTCGCCGTGAAATATGCCCCTAATGTCCCAGCTATTTCCGTCGTGAATTGTTCATTCCTTTTGTCTTTCCCATCAGTCAATACTTTGTATTTCTTGGCTGTCGATTCCCCTTGCTGATAGAATTCTCTCTTTACTACAGCCTTTCTTTTCTTATCAAAGAAGAATTCATTTGGAGGGAGCTCTTCCATCCTTATAGGCCTCAATTCTTCATTTAAAATCCACCCTGCATCAATATTTCCATGAGTTGACTGCAAGGGAGTAATGGATGTGATGGGGTCTCCGATTTGCTTGGTTGATTTCCCCAGGGTAGTAACCAGAGTCTTCTTTCTCAGCAGGTCGGGAGTCTTTATCTCTGCTTTCGGACTCTTAGTTTTCTCTTCCCCGTCATGGTGTTTTCCTTGACTGGGTGTCGCATCTTTGGAGCCTTCGGCATCTTTTTGTTTCACCTCTGTTGTACTCGGATTCGTGCCCCGTAATACTGCGGGAAGACAACTGCGTCGATGTTCTTGGAACTTCAGAACATCGGCCCTCTTTTCAGGTCCCAAGGTTTGTATCCGAGCTAAAATCTCAGCATAAGATCTTGCACCTCGGGAAATTTCATCCGAGGGTGAATTTTCGTGTTCAAATCTCTTGAGTCCGCAACTGGCCAAATGATTACTCATGACCCTTTGCGGATCGTGATTTTTGAATTCAATAAGGACCAATTTTAGGTCTTCCAGGGTTGTTGCCTCATCTTTAGCATGCCCGAAATCTAGCAAAGAATATGAATTTAAATGAACAGGAAAAGGTGGCCATACCTTCTTTGAGTATCCCTTAAGCTCCTTGCTTATGCCACCGATTACTGTTTGTCTAGCAACTTCGCGACAAGCCAGCTTCTCGGGGATAAATAATGGCAATGCATGCGGGGGAACAGAATCCCCAAAAACTCTGAGACATGAGAATTCGGCTTCTACATACCAGTCAACTATACTTCTCAAATTCATCACTATACTATCGGAGATCCTGGGTGGCGGGTGGCCGAAAATAGTGACATGCAGAGGTATCATCACCCAGTTGAATATTTCATATACAAAATCTGTCGCTTTGTTTCCCCAAAATTTTGAATGATAGACGTGGATGGGCTCGGCTTCTACTGGAGTCCAACTCCAGCTCATTAAGGGAAATGGTGTTAGAAAGCACATGACGTCCATAATGTATGCAGACATAAAAAATGAAGAAATCTTTCTGCTCTCTTTCTGCCCCCGATACTCTGTAACCCAACTAGTCAAGCTATCAGACAACATTTTCGCCCAGTCGAAAGAACAGCCTTCGGCGACTCGATGTATTAAAGGCACCCATTGAAGAAATAAATGTGAGGTTTCCTCTCTCCCGTATAATCTGCATGTCATCATAGCTACATACTTTAACTGTGGTTCCAAGGAAGCTATTGAATATATGCCATTACTGGCTGCCCTGAACTTCGTAAGTTGTGAAACCCAATCTCTTATTAAGCTAGACATAGTCTTGTCATACTGCACGCATTCCTTCTGTTTGAATTCTTCCAAGAATTCAGCATCATATGTAAAGTCAGACATTGTGGGCAACTTGTACATAGCTTGCAGATGTTCAGGTTTGAAAGTCCCGATGGTGACCTTCTGCTCATTGATGATGGTTCTGGTTGGTATGTCTACATGGTCTAATGCCCATTAGACCATATCATAGTAGGGGAGCATTCATGGTCTGGCTGCTACTTTATGCATTCCCGATTGAATGACGATCTTATATTTAGTGGTTATATCGTCTTTTTCATTGTCGCCGGAATCATCAGAATAATCCACTAATTCGACCTATAGAACATCAGAAACGAACGACCAGTTTGGGACAGAGTCGATACTTCGAGGTGAAGTATCAGCGATGTTGTCCGAACCTTGTCCTGCAAACTCAACGCTGGCTTTAGATGCTTTCCATGGGGCCATGACGGGAGATCANTGCAAACTCAACGCTGGCTTTAGATGCTTTCCATGGGGCCATGACGGGAGATCCTTCTTTATCTCTTCTACGATAAAAATATGTATACATACAGAAGTTAGCTCGCTGAGAAGGTATTCTCTACGTATTATAGAAATGAATTTGTTATGACAAATAACAGCTCTATATATTCGAAAACTCAGTACTTTTTAAGAACAGATCGGTCAAATCACGTTTAGAAATAAATTTAGCAATAAAACCCCAAATCTTTATTTGTCGATTCCCCTTATTTCTAATTAATGCCATAAATTTTGGCGGTTCGAAATGTCAGTTGGCGTAAGGAACAATTAAGACTGCTTCATAAACTGTGCAAGCATCAAAACACGAAAGATATCGATTTAGCTTAATTAATCCGGTTTTACCAAAGTTAATTAATCTTTCGGTACTCGTTGTATCAGGGATTTTTTCTTTAACCCTTTGAACCTCTAACACCCGAAATTGCGATGATTGACTTTGGTTAATAAAAACGCAATTTTGATTAGGTGCTTAATTAATTACGTAATTACTTATATCGCCATATCGTGACTCGGAGCTTCGAATGTATAACTTCTGGGAAGTTGGCATGCCGAGTCGCGAAACCGCGAGATCGCGATGACACGTTTTAATTAAAAAGGGAGGATAAAATCGGACTAAGTGTTTAATTAATTATGATCATATCTTTATCGCGAATTTGTGACTCAGGGCTTAGACAGTGTAGTTTTTTTAAAGAGAACACGCCGAGTGGCGAATTGCCGAAAAAACTTAACCATGGCTTAGCTTTTACCTCTAATCTTGACACGGGTTACTAAAATAAAGACTTTGTGGTTTCGGCTATCGGGGATATGACAGTAAGACATTTGGATTTAGTGAATGCCGAGGCGTGAAAACCCGATGATGTTTAATCATGATTTAGGAAAATTTTACTCCCGTTATTGCCCTGGGTAAAAATTTAAAGCGATTTCCTTGTTTCGTTACTCAGGACTTGTGAACTACGTGATCTATAGTATCTAACATACAAAATCCTGAGGTAGAAGAAAGGGGGGAAAAATTTGACGAAAAGTAGAACTCGCCTCAAGAGTACAATAATTATCGTTGTTTGTGTGATAAGACTTCAGAGATTTTGAAACCACAGATGGAAAATACGAAAGCCATCTTTCGATTTCGAGCATTAAGACATGAAATTCGAGACGTGATAGAAAAAACAAAGGCGGCTCTAACATAGGCTCCAACTAGGGATCCCATTTTCTTGTAAGACGAGAAGAACAGTAGACCACGTGCCAATATTGGGTAAATGGAGTCAATAGTTTCAATCAGGCGAAAAGGTTCCTAAGAACAGGGTATCGAAGGGGAAGGAGACTTCGTTTTTTACCTTGAAAATATTTTCAAACTCAGATACTCTTTTTAAACTTAGCCATAGTCCCTTTCACGACTTTCCCTTTCCCGTTACTAAATTTAGGTATGCTTTAAGAAAACCAAAACAGTTCTAGGAGACCCAACAAATCTTGTGGCTATCAGCTTGCATCAAAAGAAGAAGATTATATGTTTTTAATCAGGAAGCCCCGTCTGAACTTGGGATGTAGATCAGGTTTTTTAAAAAGAATCGGTTACCAGAGTAGAGTGATATTCATGTATAACAACCTTACAGATATCTCAGATATTGCTTCACTGCCAGCGAGCCTGTTCAGTACCCTGATGAAGTTATCTAGACCCTTTTACTGAATTTCCTTTCACCACTTCGGAATATATTTGTGCATTTAAATGCTGAGATGAGGGCAATCATTTCTAAATTTCCTTTCATCGTCTCTTGGACTAGATGGGGGCAATCATTTCTGAATTTCCTTTCACCACCTGTCTTATAATTTGATTTTTAGAACGTGAAGATGGGGGAAATCAGTTTGTATCAAGGCTGATATTTGTGTAATATTTTTCATTATAGGTCTGTCAACTTACTTTGATTACTCGGTACCAACCTTCCCTTAACCTTCACAACACCTTCATTTTCAGGGGAAAAAAGGGAAAATAACTTTCTTAGGGCATTCTTTTTTAGCAAGCCTCAATCCTCCGTAATTGTTGAAAAACCTAGGAAAGTTAGGATCACTTTAAGCATCCCTTCATTTAGCATGGGATAGAGAAGTTGTGAAGACCCGCCTTCTTTCCACAATCTTCTTTGAAGCTCACAAGGTTGAAATGAAAACTCTTATCCCTTCTTATGTGAAATGGAAAGATACTGACTTTTTAAAAGGTAAACCCGAAGATAGAAAAGGGTGACAGGTAGTGACTTACGGACTGAAAATACAGAGGTCAAAAATTCAAAACTGACTCTTGTAGATCTTTTTTGGGGGTACTTTACTTTGACTGACTGCTTTTAATTTGAGTGAATCGTTTAATTTGTCTTATTTTTTCGTAGAAGACTAAACAAAGAAACAACTCTGTTATTTATCAGTTCAGCCGATATTGTTGTTTGAATGAGGTTACCTTGGTTTTATTTAACAGTCCTTTAGAACATGTCTTTTAGGAAATCTCATCTTTACCTTTTCGTTTCAATTTCTTTGCACAATATCAAAAATCTTGGGTATCACTTGTTTAAGCCGATTTGTTTCTGACACCAACTTTCAATTTACTTCACCTGCTTGTTTTGTGTGCAGCTGGAATCCTGCAAGAGGCAAATATGAATATTATTGGGGCTATCTGAAAGGTGTCGATAGTTCATGAAAGAAAAAAGAAAATCAAAAGCAATGCGTAAATGAAAAATATATATATGTATACAAAATATATATATAAGTATACAAAATTTCTTCTTCTTTTTTTTTTTTTTTTTAGGTGACTGTTACGTCATATAATGCTTCAGATAATGCCCGTTGACAGGGGCATTGAGGATTTCACCGTCTATATTTTCCAGTAGGAAATATTTTTTTCCTTCCAGAGCCGAGACTCTGAATGGCCCATACCAGAGGTGGTCAAATTTACCATGTTTTGTTGCTTCTTCCCTTCTTGCATCCCACCTTAATACTAAATCACCTAGGAGGAAATATTTGTCCTTTGCTCTGTGGTCTAATAATGCCTTCATTTCATCTTGGTACTTCTGCAACTTTTAGTCTACTTCGACGCTATGTTGTTGAACCTCAATCAACTGATTTATCCTCCTGGTGACATGATTGGGTTCTTCATTTTGATCTTTCCATAACTTCATCACTGGAAGCGCTAGGTTTATAGGTAACACAACATCTGTCCCATATACCATCTGAAAAGGTGAAATGCCAATAGACCTTTTTGTGCTTATGCGATTCGCCCATAATGCGTATTTTAAGTGCACATGCCAAGACCTTTTGTTTTCATCAAATACTTTCTTGATTATATTTACCAGGCTCTTGTTAGATGACTCGGCCAATCCATTTCCTTGGGGATAATACGTTGTGGAATGGCCAAGAACGATGTTATACTTTTGACAGAAGCTGACCATAGCCATAGATTTAAAGTCTTGGGCATTGTCTGTAACTATCTTTCAGGGACCAAAACTAGACAAAATGTTGTCTTCTAAGAAATCGATTACCACCGAGTCTGTTTCCCTTTTGGTTGGAATGGCTTCCACGCATTTAGTAAAGTAATCTGTTGTGGTTAAGATCCACTTTTGTTGAGCACTAGAATGGGGATTAATCTCACCTATGAAGTCTAGACCCCATTGCTGAAATGGGGCTTCATCTTTGACTGGAACTAAAGGTAGTGTCGGGTGCTTTTGTTTACCTGCAAATAGTTGACAAGGGTTGTAGGCTCTGACTTTGGCATTAACGTCCGCGAAAAGTTTTGGCCAGTAGTACCCAGCCCTCAGATTTTGTAATTTGTATCTCTCTAAGCGTGATGCCCCCCACAGACTCCCTCATGAAATTCATCTATAACCCGCTGAGTTTCCGATTCGACTAAACAGACTAACAAGAAACCGAGTGGATCTTTCCAATATTGTTGACTTTCGGCGATACAATATTTAACCGCATGAAGTTTCAAAGTCCTGTCTTTTGATGGTGATAGCTCATTTGGGAATTTTAGAGTTAGTAGGTATGATACTATGTCACTATACTAGCCTGATGATATGAACTTCTCTTCGATCTTGTTTGGGCCTATTTGCTCATTCAGCTTGTTTAGGTTCATGTCTCCGTCGCCTTCCTGCAGGCAATTGATACATATGGCTCTGATATTCGACTCAGCTAAGAGTTTGGCCAGGCCTTGTCCTTTTATCAATTTGGTCGGTTTGACTTCCAGATCAAATTCTTGGATTTTGGCAAGCCATTACCCTCTCTTTCCATCGTTGTCTGGTTGTACCAAAATATCTTTCATAGAACTAGTAGGTATGTATGCAATTATCTTGGGGTGTAGTACATATGTTCTAAACGCTTTTAATGCTTTTACCATGGCGTACGCTTGTTTTTCTATTATATCATACTTCAATTCTACGTCTCTAAGGCTCTTGCTAAAAAAGACGATCGGTTGTTTGAAACCTTCTTCGTTCTTTTGTAGGAGCACCGTGAAAATCGTGTGCTTGGAGGCAAATGAGAAAATAAGAAAATATTTTAGATAGTCGGGGCTTGCTAACATAGGTGCCTTGCTTATGACTTTATTAATGTGTGTGAACAACGCTTTGGCCTCGGTTGTCCATTTTAATTCGTTGTCCTTTTTCAACATATCTGTGATCAGTTTTACAATCTCAGCGAAATTCGGGATAAATCTTCGTAAAAAATTTATTCTTCCTAAGAAAGATTGAATTTCTTTTACATTTCTGGGAATATTTATAGTATCTATCACTTCAATCCTCTTAGGATCAATCCTGATTCCATCCCTAGATATGATATGACCCAAAATCTTACCTTCCTGCATGGCGAAATGTGATTTCTTTGGATTTAAAGATAGACCAAACCTACGGCATTTTTCGAATGTCTGTTTAAGATGTATCAAGTGTTCTTCGTCGGTTTTAGAGAAAACCGTCAAATCGTCAAGATAAATGAATACGAACTTATCCCTTTCACCGATGAAAGCAATGTCCATAGCGCACTAGAACGTGGCCCTTACATTCATCAAACCAAAAGGCATTTTATCATACATGAACGTACCCCATGGTGTAGTGAAAGTGGTTTTTTCTCTATCTTGTTCATTCATGGCGATTTGATTATAACCAGAGAACCCGTCAATCATAGACATTCGGTTGGCTCCAACTACATTTTCTAGCACATGGTCCATTTTGGGCAGCGGATAGTTGTCCTTAAGAGATGACTTATTTAGATTTCTGAAATCCACACACAGTCTGATTTCCCCACTCTTTTTCCTGACCGGGACCAGGTTTGCTACCCAGTCTGAATATCTCAGAGGTACTATTATTTTCGTGTCTAAAAGTTTCTTAACTTCTTTTTCGATCACAGGTAACAAAATGGGGTTGATCTGTCTAATCTTTTTCTTAAATGGTTTGACCCTAGGCTTTAGAGGTATCTTGTGATCAATTATGGAAGTGTCGTATGTCCTTAACTCATCATAAGAACAAGCGAAAACATCCTTATACTATCTGAGTAGGTATTTATACTTACTTTTTATTTCGAGAGGGAGGAATTTGGATATTTTTACCATCCTAGATTCTTCTTTGGTTCCTAAATCACAGTCCTCCACTTCTTCTGGTTGGGGTTGTCATTTTGATCAAAACGTCTTTCCAGAGGGATCAATCCTTTCGGAATCTGGTTGTTTTTAAGGACCAACATGCGATGATTTGCGATTTTGTCTTGAAAGGTTTGAGGGTATTCCCCTTCTTGCATGATCCATATATTGTCATTTTGGTTTTCTTGATCTACATGGGTTTCGGAAAAATCACCTATTGCTTCAAGAAACTTCTTAATTTGCTCATCATCCTCAAAAACCTTCCAGTGTTGGATGTTATCCGGTACAGATGGTCTGTGTATAATTTCTATGTGATACTTCAATTTGAAAGTCGTGGGAGGAGAGAAGGTTGAAGCTGCTTTAGCTAATGCATCAGCATGTAAGTTCTCTGCACATGGGATGAAGTGGACATTTACGAAGGAGAAAAAAATTTCCATCATATCCCAGGCACAATTCCTGTATGATCTTGATCTGGGATTCTTGGCTTGGTACTGTCGATTTATTTGTTTGACTATTAACTCTGCAGCTCCGTATACCTCTAAGTTACTTATTTTTAGCTTCCTGGCAGCCTCTAATCCTAAGACCAATGCTTCGTATTCACACACATTGTTAGTATAGTCTATATCCCATTGCAGTCTGTAGAAAAAAGGAACAACGAACTTTCCTTCAAGAGCCACTAAAAGCACTTCTGCACCAGCCCCTTTACAAGATGAGGCACCGTCAAAAAACATTTTCCAGACACTGGTGCTACACAGATCCTCTGTCATGTAACCTGAATCTTCCTACTCTATATCATTTTCCTCTAGACAACCATATAAACCGTCATCAAAAGATAAGATACAATTTCCTAAATCTTGATCCGCAATGTAAATAGGGAAATTGTTCGGGTTTTGAGGGTCACTTACTATATATGCTAACCTCATTTCTCTGTACAACCGAGTAAATTTCCCACCAAACACAGGAATTGTGGCGAACATCATATCCAGTTGAAGAGAACCCCCCAGCTTGGCTCCCCATGACCTAGACAACAGTAAGCCATACTTAGGGGGAATATCAGCAATCACCACATCCATCAAGATACTCTTAACTGGGACCTGTGCCAGGGTAACTACTAAATCCTTTATCATTCCCATACACTTAACCCTTCTCGAGTCAAAAGAGTAAAGATATCTGTAAGGTCTGGTGATCTGGAGACCCAACTTGTCCATAATTATTTTAGGCATAACGTTATGAGAGGCTCTGGAGTCTAACATGCAATTATGTAGCAATTGATCGTATACATTTAAAGTGATATAAAAGGGAGCGATAGTGTCTTTGGCCCCTTCAAAATGTGGACCAAAAGTGATTTTAGGTTTATCATCTTCTAGGTTTAAAACGTCAGACTAGCTTTCTAGCTCTGAGACACCCATCACTTTGGTAATCTGCTTCCGATAAACGGGGTTTTTTGCTAATTCTACCAGAGGGATTGGTATCTTAATTTTATTTATCTTGTTTTCAAAACTGAAAAATCCGCTCACCTTGTCTGTTTCTTTAGTTGGGACTTTTGAATCCTTCCTTTCTGACTTAGTCATCTAGTCGGATTTATTACTCATGGTCTTGGTTGAAGGCGTAATTTTATTAGCCGTTTCGGTTCCTTGTGCTTGGATCTCAACTTTTCCCACTTCGGACTCTTGTGTGCTTACTACTTTCGTTTTGTTGTTGGGTAATAAGGTCTCTTCCGGAGTAGGCTTATAAGTTTGACCTCTTTGGAGGATTTTCTTAGGTTGAGTAGTTGAGATGGGCTTACTCTTAGATCTCAAGTTGTACTTAGGTTGGATCTCGTCCATTATCATTTTGGTTTCTTATTGAGAGCCACAAAGGTCAGTATGATCACTTTCTTCACCCTTAACCGACGGTTGTTGAGTGTTTAGAGATTTTTCATAATCTTCTCTAGTCATATACGGTTGTGTGCAGTCATCACCGAAGTTCATGACATCATTATCCGAATCTCCGAAATCTTGGAGATCGTTCGCTCCTATAAAATTTTCGCTCTTTAGGGGAGCTTGTATTTTTTTATCTTCGTTTTTTTATCTGTCTTTGCAGGTTCGGGAGGTTGGGGTTCCTCTTGAAATCCTTCTTGGCGAAAGAATCATCTTTGGCTTGTTCTAGCTCCATTCTGGATATTTTATTAGACAGTTCTTTAATTACCCTAGCCATATCGTCTACTTTGTCGTCTGTAGATCTATTAGACCCTGACAGACCTGCTTGTTCTCTAAAGCGTTTAGTTTCTCGGTTTCTCATTTCTACTCTAGATTTAAGATTACCAGAAGCCATCATATTCGATTCGATTTCTACAGCGTCATCCTGCATTCGGTTTAGGGTGGATCCCCTTCTTTCTAGCAAAAGGAGTGCAAAATCTGGTTCGAAAGCCCCTGCGAAAGTTACTTTGGCCGCGGGTTGGGACGGTTTAACCTCGGCTAGGATTTTGTTATACAACTTGTTGAATCTTTGAATAAACTCCATGACTATTTCCGAATTTTTTTTTCTTACAGACCCAAATTTGGTTAAATAATATAGGTGGTCCTTTCTTTCACCCCATTGTCTGAGGAAAGCATCTTCCAAGGTGTCATAAGACAAGATAGATGCTACAGGTAGACTCTGAAACCAAGTTCGGACCTGGCCTTCGAAGGTTTGGACAAGAAGCCTCGAATACATGTCCTCATGTTTGATACCTAGGATGTCTATGAATTGATCAAAGAAATTAATGTGTTCGTCCGCGGTCAGATCCCCTTCCCCAGTGAATTTTGGCAATTTTTTTATATAATTTTTGGGAAGGTCGTGCAGAGGAATGGGCAATACCAAGGGAGCGTATCTTGCTGGAACTTTCGAAAACACTCTAGGAGGGGGGGAAGGCCCTTGGCCTCCAGCTCATCCTACAGGAGCTCCTCCCCCTCCTCCTCCGATAACCCCTCCACCACCGCCTCCAGCGGCTGCCATCGTTATTAGTGGAAAGTTGTAAAGGGGGTTTCAAAAAATTAAAAGTGAATCTTTATTTTCTTCGTGAAGAGGAAAATCCGACGATGAATGATAAGGGACGTAAGGACTTGGTTCCTCAGATTTGCAAGAGATGAAATCAGGAGAACCGTCGAGTGTGGAAACCGAATGTGTAACACACTCTTCCGAATTAGGTGAGGTCGGGAAATTTAACTGAATAAAAGATGGTATGTCAACTGCCGACGAACTTTCAAAACGGGCCTTTCTTTTGTGTACTGAGGGGATTGTCGGATGAATCTCACTCCTAACTTCGGAGCAGTTAGATGTTAGATCTTCATAATCAAAGAGAGGACTACGTGAAGTTGAAGGTTCAGAAGAACTCTTAGTCTTCAGTTGTGGGTATTTAAGCTTATAGACTGCAGTGGTTGGCTTAAGAGAGCCTCTCTCCTTTAGAATCTTCTCGGGATCTGTAACGGGTGTAATATGCTTACCATCCAGGATTTGTCTGGTATTCCTTTGACCGGATGTCAGTTTATTATTTGTGGAGTCTCCAAGTGAAAGATTGGAAAGCCTTAAAAAAGGTGTGTACTCTTTGTTCACTATCAAAGGGTAACACTTTCAACGAAAAGAAAAAAAAATGTCGTTTTCCCAGGGAAAAAGATTTCATAACTTCGGTCCCCGGCAACGGCACCAAAAATATGTTGTTCCAGAGTCTGTACTTAAGGCTTAGAAGTACAGTGTATAGGCATCCGAAAGTGGGTAAAGGGTAGAGAAAATATAAACGTCAACCTTCGGCAAGGGAAAATAGGGATGATTTATGTGTTGGCGTTGTCTAGCTTCCAACTGTTCCTGGATGTTTATATCATGTTCAATCGCTGCCCATGAACGTTCGAGTTCAACCTAGGTAGTGGTTGTTTTAAGAATAGTATCAAAAAGGTTTAAGGCAATGTGTGTTTGATTCGATAATTTGGGTTCGATATTGGGTTGTGTTGGTACAGGGACAGTCATGGAGGAACAGTAAAATAAGGAAACCTCAGGCGGAGTTTGAGTGTTGTCTCAATTTGGTCGTATAAAAGAGAGTTTACGGTTTCAGGAATAAAAGGAATGCAAATAAAAGGCTCTTTCCCGTAACTGGGTTATATTTAAATAAAATGTATGAGGTGGGAGAAAACATTTAGCTGTCTATCGAGTAAGGCTCCTATCAAGGGAGAATATCACATATAAACAAGAGAAGAAAAATGTAAATAAATAATCCAATGAAGCATAAAATATATATAGAATTCTGAAAGTGTTGACTGGTCTTATACCTGCTGATAGATGGTACAGAGGAAAAACAGTGAACAATATAGAAAACCAAAATTCATTCACTATAGTAGAGGTTGCACTAAATTATAGCGAAGCATTCATCAGATACAAATATGAAATGGAACGAAATATGAGATACAAGAAAACAAACTCATAACACAGTCGTGACGGAATTGAGAATCTTCAGATTTGCTTTATATTAACTCTAAAAATGTAAAACCTATGTTACAATCGACACAAAAAGGTCCAGCCTCTTTTCTTTCTTTCTATGGTATATTTATACAGTTTTACAATAAGATGGAATCTCAATCGTTGTAAAATTTTCAGTTATGATAAGGAGGAGAGAAATCGTTCCATTTCTTTCTCTGTGTCTTCATTTGGTGCCTAAAGTTTGTCCTCGCGCATGCTCGGTACAAGTGACGCACTTTTCCACCAACCGAGATATCAGCCTTAACGGTTTTTCTTGACAATTGGCTTCAAAAGAGTAACAATCTCGGGCTAATTGCGACAACCTGTCTTCCATCTGTCTGTATATGATGTCGATAACGCACAATTGCACACTTGGTTTAATCATACATTTGTCAATTTGGACTATGTTTGCCATAGACACCTATGAGATCTCGGTCGAATCTCTTTCCTCTTTCTCATTTAAATCAAGTGAGATTTGTTCCATATTCATTTGAATCAATGCCTCGGCATTACTTCCGCTATCAATCCCTAGAAGATTACCATCTATAGAACTGAAAGCCTCTTCTAAGGATTTCGTTACCCTCTTGGCTTGCAGCTTACCTTCCGAGATGTTGTGTTCCCATTCTTTTCATAGAATATTTCCTCTGGTCTACTCCGAAATGGTAAACCTGGGAGTACTTCCCGATTCCCTGTTGTTTGTAGCTATCACAGCCTCTTGAAAGGCGACCCGAGCTGCTCCAGCTTCTCTTTCTCTAACAGATAAATTTTTCGAAACTTGATTAACAATCAAGCAGTTGTGCCAAATCGCCTCTACCTTGGCGAGTAAATTTCACTGGGCTACAGAAACTCTGCTCCGAATCTCCATCGCCTAGGACTGGAACATCCCAATATTTATAACTTTACTTTCTGCAATTTCCACACTGGCCTGTAGTTGTTCGATCGAGTCTTTTTGCTTGCCCGCTTGTATCTGATCATTCCGAACCACCATCTCTGCTTGTATGAGCTTAGTCTTGAGCAACTCTATCTCACTTTTATCGGTCAACCTTGCTTGTTCTATCCCTACACTCACCTGTCTCTTGGCAGCCTCCTCTGCAGTGGCTAGTCTGGCTTCTAGGGTTTTGATGAGGCGATTTTTTCGTTTCAGCTGGTTTTTCAAAACCCTGACTGAGAATTGATTCATAGTGGAATATGCCCCTAATGTCCCAACTATTTCTGTCGCGAATTATTCATTCCTCTTGTCTTTCCCATCAGTCAATACTTTGTATTTCTTGGCTGTCGATTCCCCTTGTTGATAGAATTCTCTCTTTACTACAGCCTTTCTTTTCTTATCAAAGAAGAATTCATTTGGAGGGATCTCTTCCAGCCTTATAGGCCTCAATTCATCATTTAAAATCCACCCTGTGTCAATATTTCCCTGAGTTGATTGCAAGGGAGTAATGGATGTGATGGGGTCTCCGATTTGCTTGGTTGATTTCCCTGGGGTAGTAACCAGAGTCTGCTTTCTCGGTGGATCGGGAGTCTTTATCTCTGCTTTCGGACTCTTAATTTTCTCTTCCCTGTCCTGGTGTTTTCCTTGACTAGGTGTCGCATCTTTGGAGCCTTCAGCATCTTTTTGTTTCACCTCTGCTGTACTCGGATTCTCACCCCGTAATACTGCGGGAAGACAACTATGTCGATGTTCTTGGAACTTCAGAAAATCGACCCTCTCTTTAGGTGCCAAGGTTTGTATTTGAGCTAAAATCTCGGCATAATATCTTGCGCCTCGAAAAATGTCATCCGAGGGCGAATTTTCGTGTTCAAATCTCTCGAGTCCACAACTGGCCAAATGATTAATCACGACCCTTTGCGGATCGTTCTTTTTGAATTCAATAAGGACCAATTTTAGGTCTTCCAAGGTTGTTGCCTCAACTTTAGCATGCCCAAAATCTAGCAAAGAATATGAATTTAAATGAATAGGAAAAGGTGGCCATACCTTTTTTGAGTATCCCTTAAGCTCCTTGCTTATGCGACCGATTACTGTTTGTCTAGAAACTTCGCGACAAGCCAGCTTGTCAAGGATAAATAATGGAAATGAATGCGGGGGAACAGAAGCCCTGAAAACTCTGAGATATGAGAATTCGGCTTCTACATACCAGTCAAATATACTTCTCAAATTCATCACTATACTGTCTGAGATCCTGGGTGGCAGGTGGCCGAAAATAGTGACATGCAGAGGTACCATCACCCAGTTAAAATTTCATATACTAAATCTGTCACTTTGTTTTCCCACAATTTCGAATGATAGACGTGGATGGGCTCGGCCTCTGCTGGAGTCCAACTCTATCTCATTAAGGGAAATGGTGTTAGAAAGAACACGGCCTCCATAATGTATCGAGACATAAAAAATGAAGAAATATTTCTTCTCTCTTTATGCGCCCGATACTCTGTAACCCGACTGGTCAAGCTATCAGACAGCATTTTCGCCCAGTCGAAAGACCAACCTTCAGTGACTCGATGTATTAGAGGCACCCATTGAAGAAATAAATGTGAGGTGTCCTCTATCCCATATAATCTGCATGTCATCATAGCTACATACTTGAACTGTGGTTCCAAGGAAGCTATTGAATATATGTCATTATTGTCTGCCCTGAACTTCGCAGGGTGCAAAACCCAATATCTTATTAAGCTAGACATAGTCTTGTCATACTGCACGCATTCCTTCTGTTTGAATTCTTCCAAGAATTCGGCATCATATGTAAGGTCGGACATTGTGGGAAACTTGTACATAGCTTGTAGATGTTCAGGTATGAAAGTCCCGATGGTGACCTTCTGCTAATTGATAATGGTTCTGGTTGGTATGTCCACATGGTCTAATGCCCATCAGACCATATTATAGTAGGGGAGAAGTCGTGGTCTGGACACTACTTTATGCATTCCCAATTGAATGACGATCTTATATTTAGTGGTTATGTCGTCATTTTCATTGTCGTTGGAATCATCAGAATAATCCACTAATTCGGCCTGCAGAACATCAGAAACGAACAACCAGTTTGGGACAGAGTCGATACTTTGAGGTGAAGTATTAGCGGCGTTGTCCGAACCTTGTCCTGTAACCTGAACGCTGGCTTTAGATGCTTTTCGCAGGGCCATGATGGGAGATCCTGCTTTAGCTCTTCTGCGATAAAAATATATATACATACAGAAGTTATCTCGTTGAGAAAGTATGCTCTGCGTATTATAGAAATGAATTTTTTATGATGAATAACAGCTCTATATATTCGAAAACTCGGTACTTTTTAAGAACAGATCGGTCAAATCACGTTAGAAATAAATTTAGCAATAAAAACCCAAATCTGTATTTGTCGATTCGCCTTATTTCTAATTAATGCCATAAATTTTGGCAGTTCAAAATGTCAATTGGCATAAGGAAGAATTAAGACTGCCTCGTAAACTATGCAAGCATCAAAACACGGAAGATACTGATTTAGCTTAATTAATCCGGTTTTACCAAAGTTAATTAATCTTTCGGTACTCGTTGTATCAGGGATTTTTTCTTTAACCCTTTGAACCTCTAACCCCCGAAATAGCGATGATTGACTTTGGTTAATAAAAACACAATTTTGATTAGGCGCTTAATTAATTACGTAATTACTTATATCGCCATATCGCGACTCGGAGCTTCGAAGGTATAACTTCAGGGAAGTTGGCATGCCAAGTCGCGAAACCGCGAGATCGCGATGACACGTTTTAATTAAAAAGGGAGGA
Source organism: Picea sitchensis (assembly GCA_010110895.2). NCBI lineage: Eukaryota > Viridiplantae > Streptophyta > Pinopsida > Pinales > Pinaceae > Picea > Picea sitchensis. The sequence continues at coordinate 90,203 of SNQJ01S0001589.1, forward strand.
TAAAATTGGACTAAGTTTTTAATTAATTATGATCATATCTTTATCACGACTTCATGACTCGGGGCTTAGACAGTGTAGTTTTTTTAAAGAGAACACGTCGAGTGGCGAATTGCTGACAGAACTTAACCATGTCTTAGATTTTACCTCTAATCTTGACACGGGTTACTAAAATAAAGACTTCGCGGTTTCGGCTATCGGGGATACGACAGTAAGACCTTTGGATTTAGTGAACGCCGAGGCGCAAAAACCCGATGATGTTTAATCATGATTTAGGAAAATTTTACTCCCGTTATTGCCCTGGGTAAAAATTTAAAACGATTTCACTGTTTCGTTGCTCGGGACTTGTGAACTACATGATCTATAGTTTCCAACATACGAAATCCTGAGGTAGAACAAAGGGGGAAAAATTTTGACGAAAAGTAGAACTCACCTCGAGAGTACAATAATTATCGTTGTTTGCGTGATAAGACTTCAGAGATTTTGAAACCACAGATGGAAAATACGAAAGCCATCTTTCGATTTCGAGCATTAAGACATGAAATTCGAGACGGGCTAGAAAAAACAAAGTCGGCTCCAACATTATCCTTAATCGAAGAAAAGTATTACTAGTTGAAGATGAAAAAATATATAACCAGGTATGTGGCATGATGTTGGATTTGTCAAATGTCTAAATGACACTCATAGAAAACAGGGTTGTATATGCCACTACCAATTCCCATAGATCCATGGACAGATTTGAGCATGGATTTTGTGTTGGGGATCCCAAACACACAATGAGGTAATGATTCTTTTTTTGTGGTTGTTGATAGGTTCTCTAAAATGGCTCATTACATTGCTTGCAAGAAAACTAGTGGTGCATCACGGGTGGTAGAATTGTTTTTTTCAGAAGTTGTTAGATTGCATCAGGTTCAAAACATTATTACCTCTCATAGAGATACTCAGTTATTGGGTCATTTTTGGAGGAATTATTGAAGAAAATGAGGACTAAATTATAGTTCAGCAGTTCCTATTACCCCCAAAAAGAAGGGAAAACCGAGGTGGTAAATCGGAGTTTGGGAAACCTGTTACAAAGAATTGTTGGAGAGAATCCCAGGAAGTGGGGTTTGGATTTACCTCAATGATACAGATGGATATTGGTGGCCACCCACCTTTTCCAACTGGCTCAAAACAGTTTTCTGTAAATTTTGGCAATTTACTATTTTTAGCAGTTTTCACTTTCAGGGTCATTTTGAGGGCCTAAATGAAGGTTTTTCAGGATAGAGCTTCTCAATGATCTCCTATGACATGATTGAGGCCCCAAAATTAATATCTTAGATGATACCTTTCCAACAGGCTATCATACGCCTAAAACGAAGATCGTATGCAAAAGTTACGAACCCGGGAAGTTAATGTACTAACTTACCCAAACGGGGCCCACATGACTTTTGGTGCTTCATCTCCTAGGGTTAGGTTTTTGGATGTCTAGGGTTTTTGACATTCCTGTTTATTGTAAAATTCCTTCAGATCCTCATTGTAATCATCTTCTTGCGAATGAATGCAGCCGTCACATCTCTTCTCAAAGATAAGGCGCCACCATTCGAGCAATCTTGTTTCCACTGCATTTTACAGTTTAAGCTTATTTCCTTATTTAATAGAAAACCAATTTTACTGTATCTTTGTTATTTTGTGTTAAGAATCTGTTAATAACCTATATTCATTTCATTTTTCTCATAAAATCAGGATCAGTGGTATCAGAGCGGTCTGCTCCTTGTCGTCTTAATGCATGTCCCCAACGAGGTCAGAGTACAAAGATTTGGGTCTTCAACTTGTTTCTCTTGAGGAAAAAATCTCTCACACGCCCAAGCGACCTATCATGGAAAGAGAAAATAAATATGACAGGACAAGAGATCCTTTCAAACTGTTGATTGAGGAAGCCCTCACGCAATAGAGGAATGAGATGATGGATAGTTTCGTGCAAATCCTTTTGCGGCTACCAACATGCAACACATCTTCTTCGAGCGGAGGCACCACCCCCTTCAAGGTACAAATAAACTTTGATATTCCTATATTTGAAGGTCAAATAGATGCAGATGTTGTAGACAAGTGGTTGAATCTACTAGAATGGTATTTATCTTTCCATAACTTCTCGAATAGAGAAAATATTACTTTTGCGCTCCTCAAAGTTGTCCCCCATGTCAAATATTGGTGGGAAACATTCTGTGAGAAAAAGGAAATAGAGGAACCCTCATTATTTACAGTCACAGCCACCTGGGATTCATTCAGGGATTCTATTAAGGAACAATACTACCCTGTCGGAAGTTATGATGACTTATATACCAAATGGACCACACTGCGGCAAGAAAGAGACCAAGCTGACTTATATACCAAATGGACCACATCAAAGGCAAGAAAGAGACCAAGCAAATAAGCGATTCAAGCAGTGCCAGATTTCACAAATATCTTCCATACCTTGCACACCAAGCTGGGTATCAAAGATTCAGAGTGACATATGGTGCTCAAGTATCTCAGTTATCTACATAGATACATCCAGACCAAAATGGAATTTCTAGACATCTCATCCTTGGGCACGGCCTACCGATATGCCATCAAAATCGAGAAGAATCTCAAACAAAAGACACGACAATTTGGGCCTGGGAACCCCGCACAACAAAATCCAGGAAAGGGAGGCCCCAACCCATAGAACAAAGGACAGAGAAAATATGGATAGTATCAGGACAACCAGTCCAATCCACAAGCAAAGAAGGACACTGGAAAGACAAAAAAAGATACCAGGAAGTTGTGCGACTTCCATAAGAGCCCTTGGCATAACACTATTGATTGTCACTCAAAGAATTCGTTGGTGGCCGAACTGAAAGCCTCTGAATCAGATGCAAATTATGACTCTGAACCAGAACCAGAAAGGGGAAGACAGATCATTGACGTAGAACCGAGTGCCACCATTGCTACCACCAAGCTCCAGCCTGGTGAACCAGATGATCCAGAAGAAGGAGAGCGCCTCTTCCATTCGAAAATGTGGGTAAAAGGCACCCCACTGCACTTCATCGTTGATAGTGGTAGCCAGAAGAACCTCATCTCTACAGAGGTCATCAAGCGGCTGGCCCTACCCACAATGCCTCACCCACAACCCTACACCATTGGATGGCTCCACCAAGGAAGAGATCTCGACGTTAGCCAACAGTGTCGACTATCATACGGCATCAAGCCCTTCAAAGACAAGGTATTGTGTGATGTTTCTCCTCTCGAAGTTTGTGATGTTATTTTGGGCCAAACTTATTTATGGAAAAGTCATGTTGTATATGAGTCTAGGCCTCGTAGTGTTATTATTACTTTGAACAGAAAATTGTACAGGATATCTAAGGCAATCCCACCTAGTGTTATTTCCTTGATCTCTGCTAAGAAATGTAGGAAAGTCATCTCTTAGACAGGGAATTTTGTCTTCTTCATGATTCGATCTCAGAATAAGTGAAATATCACAGCCACATCCAGGGTCTCTATGGCCGACCTCTCCACACAATAGAAGAAAGTAGATAAGGTTGTGGAAGAATAATCGGATATCTTCTCCTCACCTACCAGGGTACCTCTCCACTGCTAGGTCAAGCACCCCATCATTATGACCCCCGATGCACCGCTTCCCAATGGGCTAGTCTATCATATCTCTTTGTTAGAGAATGAGGATATCAAGTGACAAATCCAAGAACTTCTCCATAAGGGACACATCTATCCCAGCTCATCACCTTGCAGGAGCCCAATCATGCTGGTACAGAAGAAAGATGGAACCTGGTGACTTTGCATTGATTACCGGGCTCTGAATAAAATCACAGTCAAAAACCGCTACCCAATTCCCCGAATTGACGACCTCCTTAATAAACTCATAGGGGATAAATACTTCAGTAAGATTGATCTGAAGTCTGGCTACCACCAGGTCTCGATAGAACAGACAGATGTATCGAAGACCACCTTCAAGTCAAAGGAAGGTCTTTTTGAATGGTTGGTCATGCCCTTTAGTTTGACAAATGATCCAGCCACTTTCATGAGGATGATGGACGATATCCTGTGACCATTCACCAATAATTTTATAGTGGTGTATCTGTATGACATTCTCATTTACAGCAAGACTTGGGTCAAACACTTGTAGCATATTCAACAGGTTCTGCACACCCTGTGGCAGCACAAGATATATTCCAACTTGGAAAAATGCTCCTTCGGCATGGACAGGGTCCATTACCTGGGATACATCATTGATCAGCATGGTGTACATGTGGATCCAGCCAAGATCCAATTCATCCGGGACTAGCTAGCTGCAACCACACTCACTGAGCTTCTTGGGCCTTGCCAATTTCTACCACAGGTTTGTGTTGGGATTCTCCCATATTTCATGGGCCCTCAGCCAAATCACCAGGGGTGGTGGTAAGGAAACATTTGCATGGGGCCGGTCCCAACAACAATCGTTCGATGATTTGAAGCAGTGCTTGTGCTCAACCCCAGCACTTTCACTACTAGACCTGCAACATCCCTTTGAGATCGAGACAAATGCTTAAGACTATGTTGTGGGCATTGTTCTCACTCAGCAAGACCACCCTGTGGCCTATCATAGTGAGACACTATCTGATGTTGTCTGTAAGTACCCTACTTACGACAAAGAAATGTACTCCATTGTGCAAGCCTACCGCCAATGGAGACATTACATTCTTGGAAAGGAGACAGTCATCCACATTGATCATAATCCACTATAGTTTATGCAGACACAAGGAAAATTCCAGAATGACCTCCATCAAAAGTGGTCCAGATACTTGCAGCAATTCCACCTCAACATCAAGTATAAAACAGGAAGCACCAATCGTGTCGTTGATTGCCTCAGTAGACCACCATTCGCGACACTCACCACTATGATAGAATCTTGCGGCCATAAGACATTTGGATGGCCCCAACTCTATGAGACAGACCCGGACTTCGCCACCACCTACCAAATGTTGGGTGCAAACATAGTTGTCGATAATTTCTATCTTCAGGATGGGTTGTTGTTTCATCTAGGCCATATCTGTGTTCCATCAAGTGAGCGAGTGAAGGTGATCTGGGAAGCCCACTACAGTTGAGTGGCAAGACACTTCGGTGTCGAAAAGACAGTGGCGATGCTACAGAAACATTTCTACTGGCCGAAACTCCGATAGGAGGTCGGCAAGTATATCAGGTCCTACATTGTCTACGCTATTTCCAAACCAACCACTAAGAAACAGGGCCTGTACACCCCTCTTCCTACTCCTGACAGGCCATGGGAATACATCTCAATGGACTACATGTTGGGCCTCCCTTCCGCCAAGCAAGGAAATGACTGTGTTTTTGTGGTTGTTGACCTCTTTTCTAAGATGGTGATTATGGTTTCCTGCAAGAAGAGCATCATAGCAGAGGCCACTTCCAAGATCTTATTTGAATGGTTTTGGGTACATTTTGGACTCCCACAAACCATTGTCTTAGATAGGGACAATTGATTTCTCAGGACATTCTAGTCAAGCCTCTGGTCACTGCTGGACACCAAGCTAACCAAATCCACAGCCTTCCACCCCTAGATAGATGGCCAAACTGAGGTCGTAAATCAAATGGTCATGCATATCCTTCATATGTATAATTCAAAACACCCTCGCACATGGGATGAGAGCCTTCCCTATGTCCAACATAGCTACAACTGAGCCCTGCATAGCTCAACCAGCCACAGCCCCTTTCGGGTGGGGTTGGGATTCCCACCATTGGGTCCCATAGATGTTGCACTTCCCCTTTCGTTCACCTCGACCGACTCATCTCCTGTTCCAACTAAAGTTGACAAAGCCGCCCGATTCATTGAGTGGATAAAGCACATCCACCAACAGGTTCAGGATATCCTATAGAAGTCCAATGACAAGTACAAACAACGCCATGATCAACATCAGGTGCCACATAAGTTTAAGGTGGGAGACAAAGTTTGGTTGCACTTGTAGAAAGAACACCTTATAGGACCCCATCGAAAGCTTCACCCACTACGTTATGGGTCGTACACCATCACCAAGGCCATGGGGAATAATTATTTTGATCTCAACATTACTCCTTTCCTTGGCCTGCACCCAGTGTTCAACGTGGATCTCCTTCGCCCTTATTTCCCACCATTATTGGACACCTCAGACGTAGAAGAAAAACTAACACCCATAGAGATCAACCCCAACTGCATCCAACAGGCATCCAACGATCATATTGTGGAAATAGTGATCAATGGAACTTGACAGCAAAGGATCCAACTTTATCGAGTCGTCAAAGCAGGGAAGCTCCTGCACCAAGGCAAGTGGCTCACCTAGGGCCAAATTCAGCAGAAAATTCCTCATCTAATGGGGGAACTCAATGCAATGGAGACCATTGATTCCTAAAGAGGGAGGATTGATCCATATGGATATCGGTGGCCACCCACCTTTTCCAACAGGCTCAAAACAGTTTTCTGGCAATTTTGGCAATTTACTATTTTTAGCAGCTTTCACTTTCGGGGCCATTTTGAGGACCTAAATGAATGTTTTTCAGGATCGAGCTTCTAAATAATATCCTATGGTATGATTGAGGCCCCAAAATGAATCTCCTCAATGATACCTTTCCAACGGGCTATCAGACGCCTAAAACGGAGATCGTATGCAAAAGTTACGACCCCGAGAAGTTAATGTACTAACTTACCCAAACGGGGCCCACATGACTTTTGGCGCTTCATCTCCTAGGGTTAGGTTTTTGGATGTCTAGGTTTTTTGGCATTACTGTTTATTGTAAAAGGCCTTCAGAGCCTCATTGTAATCATCTTCTTGTGAATGATCATAGCCGTCACATCTCTTCTCAGAGATAAGACGCCACCATTCCAGCAAGCTTGTTTCTGCTGCATTTTACAGTTTCATCTTATTTCATTATTGAATAGAAAACCATTTTTACTGTATCTCTGTTATTTTGTGTTAATAATATGTTAATAATCTGTATTCATTTTTTTCTTCTCATAAAATCCATATCACTCAAGAATAATTTGTCTACAATAGTTCAGTGAATAGATATATAGGTAAATCCCCATTTCAGGTTGTTTACGATAGAAACCCTATGAGTGTCCTATATTTGTTGCAGCTACCACTTAGGGATAGAATCAGTGATGATCGAGAAGCATTTGCAAAACACATTTAACAGTTGCAGCAACATGTGAGACAAAAATGGAAGGCCATTAACGAACATAAAAACATTATCAAATATGTTCACCTGACGATACCAGGTATTCAATGAAAGTGATTTGGTGATGGTTTATTTACTGAAGTAGAGGTTTCCTCGAGGAACCTACAACAAACTAAAATATAAGAAAATTGGGTCATGCAAGATTCTCAAGAAAATAAATCACAATGATTATAAGGTCGATTTACTACCTGACCTCGATATCACCCATATGTTTAATGTTTTTGATTTGTATGTATTCCATGGGGAAGATCTGGTTGATGACAATGAGGCAGAGGTGGATTGGCAACATGCCATTCCAAGTAAGAAAAATGAAAAGATTGCACATGTTTTAGATAAGAAGACCCTTCCTACTCGGCAAGGAAAATAAAACCAATATTTGGTCCAGTGGGAAGGCATAGCACCAACAAAGAGTACGTGGATTACAGAGGGTGACTTACTGAACCTAGATCCCATTAAATGGCAACAATTTGAAGACAATAACTTGCAGGAGTTGAGTTCTTTTCAACTATAGGAGAATGATGTAGGGATTTTTCTTGGATTTTTTGAGGGTCATAACGTTTGACTCGGCTATCCGTTTGGGATGAAATTTTATGAGGAGTTGCATCTCGAGGAGTTCACTTCCGTGTCAATTGGATTTATCCAATGGGACATCGTTTCGACACTTTTTCAAGGCCAAATTCCTTCATATAAGGCCTCAAATTGGGGTTTTATTGTTTTTACAGGAATTTTTAATTTTTCAATTATCATTTATCTCTTAGTTTATGAGCTTAATCAGAAAAATGAGTTGACAAATAATGTCATGCTAGTTATCTCTTAGTTTGCAAGAATTTTCTAAATTTAGTTGTTTTTCTAAAATTAGTTGTTTTCGAAAATCACATATAGTAGTTATAAAGGGTTGAACTTCGATGTAAATGTTAGGATGGAGAAGGAATAAAAGAGATTTATTTTTCCAATCTCCTATGTTTTCATGGTCTATTTGATCTTGTGAATGAATATCAGGCTTTGGCTACATCATTTGGTATTAGAGTAGGAAGATGGCTAGGAGAGGAAGAGGAAGACAGGGTCTTTATCAGATGCACAGAGATATGCAAAACCTCCAAAGGCAAGTAGAAGATCTTACAAGCATATTGGCTAGTCAAAGAATAATACAAAGAGAAGTGTCTGAAAAGGAGACAGACCAAGGAAAAGTAGATCAACATATAGAACATGAAGAACAATTAGAGAGCTTGTCTTTTGAAAAACTGATGCTCATGGCTCTAGAAGGGAGAAATGATAGGATCAAGATGGAAGTTTTAGAATATGTAGAGAATCTTAAACCAGAGGAGTTAATAAATTGGTTGAACGCTATGGATAATTTTTTTGATAGTATTGGTTTAGCAGGACATTTTGGAAATGATAAGATGCTAGCCTTAATCGAAGATAAGTATTACTGGCCAACGATGAAAAAATATATAACCATGTATGTGGCATGATGTTGGATTTGCCAAATGTTTAAAGGACACTCATCGAACACAAGGTTGTATATGCCACTACCAGTGCCCACAGGTCCATGGACAAATTTGAGCATGGATTTTTTATTGGGTATCCCAAACACATGGAGAGGTAATGATTCTATTTTTGTGGTTGTTGATAGGTTCTATGAAATGTATCATTTCAATGCTTGCAAGAAAACTAGTGATGCATCACGGGTGGCAGAATTGTTTTTTACAGAAGTCGTTAGATTGCATGGGGTTCCAAAAAATATTACCTCGGATAGAGATACTCAGTTCTTGGGTCATTTTTGGAGGACTTTATGGAAGAAAATGGGGAATAAATTACAGTTCAACAATGCCTATCACCCCCAAACATATGGGAAAACCGAGATGGTAAATTGGATTTTGGGAAACTTGTTATGAAGCATTGTTGGAGAGAATCCCAAGGAGTGGGATTTGGATTTACCTCAAGCAGAATTTGTCTACATTAGTTTAGTGAATAGATTTACAGGAAAATATCCATTTCAGGTTGTTTACGATAGAAACCCTATGGGTGTACTTGATTTGGTGCAACTACCACTTGGTGATAGGATCAATGATGATGCGGAAGCATTTGAGGAACACATTCAATAGTTGCAGCAACAAGTGAGACAAAAATTGCATGCCAGTAATGAACAAAACAAATTTATCAAATATGCTTTCTGACAATACCAGGTATTCAATGAAATTTATTTGGTGATGGTTTATTTATGGAAGGATTGGTTTCCTTGAAGAACCTACCACAAACTGAAGTATAAGAAAATTGGTTTGTGCAAGATTCTCAAGAAAACCAATTTTTCAATTATCAGTTATCCCTTAGTTTATGAGCTTAATCAGAAAAGAGAGTTTACAAATAATGGCATGCTATTTAGCTCTTAGTTAGTGGTTAGTTTTAGAGTCATGCGAGAATTTTCTAAATTTAGTTGTTTTTCTAAGAAATGGTTATTTTTCTAAAATTGGTTGCTTTTGAAAATCCAATATAGTAGTTATAAGGGGTTGAACTTCGAATATAATTGTTAGGATGGAGAAGGAATAAAAGAGAGTTGTTTTTCCATTCTTATGTTTTTTCATGGTTTATTTGATCTTGTGAATGAATCTCATGCTTTGGCTACATCATTTGGTATCAAAGAGAGAAGATGGCTAGGAGAGGAAGATGAAGAGCAGGTCTTGATTAGATGCATAAACATATGAAAAAATTCCAAAGGAAAGTAGCAGATCTTACAAGCATACTGGCTAGTCAGATAATAATACAAAGTGAAGTTTCTAATGAGGAGACGGACCAAGGAAATGTAGATCAACATGTAGAACATGAAGAAGAACATGAATAACATGAAGAAGAACAATTAGAGTGTGTGTCTTTTGAGGAAATGATACTCAGGGCTATAAAAGGGAGAAATGATAGGATCAAGATGGAAGTTTTAGAATATGCATATAATCTTAAACAAAACGAGTTAATAGATTGGTTGAACACCATGGATAAAAAAAATTACAGTAGTGGCTTGGTAGGACATTTTGGAAAGGATAAGACGCTAGCCATAATCGAAGATAAGTATTACTGGATGAAGATGAAAAATGATATAACCAAGTATGTGACACTCATAGAACACCGGGTTGTATATGCCACTACCGGTGCCCACATGTCCATCGACAAATCTGGGCATGGATTTTGTGTTGGGGCTCCCAAACACACAACGAGGTAATGATTATATTTTTGTGTTTGTTGATAGGTTCTCTAAAATGGCTCATTTCATTGCTTGCAAGAAAACTAGTGATGCATCCCGGGTGGTAAAATTGTTTTTTTCAGAAGTTGTTAGATTGCATGGGGTTCCAAAAACTAGTACCTATGATAGAGATACTTTGTTTTTGGGTCATTTTTGGAGGATGTTTTAGAATAAAATAGGGACTAAATTACAATTCAACAGTTTCTATAACCCCCAAACACATGGGAAAATTGAGGTGGTAATTTGTAGTTTGGGAAATCTGTTACAGAGCATTGTTGGAGAGAAGCCCAAGCAGTGGGATTTGGATTTACCTTAAGCTGAATTTTCCTACAATAGTTCAGTGAATAGATCTACAGGTAAATCTCCATCTCAGGTTGTTTATGGTAGAAACCCTATGGGTGTCCTAGATTTCATGCAACTACCTCTTGGGGATAGGATCAGTGATGATGGGGAAGCATTTTCATAACACTTTCAACAGTTGCAGCAAAAGGTGAGACAAAAATTGCAGGCCAGTAATGAACATAACAAAATTTTGAAAGATGCTCACCGATGATACTAGGTATTCAATGAAATTGATTTGGTGATGGTTTATTTACGGAAGGAGTGGTTTCCTCGAGGAACCTACAACAAACTGAAGTATAAGAAAATTGTTTCATGGAAGATTCTCAAGAAAATCAATGAAAATGCTTATAAGGTCGATTTACCAGTTGACCTCTATATCTCCCATGTGTTTAACATTTCTAATTTGTATATCTTCCATGGGGACGATATGGGTGATGAAAGTGAGGCAGAGGTGGATTGACAACACACCATTCCAAGCAAGGAAAATTAAAAGATTGCACATATTTTAGATAAGAAGACCCCTCATACTCGGCAAGGCCAATACAACCGATATTTGGTCTAGTGGGGAGTAGCACCAACAGAGAGTACGTGGATTACATAGGGTGAATTACAGAACCTATATCCCATTAAATGCCAACAGTTTGAAGAAAGTAACTTGCAGGAGCTGTATTCTTTTCAACCAGAGGAGAATGATGTAGGGATTTTTCGAGGATTTTTCGGGGGTCATATATTTTGACTCGGTTATATGTTTGGGCTGAAATTTTACGGGGACTTGAGTCTCAAAGAGTTCACTTTTGTTCTAATCGAATCTAACGGACTAGACATCATTTTGAAAGTTTTTCAGGGCCAAATTCCTTCGTATAAGGCCTCAAATTGGGGTTTTAGTGTTTTTACGGGAATTTTTAATTTTTCAATTATCAGTTATCTCTTAGTTTATGAGCTTGATAAAAAAACAGAGTTGACAAATAATGACATGCTAGTTATATTTTAGTTAGTGGTCAGTTTTAAAGTCATGCAAGAATTTTCTAAATTTAGTTGTTTTTCTAAAATTAGTTGTTTTAAAAAATCCCAGATAGTAATTATAAGGGGTTGAAATTCGATTGTAATTGTTAGGATGGAGAAGGAATAAAATAGATTTATTTTTCCATTCTCCTATTTTTTCATGGTTTATTTGATCTTGTGAATGAATATCAAGCTTTGGCTACATCAATTGGTATCAGAGTGGGAAGATGGCTAGGAGAGGAAGAGGAAGAGCAGGTCTTCCTCAGATGTGCAGAGATATGAAAAACATCTAAAGGAAAGTAGCATATCTTACAAGAATATTATCTAGTCATAGAATAATACAAAGAGAAGTCTCGGATAAAGAGACAAATGAAGGGAATAATGAAAACTTGGCTCGATGTCGTTGGGATCAATAGGGCTTTGCGAAAACCCTAGTGAAAAGCCTATCTTGTATGGGTCTCCCCCCTGCAAATGGAAGTTTAGCACCAAAGGTATTTGTGTTTCACCCAAACGATGCCACTGACTACATAAGATGAACCCAGAAGGGGGGTGGAACCCCCCTCTTACCAAAATGTCACCGCCAACAACAAGGAAGGATTTTGGGTGAAGCGACCTGCCTTTGAGCCATCGCCTCAATTGCGATATCATCCCTTAGCCAAGGAACAAGGGGTTTAGTAAATAAATGAAAGTTGAGACAAGAACATCTCATCCAAAGGAATCTCACGGATGGGAACCAGGGAAATGCATTCCCCAATTGGAAAAGCCGCCATGGTACACCATTATCTCAACCATGGTTGGTGAACACACCCAATTCATGAGGGAGAATGATCTCATTGGCAAGTTTCTAGGCCTATGGCCTTCCAAAAGAGACCTTATGAGATGGACCAAAGACTAGTGGAACCCCAAGGGAGACTATGAAGTGCATCTCAACTCCAAGGGGTTTTTCATGGTCATCCTCTATAGTTTGGAATATAAGAATAAGACTTTTTTATAATGGGTCATACTTCTACAAATCTGTTGGGCTATTCCTCATATTCTAGACAGATCGTTTCAGCTCATAGAAGGAAAACTTCAGAATGGAAATGGTATGGATAAGATTATATTCCCTACCGTGAGAGTTCTGGTTGGAGGAAATCCTCATGGGAATATGGAACACTCTGGGAAGATATGTGAAATCATATGAAGCCAAAAATCAGAGGAAATACACTTCCTACACTCGAATATGCGTCTACATGGACATATAGAAGGCTCTACCAGGATCAATAACCCTAGAATATGAGGATGAGAATTGGAATCAAACGATGGACTATGAGAATAGTCCTTTCTACTGCAAAAAGTGCCATGAGCACGGTCACCTCTTTCGTGACTATCCCTTGAATGTCTAGAACCAAAAAGCAGGAGAGGGGAATCAAAAGGAAGGCTACACTATAGTCACAGGAAGGAAAAGACATCCCCCCAAAAAACAAACTCAAGAAATAACTCAGAATATCCCCACCAAAAACTCCTTTGACATTCTTAATCAACTCCTGGAGGAAGAGGAGGTAGGAAATCCACACAAAAAATAAAGTCAGGACAAGGAAAAGGGTAAGGAAAAGCATCAAACGGAATCAAGAAAACAAAACAATCAATAAACAAGCCTAGTAGCCCAGCATAATATGGACAAGCTATAGGAGGGGGAGACACTTCAATGTAGCTCGATGAACAAGATCTAGCAGATATAGATCTAGAAAAAGTGGAGGAGGCCTTCAACAGAAAGGAACTGCAAACCATCCTAGTGGAACAACTGAGAAAGGTTCATAATTTTTTTATCGATTCTACTACAGGATCCACCTCAAGATTAGGGATCTCCTTAGATCCGGCCATTGAGTTGAAATGTACCTCCCATGAAAGAAAGCGACGAGGCCAAAAATCCGCACATCAACTCATTAAGTAGGTAGGGAACTACATGCTCAACTCAGGGAAGATCCAGAGACTCACGGAGGGGTATCTCCATCCACCTAATAACTCATGATGATGAATATCATAACATGGAATATAAGAGGGCTTAATGGAAGATCCAAGCAAAGGAATCTTCAAGACAATATTCGTGCCGAGAATCCAGAAATTCTCCTTTTTACAGGAAACAACATGTGACGGCGAATAATCTGAGGACATATTTTAGCGTTGTTGGAGGGCCTGTAACTCCATTCATACCGACTCAAATGGGGTTGTCGCGGGCCTAGCAATCTTGTGGAATCTGGCCAAAGTCATCATAGGCCAACCCTTTTCCATGGTAGGCATGCTTATGACTCACTTCAAAGTAATAGGGTCTACCAAAGAAGGTATGATTACAAATTCTTACGGGCCTCAAAGTGCACATGAAAAAGATTTGTTTATGGGAAGAATAGCCACTATCCAGATGCTTCTAGGTTCGTATAACTGGTTTATTGGTGGTGACTTCAATATCATCCTACCGCTGGAGGAAAAGATAGGAGGGACCAAGTTTCTAGACCAAGACAATGGTAAGTTCTGAACCCTCATAGATCAACTGAATTTAATAGATATAGAAACTAGAAATGGAATCTTCACCTGTTCCAACTATAGATCTGGGCATCAGCATGTGGAAAGTAGATTGGATCATTTCCTCATATCATAATCACTGATGCTGGAGGATTCGATCATCGAAGCCAACATCCTCCCAAAAGATAGCTCAGATTACTGGCCAGTCTCGCTCTGTCTCGACACTGGAGCCACGCCCAAGATCAAACCCTTCAGATTTGAGAAGTTCTGGCTCACTCACTTGGACTTTTAAAATATTTCAAAATTATGGTGGGAGAAAGAAGAAATAGATCATGGCACTTTCATGTACAAATTTGAGCAAAGGTTAAAAAACTTTAAGGAAAAACTAAAGAGTTGGAACAAGAATGTATTTGGGAACATTATGCAAAGGAATCAGGAAATTGAGCAACTCCTAGAAACATTGTAAAAGATATTTATCACTGGGGACAGAATGGCAGCCTTAATGATGGAGGAGGAGAAGATTAGAGCAAAACTAAAAGAGAGGAAGGAACATGAAGAAATACTCTAGAGGCAGAAATCCAGAGTACAATGGCTTAAGGAAGGCTAAAAGAACACCAAGTTCTTCCACATATCCATGGGGCACAGATGATAAATAAAAAAATTCACTCAACTAGAATACATTCATGGTAACCCCATCCAGGACCATCCAAGTAGCAGAGGAATTGACCAACTACTACAAATATCTTCTAACAGAACCCATCAAAGACAAAATTCCCGCTATTCGCAAAATCACTAGGCACATCCCCTCCCTAGTCACACAAGAACATAGTGAAGCCTTGACAAGGAAAATCACTCAAAAGGAAGTGGATCAAGAAAACAAAGAGATGCCCCCGAGTAAATCTCCTGGGCCAAACGGATTCACGATAGACTTCTTCCACTATTGTTGGGTGATGATCAGGGAAGAAGTCTGGCAAGTAGTTGAGGAATCAAGCACTTCAGGGCAAGTTCTCTCATCTTTCAATGCCACCTTTCTCACTCTCATTCCAAAGGAAGAAAGGGTAACACACCCAAGCAATTTAGGCTGATATCACTTTGCAATGTTATCTAAAAAATCATCACCAAGGTCATTTCCCTGCAACTCAAACCGATCTTTACTTACATCATCTCCAAAGAGAAAGTTGGATATGTGGAGGGAAGGAAAATCATGGATATCGTTATCCTATTCCATGAGGTCATTCATTCACTAAAATCAACAAGAACCCCAGGTATGCTCATTAATATTGACCTCTCCAAATATTTTGACAGAATAAGATGGAAATACACGAGCTCCCTCCTCGAAGCCTTTGGATTTAATAATCTCTGGGTGGACTGAATCAGATGGCTCACTTCCTCATCCTTCTTCTCTGTCCTTGTCAATGGAGTTCCCTCCCAACTCTTTTCTCCCTCTTGGGGTATTCGACAAGGGGATCCCCTCTCCCCCTTCATGTTTTTCATAATGGCGGAAGGTATGGGGTGCTACATCGAATCCTCAGTTGAGGAGGGATCTATCAAAGGCTTACCTCTCCACAACCTCCATCCAACCCCCTCCCAAAGTCAATTTGTCGATGACACCCTACTGATGAATAAACCAACTACCCAGGAAGCTAATAAGCTTAAAACAGTCCTCATAGACTTTGTTGGAGCTTTAGGAACTTCCTTAAACCTCTATAATTCACACCTATACTTCTTCAATACCCCAATGGAAATTCAAAACCACATCTCTCAACTTCTGGGCATCCCCAAGAGCTCCCTTTCGTCCAATTTTTCTAGGTGTTCCTCTCACGGGAGTGGCTACACGTAACATCTCCTGGGACAATCTACTACTCTCCATTTCCAACAGGATCAGTAACTAGACCTTTAGATCACTTAATATTGCAGCCCGCTTGGTTCTTCTAAAGTTTGTTCTCCAAGTTCTACCAACTTACCTCTTCACTGCTCTAGCATCCCCCCAGTATGTCATCAGATCTATCAAAAACCTCCAACGTATATTCATGTGGCATGGACACCATCCAAACAAAAAGTGGGCACCGGTGGGATCGGATAAAATCTATAGGCCTAAATATCTAGGGGGTCTGGGCCTCAAATATCCAGGAACAATCAACCGAGTAATGGGGGGGGGGGAATTTGGTGGTGTTGGCTCAATCACCCCACAGAACTCTAGGAAATAATATGGAAAATAAAATACACTCCCAACAGTAGAGAATAGCTTCTAATCAGATTCAATGATCGAATTCATGGATCAAATATCTAGAACACGACTTGGAACAACCGAATGCTCATACAGAAGCATGTTTTCTGGGAGATTAGGAATGGACAACACTCCCTGTTCTGGAAAGACTCCTAGAAACAACAACCGACTCTAACCACTATTGAATACCTCACCCTCTTTATCAACAAATGCAATCAAGGGATTCCCTACACGTAAAGGACATATGGAAAGAAAACAATATGCAACACCCCTGGTGCAGATGGAAAATTGAACCCCATGAATTACACATTTAGGCAGAAATGGACCTATAGACCTGGAGGGACTATGTAAATCAGAGGAAAATCCACATTAGGGAAGGACCAAACATCCTCATATGGGGCCATTCCCCAACAGGTAACTTCTAAGTCAAAGAAGTATATCATCTCCAGGAAAATCACCAAGGGAAACCAAAGGAGCACATATGGAGCAAGATATGGAATCCAAAGTTCTAGTCAAAAGTATCGATCTTCCTCTGGATAATTTCCCAAAATTTCATACTCACATGGGACAACCTTCAAAAATGAGGGTTTGTAGGCCCTTCAATCTACCCCCACTATCAGCAACAGGAAGAGGCAATGGATCACTTACTAAACCATTGCAACCACAGTGAAGCCATATTTGATATGGTTTCACAACTAATGCATCGTTCCAACATAAATCGGGCCAGCTTCATAAGCACCATGGAAAATTTTGATTCAATCTCCTACCAAAACCCAATCCTGGACTACATCTGGCAGCTAATACCACGCTTCACAGTTTGGAAAATTTGGAAAGAAAGAAACAAAATAATTTTTTTCTCCACTTCTTCCCCCCCTCACTCATCCTAGGAAAGAAACATAAACCTAATTCAGGAAATTATCATAGTTGAGCATTGGACCTAGGAGGACCTTAAGTGCAATCCTAGGGAATATCACATCCTCCAGGCCTAGCAGCTAAATCTCACCGATGGATCGCAAAAGAAGGATATATGCAATACCAATATTGGTCATAGTCCATGCACTTGGTCCCCTCCTCCCCCGGGTTTTTTCAAACTAAAATTTGATGGTTCTTCAAAGGGGACCCCGGGACCAGGGGGTTTTGGAGCGATTATAAGAGATTGTGAGGGGAAAATTATACACTACGCAACATTCTATTTGGGACTCAATACTAACAATGTTGTATAACTTTGGAGCCTACTTAGAGGGGTCAATTTAGCAACTTATCATAACATATACCAGCTCATAGTGGAAGGGGATTCCCATATCATCATCCATCTCATCACCAAAATCATCCATGGCTCACACCCCTCAGATGTCTCACCCAACTAGAGAATACTAGGATTGTTGGAATACTTCAAGTCCCTCCTACATCCCCATATCACTCTCATCCCATCCCATGTGAAAAGATATGCTAACAAAATTGTAGATTGTGTGGCCAACGAGGGAGTGGACTCTAAGGAAGAGTTGATCCAATGGAACACTCAAACCTCTCCACAGACCATGCTACTAGATCGTTGTCTGGACCTCGCCAGAAGATATTATATGGCCCTGGATGGGATGCCATGTAGCATAAGGAGACCATGCAGTTCTCCTGTTAACTCAGCCATAATTTTTTCCAACTGTCATCCCTCACCTCAGTCTTGAATGGAGGGAGACCTTAATAACCTGCAGAGGAAGGGAGGACAACTCCCTCGCATCATCTTAATGGCGGTCTTGTGGATTAATGGACGGAGGTGGGTGCTGAGTACGGGTGGATGCATTGCAGTCATGTTTTCCCCTTGGATATTTATCTCACTCATCCATGGCTTGCATTACTTCCCCTTGATTCTCTGTCACCTCGCTCGACCCAGGAAATGGGTTTTATCACAGTTGTTTCTTCTGGCTACAATTCAATTGATTCTTCTTCCCCCTGGCTCAGCCATGTTGAGAGAGAGAGGAAATCATAGGCGAGGCCCTTCCTGGTACAGTCAAACATCCAAGAAGAGACGACTGCATAATATGGAGCAGGCCCTGTCCATTTCTAGGAATCAATGCACAACAAGGCCTCATACTCCTCCAATGGCCTATGTCGAGGAGGAATTCCTGGAGGAACCTATCCAGGTTCCACCAGAATCCCTCCTCTACACGGTCTTATATGATTAATTGCATCCCCACACCAGCAAAGTGGATACATGTACTGAGGCATCCATGGAAGGAACCACATGCATTATTTAGGAGGAATTCCTCCACACAGCCCTAGGCACTTACACTCACCCAAGCACTAGTGAAATGGTTGTAGGAGCAGTGGCAGATATGGAAGGAGTCACCTACACTATGCAGGAGGATTTCCCCATCTCAATGCCTCCACCGTTGAATGCAATTTAGGAATGTGACCCGTCTCCCCCCATCCTCTTCAGCCCATAGCAGTTGTAGCTCATTTTCGACATCAGAAGCTACATGGTGGACCATCTTCATCGCAACACCCTCATCCACAATAGGATTGATATGTTTTTCGATGCATTTTCGAATGCACCAGCCAAGCAGCGGTGCCTGACCTATGCGTAGCCCTTCGTTATCCAGCTCAGTGATGGAATCTTCCACAGTGGGGCTTCGGATGACAGGTCCCATGGTCCGTAAATCCATGCTAATGATTAGATTCACACATTTCTTAGAGCTCCACCAGCACAGTGATGGTGCTTTTTTCTTGTTAACCTACACTGGTACTCTACTCATTTCCTGTTTAGTTTCCACTTTTCAGAAGTTGTTAGTTTGTTCTAGATTACACAAACAGTTATGTTAGCACTCTCATCTGCCACCTTATCTAGTTTCCAATTGGCAGGACAAGGGGCTGATGCATTTTTTGGCCGAAAGTATAATAGGCAGCCACATGTTTCGGTTTCCACTATTTTTTCGGAACAAGTGGCATACCAGTGACATGTATCAATTTTGTATAGTGACAACATAGTAATAGGAATTACCTATTTTTATTTACAAAAAAAAAAAGGAAACAAACCAAGGAAATGTAGATCAACATATAGAACATTAAGAAGAACAATTAGAGCACGTACCTTTTGAAGAAATGATGCTCAAGGCTCTAGAAGGGAGAAACGATAGGATCAAGATGGAAGTTTTAGAATATGCAAGGAGTCTTAAACCAGAGGAGTTAATAGATTGGTTGAACACCATGGATGAATTTTTTGATAGTAGTGGTTTGGAAGGATATTTTGGAAAGGACAAGACATTAGGCTTCATCGAAGATAAGTATTACTGGTCGAATATGAAAAATGATATAACCAGGTATGTGGCACAATGTCGGATTTGTCAAAGGTCTAAACAAAACTCACATAACACAGGGTTGTATATGCCTCTACCAATGCCCATAGGTCCATGGACATATCTGAGAATGGATTTTGTGTTGGGGCTCCCAAACACATAGTGAGGTAATGATTCTATATTTTTGGTTGTTGATAGGTTCTCTAAAATGGCTCATTTCATTGCTTGTAAGAAAACTACTGATGCATCGCGGGTGTCAGAATTGTTTATTTCAAAAGTTGTTAGATTGTATGGGGTTCCAAAAACTATTACCTCTGATAGAGATACTCAGTTCCTGGGTCATTTTTGGAGGAATTTATGGAAGAAAATGGGGACTAAATTACAATTCAACAGTGCCTATCACCACCAAACAGATGGGAAAACCGAGGTGGTAAATCAAAGTTTGGGAAACTTGTTACGGAGCATTGTTGGAGAGAAGCCAAAGCAGTGGGATTTTTCATTACCTCAAGCAAAATTTGCGTACAATAGTTCAGTGAATAGATGTTAGAGAAATATTTTCTTCACCCTATGCAATCTTGCAGAGAGGGCCTTATTCTATTTCCCTATGCAGACTTACTTTCCCTGATTGATGAATCCAGAGACAAAAATAAATATTTTTCCACTTGTACACACCTTGCAAGCTATACAACAAGCATATACACTGGATAATCCACTACAGCCCGTGTACATCGGGATTTGTGCCAGAAAATAAAAATTAAATGTTGGGTTTCCATGTCACGACAGGAGATCTTTGATCCTTGGCCTTCCATATATTGGAAACGTTCTGACTCGGCCCTTCAGATGCATTTTGAAGGATATAAAGAAGCCAATTCTGAGATATGGAAAAGGGGGAGAGATTGAGAGAAAAGTTACTCTGGAGAAATTATTACTTCATTATTGAGTTTGCATCCCTTTGTCCTTTAATTCTGAACACAGTGTTCATCCCCCAAACTCTTCCCTTACTGATGGAGAACCACTTTGTCTCCCTTATATGAGCTTTCCTTTGGTGGAGGATTGAAGTGGTGGAGGCCTAGTTAGAAGGAACTCAGCTTCTTGGTTCTGAACCATGCCGACATGAAAGTCTGTAATGTTTCACTTGTGTTGATCATTTATTAATAGAAATACTCCTTTCCTGTACAATTGATATCTTACAAATATATGTGGTATCATCCATGGGAATGTTTGTTTTGTATATTGATGGATTCTGCTATCTAATGTGCTAACCTGATATATTATCACTATATGCTTGCTTTGTCTGTTTGTTGAGAACTTGTTGCAAGTATAAAGATTTGGGTCGAAGTGCTCAACGGTGAACATCATCAAACGTTTGGATGAGGTAGGCCTATTTCTTACTCCTCTAGCACATTAGTTTTTATAGCATATGTTGGAATTGAGTTGATTTATGTAGTCATACCTGTTTGTTGTGGTTCACCCTAGCCATAGAGAGATTTTCCTCGTAACAATAGATCTACAGGTAAATATCCATTTCATGTTTTTTATGGTAGAAAACCTATGAGTTTCCTAGATTTGGTGCATATACCACTTGGGGATAGGATCAATGATGATGGGGAAGCATTTGCAGAACACATTCAACATGCAACAACACATGAGACAAAAGTTGCAGTCTAGTAATGAACATAACAAAATTATCAAATATGTTCACTGACGATACCAAGTATTCAATGAAAATGATTTGGTGATGTTTTATTTACAGAAGGAGCATTTTCCTTGAAGAACCTATGACAAATTGAAGTATAAGAAAATTGGTGCATGCAATATTCTCAAGAAAATCAATGACAATGCTTATAAGGTCAATTTACTAGCTGACCTCGATATATCCCCTGTGTTTAACATTTATAATTTTTATATATTTCATGGAGACAATATGGGTGATGACAGTGAGGTAGAGGTGGATTTGCAACAGGCCATTCCAAGCAAGAAAAAGGAAAATATTGCACATGTTTTAGATAAGTAGACCCTTCATACTCGGCAAGGCCAATACAACTGATATTTGGTCCAGTGGGAAGGCATATCACCAACAGAGAGTACGTGGATTACATAGGGTGACTTACTAAACCTAGATCTGATTAAATGGCAACAGTTTGAAGACATTAACTTGCAGGAATTTCGTTCTTTTCAACCAGAGGAGAATGATGTAGGGATTGTTCAGGGATTTTTCGAGGGTCATAACTTTTGACTTGGCTATCCATTTTGGATGAAATTTTATGAGGAGTTTCATATAGAAGAGTTCACTGCCGTTTCGATCATATTTATCTAATGGGACATCGTTTCGACACTTTTTCAGGGCCAGATTCCTTCATATAAGGCCTCAAATTGGGGTTTTAGTGTTTTTACGAGAATTTTTAATATTTCAATTATCATTTATCTCTTAGTTTATGATCTTAATCAGAAAACCAAGTTGAAAAATAATGTCATGTTATTTGGCTCTTAGTTAGTGGTCATTTTTAGAGTCATGTAAGAATTTAATCCCAGATAGTAGTTATAAGGGGTTGAAATTTGATTGTAATTGTTAGGATGGAGAAGGAATAAAAGAGATTTATTTTTCCATTCTCCTTTGTTTTAATGGTTTATTTGATCTTGTGAATGAATCTCGGGATTTGGCTACATCATTTGGTATCAGAGTGAGAATATGGCTAGAAGACGAAGAGGAAGAGCATGTCTTGCTTAGATGTGAAGAGATATGAAAAATATCCAAAGGCAAGTAGCATATCTTACAAGAATACCGGCTAGTCAAAGAATAATACAAAGAGAAGTGTCTGATGAGGATACATACCAAGGAAATTTATATCAACATATATATCATGAATAAGAACATGAAGAACATGAAGAATAACAATTAAAGCGCGTGTGTTTTGAAGAAATTATGCTTAGGGCTCTAGAAGGGAGAAATGACAGGATCAAGATGGAAGTTTCAGAATTTGCAGGGAATCTTAAACCAAAGGATTTAATAGATTGGTTGAACACCATGGATAAATTTTTTGAATCGTAGCATATGCCAAAGGAAAAGAAGGTGAAATTTTCATGCACCAAGATGAAGGGTCATGCCATGATCTGGTGGGATCATGTTCATAAATAAAGAGTAAGAAAACGAAAAGAAAAAATTAATACCTGGAGCAAGATGGAAAAAAAAGTATGAGATTTTTTTTTTCCTCTAGACTATGCCTAGACCATTTTTCATAGATTTCATAACTTGAAGCAGAACTTGTCCACCGTGGAGGAAATCACAATTTATTTTTATCAGTTGCCCATTCACGTGGGGCACCAAGAAACTGATGGGAAATTGGTTGCAAGGCATGTGAATTGTTTAAAATTTTCTATTCAAGATGAACTAAGCATGCATAGAGTTCGCAGCGTGGAAGAGGTGTATCAATTAGCCTTAAAGGCCAAGGAAAAGATAAACCAAAAATTTTCTCAAAGGAATAGAGGAGCAAGGAGGGGTACATCGTCTGCCTCACAGGGTGGTTTTAACTATGGCAGAGGTGAATCATCCCAAGGATCTAAGAAAGTAGAAGATACTCAACAACGTAACCTGAATCAACCACATGGAAGAGGATTTCAGAGGGATATATTTTACGATGGTGGAAGAGGATGATCGTATGTGTGTTTCGGGTGTGGTCTAGAGGGGCATCGATTATTTGAATGCCCAAGTTATAACATACAAGAGTCAAAGAAAGGGAAAAAACCTAGTTTGAACTTGGTCCAAGCTAATAATGAAGAAGAAGGAGTTGAATCTAAAGTCCCACCTGATATGGGGGAGAGTCTCATGATACGGAGGTAAATGGTGATTCCTGAAAAAAAAGAGCAAAGGCAGGGTAATAGCAATGAAGATTCTTAGCTTCGAACAAATATTTTTCGAACCATATGCACTTCTGGGGGAAAGGTATGTCCATTTATTATTGATAGTGGTAGTTCTAAGAATATAGTTTCCAAAGATATGGTAGATAAGTTGAAATTACGTTGTGAAACACATCCCCATCCTTACCGAACTGCATTTTTCAAAAAGGGGAATGAAGTCACCATTAATAAAATATGTTTGATCAAGTTTTTCGTTGGTAAGATTTATAAAGATAAAGTATGGTGTGATATCATTCCAATGGATGGATGCCATTTGCTATTGGGGAGGCCTTGGAAATATGACAGAAAAGTCATGCATCATGGAGGAAAGAATACATACACCTTTTGGAAGGATGGATGAAAATCCGTCTTATTGCCCCTTAAGGATGAGGGAAAAGCTGAGAATATGTTGTCAGAAAGAGATTTTGTTAAGGAAATGATAGAAACAATATTCATCTATGCATTAATTGTGCAAAAAGGAGCAGTGGAAGACATTCCAATTCCTACTGAAGTGGAAAAGTTACTAAAATAATATTTTTATGTTATCCCTAATGAACTATGTTGGTGCAATTATTTGCATAATATATTACCAAACATAAATTATCAAACAAGATTCGTAATCAGTAGAGTTGATGCACTATATGTGTCGATAACAGATATGCTCCTATGTCTGTTTAGTATAGCTTAGATAAGAAAACCATCAATAACAAAATACTATGTTTTCACACTTCAAAGATAACACTATTCACACAATTCGGAAATTCAAAAGCAAAAATTGGAATCATGCACTCAAAATATTTTTCTCAGATAATTCCTTGTCCATTTACAATCTCATGAAGTGTAAATATGGACTTTGATTCTGTTATTTGTATCTACTATCCTTAAAAACAACTAACAAGCAAATCTGGGCACACTTCAACAATAACAGAAGATAAATATCATAGTAAAACTCTCAAGCAAACACTCAATTGAAAAAGCTCTTGCTCACATAACAGATCTGTTCATTATAGGCTCGTGAAAATAAGAGATGAAATCAGATCTTGTTCGTTGTAGCAATTGAAAACAATAATCAACAATTCACTCTTAAACAGAAAGGAATCATAACTCAATTATGTTCAATCAAACCTGTGTAGTACAAAAAATAGTCAATGTAATTGAGAGGATTCATTAAATGGTGTATGAAGGTGAGAGATGAAGTCTAATCTCATTTCCTATAACAAATCACTTCAAACTTGCAAGAAATTTTTATCTAATTTTGCACACACTTCAAAATCAATTGATTCATCACAAACAGAAATTTAATACAATCTTACAATCTTGCAATTCTGGAAACTACTTCATTTCTACACAGAAAACATAATTTTTAATGAGATGTTCCATTTAATGGCTTATGTAATTCGAATGATGGACTCCCAAATGTTCTTGTGGTTCCACACTTTGCAATCAATTCTAATAGTGAAATCAAAAATGAAATAAAAGCAACAAGTACAGAAAATAGAAATCTATACTAATAATTTACAATGAGCTTACCAAGCTGGATCGGTGGCCCTTGTCGATGCCAACATGGAATATTTTAGATCAGAAGATGAAAAATTCTAAGAGACACAAAGGATCATTGAATTCAAACTTCCATTGATCTTCAACAAATGAATTTACAAAAGGATTTGGTTCAGAAATCCAATTTGCAGCATACCAATTCCTCTCCCTTTTGGCTTAGCCATCACTCAATTTATATGATTTTTACATTACAAATTTGGATCTAGACTATCCATACAAATCAAAACCATTTTACATCAATGGATATCGAGTACAACCACTTATCTAATCAAGGAAATTTATTTCCCACGAATCTAGGCATGATCCTGGAATTTTTGGAAAAATGGAAATAATTTAGGATGAAACGTTCCCCCTTAGATGGAGGCCCATATGTGTGATATCGTGAGACTCTGGCTCTCAATTCTAAAATAAAACACTTCTCCGGACAAAACCCATGTCCCCAAATTTTGATATTCATATTCATATTCCCATAAATCGAGGCGAAAATCCAGTACCGAAATGTTGGTACCGAAATCCTGTAGGTAGTTGTTTTAGTACCGTAATACACACAGTCACAATCCTGAGTACCGGATTAGGCACATGACTTGGTACTGGAATAGCGCAGAGTGTGCATTACCGGAATAGGTGGAGCTTTGAGTACTGGATCGAAGCTTCTTAGGATTCAAACGATTAAGATCATACAAAATCAAACATTTAATCGAATTAACTAAAGAAAAACTAAACAAATCATCCCTTAATCATAAGTTACCTCTCATGCACATGAACAAGGTCATCAAGTGTATTTATGGAGGAAACAGTAAATTAGATACACATATCATAGGTAAAATTGACTCAGACAGAGACAATATAGGGTAATAGAGGTGTCAATACTGAGACTCAACATTCCCCAATGCTTAAGTCATTGCATGTCCTCATGAAACAATGATCTTTAAAATTTCAAAATTGATGGTACTCCTCACTTGATCAACAATTCTTGATGTTCCACCCTTCTTCATCTCCTAATTTCTTGTTATACAATATAAACTTCATAGCCTATGCTTCACACTTCTTACCCATGGCAAAGTAGTTATGACAGAAAAGTGGAGTCATGGATAATAGATTAGATCTGTTAATGATTTGACGTTAAGTCTTATCCAATCTATTTTCGATCAAAGTTAGGAGAAAGGGTTGACTATGACTCTAATATGATTATAGTGGCCAAGAGTTTCATAATGAATTTGACTAATAGGCTCCCCTGGCTAGATTACCTTTAAAATAAAAGTGATGTAAGCATAGTTTAGATCTCATTTGAAGAGAGGAACACAAAAAAGAATACATCCCAAGATGATTAACTCGTTTCTTATCCAAGTTTTTAGAGATGAAGTTCTTCTTGCTTAGGTAAGGTGAATTACACATACTGAGGGTCCCACTTCTCATGCAAACCTATTNTATTTATTTTAAAGATAGAACTCTAAAGTGGATACTTGAAGGTTCTTAAGAACATCATCCGAGAGATATAAAGGTCATCTCCTAGCCTTGATTTGATAATGATTTCTCCAAAATGAGACCCAAGGGTTTTTGTTCAGTTTTAAGTGTGCCACTTTATGTTTTTCAACTCCCTTTACCCGGCATAGCCCTGCTACCAGCAGGCCTGTTCAGTACCCCGACGGGTTTACCTTAGTACCAAACAAGGATGGCCCCGCAGCCAGCAGGCCTGGTCAGTACCTCGGTGGGTTTACTTGTACTTTCTGATACTTCCTTTTTATTATATTACTCAAAATATTTAGAATTATGTATACTGTTCATTGACAGTTTTAGAGTATAAGGAAGGCAGGTGGTACGAGAGTGTTTTATAGTTATTAGGCACATAATTAATTGTTTGCAATTATCCCAAGGGTGACATCATCCACATTCAACTTAAATCTCAGCTATTCAATGTATAATGGAACATCTCATATAATGACTAAGAGGTCCCTCTCGTTAATCCTATTAGGGTTCTCATGAACATTCATTGTGGTTTTGCAAGGGCGGTCCACCACATGAGGTTTTCATCAATACCTCCCAAAAAAAACTTGTAAAGATAAACTTGGAAAAAAAACTTGTTTGAATCAACTAGGTTAGTATTTGACATAATGGTGTCACTAATTTTCAATGGATATTTCAATTAGCAATCACTTCTTCAAAATGATGAGGTAATAAGACAAGTTCACACATTATCATATAGATCTAAATGTGAAAATATTTTCTTAAAGGATAGCAAGGATGATTCATTTAGGGTTGAGTGTAGAAAAGTAGGAGGAAGATGCACATGAGAGTAAAAACAATTCAACACCAGACTTACATGATCCTTGATAGAAAGAGCATGAAGATATTAGCTCATACATCCAATTATGTGAAGTGAAAACGATGTTAAGCACAGGACAAGGTAGAAACATAGTAACAAGATGAATGATTTCTATACGAGGAGATGTATACGAGGGCTTGCAAAAATTCATGGTAGGGAGCGTGCAATGATTGAGAGTAACCATATGTTTACTACATAATTAGTCTAATTTCTTTAATAAAACGAAAAATGTTGAATTTATATGTCCTAGTACTTAAATCGAGTAGCAAAAATTGAATATATGATTGGAGCTATCGGCACCTTATTACCAGTACCGGATCACCTCAGAACCAGATGAGCATAGGGTTGTGGTTCAGTACCAGAATAGCGCAGACCTCCTCCACAATACCGAATGAACGCAGAGGTAAACATTGTTTGCAATACCGGATGAACGCAATTCTATAGTACCGGAATAGAATTGTACCGGAATTCTGGAAATGACTATCAAATCCCAGAACTGAACATGTTGATTTGGCCTCGCCGACGGAAGTTGCAAAAGAATATGAAGGTTTCAAAAACCACTCCCCCATGCCTAAGGTTTTGCATGGCCTCATGCAAACAATGTGAGATGCTAAAAAAAAAGGCTTCTCAGAAGGTTGTGAACATCTGCTAAAAACAAACCAATAGAACTAATTAAAAATAGATTTTTATTCATGCTTACAAACAGAAAATTTAGGGAAAATGTCAAAAGTTGAATTATTAGCTATGAATAAAATAGTTTGGAATTAACAATCAGTTTCAACTACTATTAAAAAGATCACTTAATTGATCATCCTTGTGAAATGGTGGTCTTAAAATAGATAGGTAATGATAAATCACGAATGCATCATTTTTAACAACTTAAGGAAAAAGAAGAAATTTGAAGAAATAGGTCATGAATCACTCCCTTAAGTGTTATGTTCCATTGAAAAGGATGCCTTCTCTGCTTTTGAAACCCTTCCAGTATTATGTGTGCATTTGGAGGACGAAGATATTCCCTTCTCATAAGATTCCAAACAAAATTATCTTAACTTTTTAGAAAAAAATATACTATAGGAACAAAAGATCTTAAACCGATTTCTTTGTTAGCTTTTGACATTCTCATCTATGAAAAATATGAAATATATATTGAATTGTACTTATGTGCAAAATTTATTTATTTATTTACTTATCCTACTCTAATTGAACAAAAGAAAATGTCCTTCAAGTATAAGAATACTTCAAGTGAAGCCATGTGCGTAACAGGGTTAGAAATATATCCATACTCGGGTTTAAAATATAACTTTTAATGCATACGAGAGTATGAAGGACCAGCTACTTCAATGATGAGATCAAGAAATAATGAAAAATAAAAGAGTGGTGTGACCTATTAACTAATTGAAACCATATTTCAATAGGATAAATATATTCTCGTCTCTCTTCTTTGTTTAGGTCACACAACATGTCCTCCTTTTCCATGCTACGCAAATTGTCTTCTTCAAGATGATTGGTCTTTGGGGTACATATAGGGTCTGCTGAGAGGCATGCTAAGAACTCCTCAATCTCAGGTTCCAATGGTTTCTCTCCATTGAATACTATCCATGATTCTTTATTCTCCTCAACAAATTGACATGAGGAATCCGACAGGACTTCTAAATCTTCTTGTGGAGAGACAACTAAATTATTGACTCTTGTCAAGATATGCTCTCCCTGAGAGGTGGATATCCTAGTTGTTGCTAGAATGTGGGAAATTTATTGGAGGAACATTCTTCAAGCTCTTGATCATCCTTGAATTACTCTAGCTGGTTGATGATCCTTGTCTCACAACACAACTTAGTACTTGGGGGTTCTTACAACACCCCAAAAATGATTTATCATGAAAGATTTGAATATTAAAACTAATAAATTAAAACTATTTGCAAAAATAAGACACACCAAACTTGAACTCCTTGCGTTACTGGAACCATGTTGTCACCAGGTTATTGGTTCACACAAGTTACCCCATCATGAAAACACATTGTTTCATAAAGAAAGGAAAAACACACTTACATTAAAAGAAGAGAGGACAACCTAACTTTGGAGAAAACCCACCAAAGTGGATGTGTGGGATATTCCCGCACGTCTTACCATCTTCTCTCCTCCATTAGGTCATCCATAAAACCAATCCAAAACCATTAAATCAATCTAATCCAAATACTACCTATTACCGTTTACAACTCCCCAACAACGGTGCCAAAATGTTGGTGCAATTATTTGCATAATATATTACCAAACATAAATTATCAACCAGGATTCATAATCAATAGAGTTGATGCACTATATGTGCCTATAACAGATAGGTTCCTATGTCTGTTTAGTATAGATTAGATAAAAAAAACCATCAATAACAAAATACTATGTTTTCACACCTCAAAGATAACACTCTTCACACAATTCGGAAATTTGAAAGCAAAACTTGGAATCATGCACTCAAAATATTTTGCTCAAATAATGCCTTGTCCATTTACAAGCTCATGAAGTGGAAATTTGGACTTTGATTCTGTTATATGTATCTACTGTCCTTAACAACAACTAACAAGCAAATCTGGGCACACTTCAACAATAACAGAAGATAAAGCTCATAGTAAAACTCTCAAGAAAACACTCAATTGAAAAGGCTCTTGCTCACATAATAGATATGTTCATTATAGGCTCATGAAAAGAAGAGATGAAATCAGATCTTGTTCCCTATAGCAATTGAAAACAATAATCAATAATTCACTCTTAAACAAAAAGCAATCATAACTCAATTATGTTCAATCAAACCTGTGTAGTACAGAAAATAGTCAATGTAATTGAGAGGCTTCATTAAATGGTGCATGAAGGTGAGAGATGAAGTCTGATCTCATTTCCTGTAACAACTCACTTCAAACTTGCAATAAATTCTTATCTAATTCTGCACACACTTCAAAATCAATTGATGCATCACAAACAAAAATTTAATACAATCTTACAATCTTGCAATTCTTGAAATTACTTCATTTCTACACATGAAACATAATTTTTAATGAGATGTTCCATTTAATGGCTTATGTAATTCGAATGATGGACTCCCAACTGTTCCTGTGCTGCCACACTTTGCAATCAATTCTAATAGTGAAATCAAAAATGAAATCAAAGCAACAAGTACAGAAAATAGAAATCTATACTAATAATTTACAATGAGCTTACCAAGATGGATCGGTGGCTCTTGTTGATGCCAAAATGGAAGCTTTTATATCAGTAGATGATAAATTCTAAGAAACACATAGGATCATTGAATTCAAACTTCCATTGATCTTCGGCAAATGAATTTACAAAAGGAGTTGGTTCAGAAATCCAATTTACAACATACTAATTCCTCTCCTTTTTGGCTTAGCCATCACTCAATTTATATAATTTTTACATTACAAATTTGGATCTAGAAAATCCATCCAAATCAAAACCATTTTACATCAATGGAGGTCGAGTACAACCACTTAGCTAATCAAGGAAATGTATTTCCCGTGAATCTGGGCATGATCCTGGAATTTCTTGAAAATTGGAAATAATTTAGGACAAATCGTTCCCCCTGATATGGAGGCCCATATGTGTGATATCATGAGATTATAGTTCACATTTATAAATTAAAACATCGCTCTGGAAAAAACCCATGTCCCCAAATTTTGAGATTCATAGTCATGTTCCCGGAAATCGAGGAGAAAACTAGTATGGGAATGTTGGTACCGAAATCCTGTAGGTAGTTGTTTTAGTAACGGAATACACACAGTCACAATCCTGAGTACTAGATTAGGTGCATGACTTGGTACTGGAATAATGCAGAGTGTGCAGTACCGGAATAGGTGGATCTTTGCATACCGGATTGAAGCATCTTAGGAGTCAAACGATTAGGATCATACAAAATCAAACATTTAACCGAATTAACTCAAGAAAAACTAAACAAATCATGCCTTAA
Source organism: Picea sitchensis (assembly GCA_010110895.2). Lineage (NCBI taxonomy): Eukaryota > Viridiplantae > Streptophyta > Pinopsida > Pinales > Pinaceae > Picea > Picea sitchensis. The sequence goes on from SNQJ01S0001589.1 coordinate 121,754, forward strand.
TCATAATTTACCTCTCATGCACATGAACAAGGTCATCAAGTGTATTTATGGAGGAAACAGTCAATTAGATACACATATCTTAGGTAAAATTGACTCAGACAGAGATAATATAGGGTAATAGAGGTGTCAATACTGAGACTCAACAAACTACCTCATGGTCTTCCACCAAAGAGGGATATTCAACATCACATTGATCTAATCACGGGATAATATTTACCTAATCAAACATCCTATAGGATAATTCCTACACAACATGCATAGCTCAACCGACAAGTGACGGAACTCATAAGGAAATTTTTGGTAAGAGAAAGCATGAGTCCATGTGTTGTACCAGCATTGTTGACTCCAAAAAAGGATAATACATGGAGGATGTGCATATATAGCAAAGCAATCAATAAAACTACCATCAAATATAGGTTTCCTATACCATGGTTAGACGACATGATGGATTTTCTAGCCGGAGTTAAATATTTTAGTAAGATTGATTTTCGAAGTGGATACCACCATATCCATATTCGCGAAGGGGATGAATGCAAAACTATCTTCAAGACTAGGGATGGACTATATGAATGGATGGTGATGCCATTCAGTCTGACGAATGATACTAGCACTTTCATGTGGCTAATGAATACTATGCCTCGACCTTATACTATTAAGTTTGTTGTTATGTATTTTGTTGACATCCTAGTTTTCATAACAAAAAAGAAGATCACTTGCAGCATTTTAAAATTATATTGGATTCATTGAGAAAACATCAATTTTATGAAAACCTGAAGAAATGTAATTTCCTGCAAGAAAGTTTGCTATTCTTGGGTTTTTTTTATCTTTGCAAAGGGAGTCAAGATGGATTCAAAGAAGTTCAAAGCAATTTTGGAGTGTCCTAGTTCCAGGAGCATCATAGAGGTAAGAATTTTTCATGGGTTGGCCACCTTTTATAGAAAATTTATTCAAAATTTTAGTAGTATTGTAGCACCCATAATAGATTGCATCAGAGGCAAGACATTAATATGGACCAAGGAATCTAAGGAAAGTTTTCAGTTTCTAAAGAAGAAGGTAACTCAGGAACCCATATTCTCCTTATCAAATTTTGATAAAGTGTGTGAGGTAGACTGTGATGCTTCACATGTAGGCATTGGAGTTGTACTTAGCCAAGCAAGTAGACCAATTGCATTCTTTAGTGAAAAATTGAATAAGGTAAGAAATAACTACTCCACATATGATGTAGAATTTTATGCAATTGTTCAAGCATTGAGACATTGGAGGTAGTATCTAGTGCCGAAGGAGTTTGTGTTATTTACCGATCATATTGCATTAAAATATGTGAACACCCAAAAGAAATTGAACAATAGACATGCAAAATGGGTCTCTTTCTTACAAGGCTACACATTTGTTTTGAAGCACAAATCATGACCACGAAATAAAGTTGCAAATTCTTTGAGTCAACGCACAGTTCTTTTGACAACCATGGAAAATCAAGTAATTGGGTTTGTTGCATTAAAGGATCTCTATGCATCTGATAATGATTTTCGAGAGATTGTGGAACAATTGGAGAATCCAGTCTCTGGGAACATGGATCTTAATCAAGGTGAATATTTTATGCAATATCGTTACCTCTTCAAAGGAAAACAACAATGCATACAAATTGGTTCAATGAGGGAAAATATTATCAAAGACCTTCACAGTGGTGGTTTGGCAGGACATTTTTGAAAGGATAAGATTGTCAAATTTCTAAAGGACACTCACAAAACACAAGGTTGTATATGCCACTACCAATTCCCATAGGTCCATGGACAGATCTGAGCATGGATTTTTTGTTGGGACTCCCAAACACACAACGAGGTAATGATTCTATTTGTGTGGTTGTTGATAGGTTATCTAAAATGGCTCATTTCATTGCTTGCAAGAAAACTAGTGATGCATCGTGGGTGGAAGAATTGTTTTTTTCAGAAGTTATTAGATTGCATGGGGTTCCAAAAAACATTACCTCTGATAGAGATACTCAGTTCCTGGGTCATTTTTGGACGGATTTATGGAATAAAATGGGGACTAAATTACAGTTTAGTAGTCCCTATCACCCCCAAACAGATGGGAAAACCGAGGTGGTAAATCGGAGTTTGGGAAACCTGTTACGGGGCATTATTGGAGAGAACCCCAAGCAATGGGATTTGGCTTTACCTCAAGAAAAATTTGCCTACAATAGTTAAGTGAATATATCTACAGGTAAATCTCCATTTCACATTGTTTATGGTAGAAACCCTATGGGTTTCATAGATTTATTGCAGCTACCACTTGGGGATAGGATCAATGATGATGGTGAAGCATTTACATAACACATTCAATAGTTGTAGCAACAGGTGAGATAAAAATTGCAGGTCGGTAATGAACAAAACAAAATTATCAAACATGCTCACCGACGATACCAAGAATTAAATGAAAGTGATTTGGTGTTGGATTATTTATGGAAGGATCAGTTTCCTCGAGGCACCTACTACAAATTGAAGTATAAGAAAATTGGTATGTGCAAGATTCTCAAGAAAATCAATGACAATGCTTATAAGGTCGATTTACTAGCTGACCTTGATATCGCCCCTATGTTTAACGTTTATGATTTGTATATATTCCATGGAGATGATATGGATGATGATGTTGAGGAAGAGGTGGATTGGCAACAGGCCATTCCAAGCAAGAAAAAGGAAAAGATTGCACATATTTTAGATAAGAAGACCCTTCATACTTGGCAAGGCCAGTACAACCGATATTTGGTCCATTGGAAGGTGTAGCACCAACAGAGAGTATGTGGATTATAGAGGGTGACTTACTGAACCTAGATCCCATTAAATGGAAATAGTTTGGAAATAATAACTTGCATAAGCTGTGTTCTTTTCAACCAAAGGAGAATGATGTAGTGATTTTTCAGGGATTTTTCGAGGGTCATAAATTTTGACTCGGTTATCCGTTTGGGATGAAATTTTACGGGGAGTTATGTCTTGAAGATTTCATTATCGTCTCGACCGAATATATTCAATTGGACATTGTTTCAACACTTTTTCAGAGCCTAATTCCTTCATATAAGGCCTCAAATTGGGGTTTTAGTGTTTTTGCGAGATTTTTTAATTTTTCAATTATCAGTTATCTCTTAGTTTATGAGCTTAATCAGAAAATTGATTTGACAAATAATGTCACACTAGTTAGCTCTTAGTTAGTGGTCGATTTTAGAGTCATGCGGGAATTTTCTAAATTTAGTTGTTTTTCTAAAAATAGTTGTTTTTTCTAAAATCAGTTGTTTTCGAAAATCCCATATAGTAATAAGCGGTTGAAATTCGATTGTAATTGTCAGCATGGAGAAGGAATAAAAGAGAGTTATTTTTCTATTCTCCTATTTTTTGATGGCTTATTTGATCTTGTGAATGAATCTCAGGCTTTGGCTACATCATTTGGTATCAAAGAGGGAAGATGGATAGGAGAGGAAGAGGAAGAGGAAGTCTTGCTCAGATGCGTAGAGATATGAAAGACCTCCAAATGCAAGTAGCACATCTTACAAGCATACTGGCTAGTCACAGAATAATACATAGAGAAGTGTCTGATGAGGAGACAAACCAATTAAATGTAGATCAACATATAGAACATGAATAAGAAAAATTAGAGCACATGTCTTTTGAAGAAATGATGCCCAGGGCTCTAGAAGGGAGAAATGATAGGATCAAGATGGAAGTTTCAAAATATGCAAGGAATCTTAAATAAGAGGAGTTAATAGATTGGTTGAATGCCTTGGATACATTTTTTGACAGTAGTGGTTTGGAAGGACATTTTGGAAACGATAAGATGCTAGCCTTAATCGAAGATAAGTATTACTGACTGAATATGAAAAAATATATAACCAGGTATGTGGCACAATGTCAGATTTGTCAAATTTCTAAAGGAAACTCACAGAAAACATGGTTGTATATGCCACTACCAGTTCCCACAGGTTCATGGAAAAATTTGAGCATGGATTTTGTGTTGGGGATCCCAAGCAAAAAGAGAGGTAATGATTCTATTTTTGTGGTTGTTGATAGGTTCTCTAAAATGGCTCATTTCATTTCTTGCAAGAAAAATAGTGATGCATCACAAGTGGCATAATTGTTTTTTTCATAAGTTTTTAGATTGCACGGGGTTACAAAAACTATTACCTCTGATAGAGATGCTCAGTGATTGGGTCATTTTTGGAGGACTTTATGGAAATCAATTGGGACCAAATTACAATTCAAAATTGATGCAGGAGCATCGCTCCACCTCAGCAACACACCATCTAATTAGCACATAAAAGCGCATTCAAGAAGAGGAGGGTTGTGTTGATGGGAAAATTTGACATGCCGTCAACTGGAAGAATAGATATAGTCTAGGGTTGTCTAAATAAACCAAGTCGTTTGGTGTAACCTATTCTGACGGTTTTAATGGCTCTGTTAGCCAATCTAGGGTCGTAAAATAAATAAAAGAAATAAACCAACTAATACTAAAACTATAATAACCTATGAACTTTAATATAAGTATTTACAAGTATGTTAAACAGAAAAGAAAGTATGAACATGTCACTTATAAAAAGGATTTACAGGGTGCAAGTTTTACCAAAACCTTTGCAAAAATTTGTGTTTTATAATCATTCTCAAAAGAAGATAAAGACAACACATATTTGTATTTTTTTTTTTTAATTATAAATATAATAAAACTTGAACTAACTAAGTTTTGAAACCAAGATGTACAAACGGTCAAAGCCAATCTAAAACTATCTTGTTTCAGTAATAGGAAAATTAACAAAAGTGAATAGAAATAAAGCTAACCTGAGTTTTATATCATGTCTATGTCTTTTGTGCAATCCAATAATCCAATTATTATGCCTGTAAGAAAAATCTATGACAGGCTGATAATGATGCCTCCAGAACAAACTCTAGACGTTTGTTGGTAGCCAAAAATATGAGAACAAAATGGCAGACAAGTATACACGATGATCTTATAATTATGAACGATCACAGTAATATAAATCTTAATGTAAAATGTTCATATTATCTATCAACTCACATCAGGTAAAAATCATGATGTGACAATTGATATGATGATCACAGTGATAATTAATTGAAACAGTAATTAAAGACAACATTTAAAATATCAAATAAAATGGAATATCACATGTCATAGAGACTAAAGCTATGCAACACATTACTATTCCAAAATAATAGAGACAAAACATAAATGAGACAGCATTCACATTGGTCTAAAGACGAATTGTTATAAGTGTTGCACCTCTTTTGTCACCTAAATGAGCAAAATAAGGGTGCTTACAAGCCCAGTTGGGTTAGCTAGGCAAGACAACGCTGAAGGAAAGAGTTAGAAGTATAAAGCATAAAGGATAAGCAAAGAAATAAATTAAGAACATTAAAAGAAATTAAACTAGAGTACATAAGGATATTAGAACAAGAAATAAACAAGACTCATGCCACCAATGGAAAGGATTGTATTAGTGGAAAGAAAACACCAAAGAGAAAGGGAGATTTTGGGTCCCCTCTTCCTCCAAGGGAGGGCTCTTGAATCCCCAAGATTGAGCTCTTCTTACAACTAGCAAACTAGAATGAAATGGTGAAGAGAATCCAAAGCACATTCACTCAAGAGGTGATATGAATGGCTAAATGCAATGGTGCTAGTATGCTCTTGATGAGGAAAGAGGATCCTTCAAGATAATATCAGCAGCATAACAATACAAATGAATTCCTTGAAAATATAGTGCACCCATGGCTTCCTTTTATAGCAATGCTTTGAGGTATTATGCAACCAGTTCTTAGTGTGAATAAGGGGCCCTTTAGGGAACCTTTAGGGCACCTTTAGGGCACCTTTAGGGCACCTTTAGGGCACCTTTAGGGCACCTTTAGGGAACCTTTAGGTCTTTGACCAGCTGCCCAGTCTGATTCAGCCAAGACTTGGATGTCAAATCAACTTGGAAGTTGAACCAGAAGTGGGTGGAAGGTCGACCAATATCATAAAGGCGTCGTTTTGAGGTGTGCGCGGATTTTGCGTCCACAGTCACGCATCGGTCGCATGTGAATTTTTCCGACGTTATCTGGTTGTCGCACATGTGCGCGCGCCTTGTGTATTTTTAGCGCATGATGATTTTGTTGTTGGTTGTATAGTTTTGGGCCTTTTGGAGATGCATTTTTGGTCCATGAGTGAACTAATGAGTGTTTTGAAGATGTTGGATTCCTGTAACCATTTGCGGACAAAATTCGGGTGATAACAAATGCCCCCTGATGTGTGAGTGTTGGCACAGGGGCATACCCAGGGTTCATCTCCAAGAGTGCACCAACAAGCCCTAGCTACTGGCCCTTTCGGTAGCACTTGCGAAGCAGATGCAGTCTCACCCAAAGCAGCTATGAGGGGGTTGTAGGAAAGATATGTCTACAACTAGGGGAATATCAAGTGGTTCTTATTGCAACAACAACATAACATACATCTATCATTAAACTAGCTAGATCTTTCCTTCACAACTATAGATCTGATCTAATAAAATAATGCAAATAAAAATATAACAACATAAAATCTCAAGGCATCAATCACACACACAACAACATATGTACGTGGTTCACCCTCTCTCTAGGGCTACGTCCACATAACTGTGCTTATGATATATTAAGGTAAAGCTTACAGTTCTGATCTGCGCTCTTGGCCAGAAGATCCTCTCTCTTCGTCTCTCTTCCCTCCTTCACACCCAGCTGCAGGACTTGATCTTCGCACCCAGCTGAAGATATTACAATCCCATAAGGCTCTCTCTCTCAGCACTTCTCTCCCCCAATATGATAATCTCTCACCCAATAATAGAGCTAGATCAACAACAATATCATACCAATACTCAATGACCAACCCAACCCAGATTCTCTTGACCTTTATTTATACATTACAATACCTCACTGACAGCCTTAGGCCAAAACCTAGGTACCAAAACCCTAAATACAAAAACCCTAGGTCAACTTGACCCTCTTTTTCCGGGCTTCGCCAGCCTATCTTTCCTTCCTTCTTGCGTAGTGTTCCAAAGCATCCAACGGTGGATTTTCCCACTTTCTGAGTTGTCCTCGATCCCTCTCCCTTGTTGATATGTCATCCTCGATCTCCTTATCCAATGGCTTGCTTTTCCGCACTTCACTCCATCTTTTATGTTCTTTTTCTCACTTCAACCTAATGACAGTCGTTGTGTCTCCCACGAAGCTCATTTTTTCCTTTTTATTCCTCGTTCTTCACTTCCTTCCATAAACCAGGTCCAACATGCCCACAACACTCACATGTGACTCGTCCCGAGGCACTTGAGATCTGATCCTCTTATTTTTCTTCGACTTTCGACTGCGCAGTGCAGCCCTTGATTTTTTCTTTATGCCTCCTTTCCATCCTTGTGCAGACTGTATTTTCTGTGTCTGGTACCCTATTTCAACTACACTTGGTACCTAGACCCTTGTCTTCTTGATTCTACTTAGAGCTGCAAGGCATCTGGTTTTCATAGTACAACTTCAACCAACTCCCATTAACCAAGCCTTCCTTCCAGTCTCCTTTCAATGTTTTCAGCTGCGTAGCTCCACCTTCTGTAACAAAGACAATCTCATATGGTCCGAGCCAATGCATTTTGAACTTCCCAGGGTGTTTTATAAACTTACTTTCATATAGCAGGACTAAATCACCTTGCCTAAATATCTTATTCTTGACGTGTCTGTCATGATAGGCCTTTTCTCATTCCTTCTAAATTTGTTGATTGAAGCCTACAATGAATCTGTCTTCTTCTAGTTCGGATAGCTGTGATAGCCTCTCATGAATAGTGCCAGTATCATCCATGTCTGTAAATGCAACAATCCTTAAGCTTGGTACCAAGTACTCCATTGGGACAACAGCTTCAAGACCATAAACCAACTTGAAAGGAGTCTGCGTTGTTAATTTTTTTGCAAGTGGTTCTATAAGCCCAGAGTACTATTGGTACTCTTAAATCCCAGTCGTCCCTGTTCACACTGCAAATCTTTGTCAATGCTATCTCCAAGATCTTTTTAAATGCTTCAACCGTTTTGTTTGCTTGTGGATGATAAGGTGTGCTCTTCTGATGGTGGACTGCAAATTCTTCATTCAGGGCTTCAATTGTCTTATTGATGAAGTGTGTCCCTTTATCACTCATAAGGAACTTAGGGCATCCAAACCTGGTTATTATGTCATCAAATATAAAACATGCAGTTGTAGTTGCACTACAGTCCTTCACTGCTCTTGCTGCGGCCCATCTAGTCAGGTATCTTGTTGCAGTGATAATATACCTTGCTCCTGTGCGCTTTCCTGGTGGGTTTATAGGTCCCACGAAGTCAATGGCCCATTTTTAAAATGCTTGTAGGGTCATTTGTGGTGCTAATGGCATCTCATCTCTTCGGGATGGTTTTCCAACTCACTGACATACATCACATGGTTTGGCATATTTTTTAGCATCTCTGTGTAACGTAGGCCATCTCGCAGAACCTTCTGTGCAGTTTCTTTTCCTGCATAATGTCCTCCTTAAATTCCTTCATGAGCTTCTTCGAGGATCATAGGGTGTTCTGCCTCCATCACACATCTTCTTAGGATCTCATCAAGTCCCATTTTATATAGCTGACCAACTATCAGTGAAAAATATGCAACACGCACCACTAGTTGTTTCTTCTGCAAAATTGTTTATTTGGCTAGAGTTATTCTTATTGATAGGAACTGGACTATGTTTGTGAAGTGTTCATCAATCTTTCTAATGGTGAGAAACTATGCATCTGGTAATGTGTAGGTTCTTCGCCATACTGATAGGTTCTTCGCCATGCTCCAACCTCGATAGGTGGTTTGGGCCCTTATTCATTCTTCCTGGCTTAACTATGATCTCAAAATCATATTCTTGGAACAAGAGAAGCCATCTGCATATTCTTCCCCCCAACACTGGCTTGTTGACTAGGTATTTCAGCGTGAAGTGATCAATAAACATTTTAAATTTTCCTCCCAACAAGTAGTGGCAGAATTTCTGCAATGCATACACCATGGCTAGTCCCTCTCTCTCTGTAGTAGTTTAATTGATTTCAGCTATGGAGAGCTTTCTGCTGGCAAATTCTAATGGATGATCAATGTCCCCTTCTCTAGGTTGTTCTAGTACTTCTCCTAATGGAATAGAATATGCATCCACATGCACATGAAATTCCTTGCTCCAATTAGGAAAGACTAGAATAGGCGCAGTGACCATCTTTTGTTTCAGTGTGTCGAAGCTTTGCTGGCATTCATCTGTCCACCCAAACTGACAGTCTTGTTTTTATAATCTCTCCATTGGCATAGTAATCTGACCATATCCTTTGATAAATTTCCTGTAATAGCCATTATGTCCTAGCGTAGTGCGTAGTTGTTTGACTGATGTAGGTGGTAGTAAATCAACTATAATTGCAATTTTAGATGGATCCACCAACAATCCTTGTTTGCATACAATATGACCTAATAATACTCCAAATGGTGAGAAGAAGATGCACTTCTTCAAATTCAAAGCAATTTCACACTGCCTACATTTATCCATCATTAGCCTTAGACATTCGATATGATTTTTCAACAAACTAAAAACAGTTCATTCATCAAAGTATGCTTCTAAAAACTTATGCAAAATTTCTTTGAATGCTTCAACCACCACCCTAGAAAAGATGGATGGGGCATTCTTCAGTCCAAATGGCATTACTGTGTATTGGTAGGATCCCCACTTGGTGGAAAATGTAGTCTTATGATAGTCCTCCTTGGCGATGTGGATCTAATGGTATCCTGAAAACCCATCTGTAAAAGAGTATACTTCTTGGCCTCCCATGTTATCTAGCACTTCGTCTGTGAAAGGTGTAGGGAAGGGGTCATGTAGCCAAGCATCATTCAGCTTCCTGAGATCTATGCAAATTCTCATCTCACCCATCTTCTTATCTTTCACTACCATGGGGCATATCCACTCTGACTCTTCGACAGCTTCAATAATCCCTGCTTCCAACATTCTATCGAGCTCAATCTTCACTTTTTTCCTTATATTTCAGGTTCAATATGTAGGGTCTTTGCTTGACTGGCTTTGCGTCTGGTTTCAAAGGTATTCTCATTTCTCCCATAGGTCCTTTGATTCCCTTCATATAAGTGAACTTGGTCGGGAACAAGTCCTGATACTCATGCAATAATTCTTTGATTTTTTCAATGGTCGCAGCATCCCAGTAATCTCCGACATTGGCAAGATGCGGTGTCTTCTCTATCCTGATATTGACTTTCTTTATCTTTATCGGTTGTCCAATGAATGGAAGTTCCACTCCTAGACCTTCCACATCTCTCTGACCTTATGTTTTTTTTATATTCACCTTCCTTGGATCATCATCTTTGTCGGCATTGATGTTGTAGCATGTCTACAGTTTCTGGAGGGGCGTAGTCCATTTATCCACTTCTTGCTCCAAGGGGAGGCCAGATGCCTCCTCAAATACTTTCTGTCTCACCATCTGTAGTGCTTGATCTACATAAGGAAATTCATTATCAAACAAAAAGGTGGTTATAAAATTTTGGATCATACCTTCCCATTCTGAAGTGACAAGGCATAGCTCTGCTTGAAGGTACCAATTAATCGGGGTGGTATCCAGCGTATTGACGAAGCTGTGTACCCATTTTTCTCGAGGAATGTCACTCGAGGCCTCTTCGCATCTTTGTACATGGTCCTTTGGGCAGCTTTGACCTGTGTACCATGCTTCGCATCTTCCTTCTTGTGCTGAGAACCGCATTGTCATCAGAGTTTAGCATTGTGTCCATTCTGTAATATTGCTTTTATGTGTCCCCCACCATCTTGTTGGTGTGTCTTTCATGGCCTCATCCATTTCCAAAAACATCTGTTGTGTTGGTACACTTGTCTCAAATTATGATAAGAAGCTTTCTAGGGAGTTCGGCCCATCAAATGTGGGTAGATTACTCACTATTGTGCCAATCCAACGAAATTATCTGGTTAGCCTAGCACATCTTCTTGTAGATACTTCGTACATCTGGTTCTGCCAATTCTCCAGCACTTCTTCGGAGTCACCTGTCACTTCTCCAGCTCAGATTTTCGTCAGCTGTAGGGTTGATGCAATCATATTGTTTGACCGTTAATTTGTAGATGTTTTCCAGTTCCAATGCATGGTCTTCTTCTCTTATGGGTTCTGTGTATCATGGACCCTCATCTAGATCTAAAGGTGCAACGAACCTAAGGCCAGCTTTCTCACATGTCATGCGTCGATTATTTAAATCAACAATAGTGGAATTGTCGAAGGCCCAATCAATTCCTAACAATGCAGGGTAAGGGAAGCTATCATCAACAATTTCAATTACCTCAAAATATGCAAAGGTTCTTACTCCATCGATGTCCACTGGGACATGCTCTAATCGTCCAAATTCACTGACAGCTTGTTGATTAGCCATGCAAAGCCTAATAGGGGAATATATCATCTTGGGTTTTCTCGTTAATACCCAAGTCTGCTTCGTCATGACATTGACTTCTGAACCTAAGTCAAGGACCACATAGTCTATCTCATACTCTCCTATCTGAGTGTTCAAGTGTAATTCTTTATTTGTCCTCCTCCTTTTTCCAATTTGGTGCACTGCTCTATTCAGCAAGGGGTTTATTTTTCCTAGTCCATACTGCTTGATTAAATCTTGTAATTCTTGTACAACGCCTTTATCTTGAATCAACTTAACACAAGTGTGCAAGAATTCCATGAGTTTTCTTACCTCTTTCCCTTATGTTGGTGATGCAGATGGATCAAACGCCTGAGGCATACCGTATTCTTTGATTTCTGGTTGTCTCTTTGATGAATATCCTTGATATCCTTTGAACTCTTTCCTTGCCTCCTCGAATATCTGCCTTTATTTCTTAGCATCGAACATTGGGGTCTTTTCTGTAGCTTTCCTGACTCTGTGGTCATTTTCAGTCCTTCCTTGGGTTGCTCTGTCTTCTCCTGTAGCAGTGCCTCCTCGAGTAATAACAACAACTCTAGGGTCTACTCCACGAGGTTCATCATATATCAGTTTTACTTGTGGGTTCTGTTGGGGTCCTCGTTTTCCCTGAAGTTTAGCCAGCAACACAAGGAATTCTTCTATGACATGCTCTAAGGAGTTACAATAACTACGGGTTGTGCAGGGATTCTAACAATCCCTTGCTAAATGTCCTGGCTACATGCAGTTGTAATAGATTATTTGTCCTCGGCCTTGGCCCATACCTCCTCCTCGTCCTCGTCTTCTGTAACCACCGCGAGGAGTGAAATTTCCTCTCCCCGGAGAGTTGTACTGCGGAGTGTTTCCCTCTTGTTGTACTTCACCTTGAATCTTGTATATGTCTCTCGACCTTTAATGCATGAGATCATAAGCTCTAAAATCTTGATCATTTACAGAATGTACAATATAATTTTATGGGTGTTTGGACATACTTCTGCATGTAATAGCACTCACCTGGGCGATGCCTATTTATGCATACCTCGCACCAGCGTAGGTTAATTTTCTTTAAGGGGATCGGTTCTCATGATGCCAAGTACTCATGAAATAAAGGGTAGTGTTCCTTATCATGGCCTTCATATCTTCATCTTACACACCAGATATCTTCCCTTTTGTCTTTTCCCTTATCTTTCTTCATATCCTCGACCTATAAAGACAAACTAGTTAACTGGCTCATGATTTGGCTAATGCCTGAGCTAGATTCTCCCATTAGTGTTGATTCAATCTTCATGGCGATCTCCAAGGCTTCCACCTGAGATGCAATCTTATGCTGCATCAAATGGATTCTTATGTGTGGTAACGTCGCAGCGATGAACCACTCTTTGTTATGTTCGTCGGGAATCTGGAGAGTTAATCGGCCTGTCAGGGTCTTGAATCTTTGGTCAAACTCCCAAACAGGTTCTGCTACCTTTTGTTAAATCTCTTTTAGTTCCGTAATACATTATGACTCCGACTTAGGTTTATTAAACTCTACAATCAGCACATTCTTGATCTCATTTAGGGGCTTAGGTTGTGCCAGTTCTTAGACAAGTTTCATGTACCAGCTTAGTGTGCGGTCCCTTAGCATAGTGTTGAACTGGGTTCTCTGGATGGCTTCAGCAGTGATACTTTTAATATTCCATACGGCCTGACACAGAAACCAATGTTGATCTGGGTCTTCAGATCTATCTCCTCTAAAGATAGGGAGTCTCATTTCATCTACTATAAAGCTGACTAGGGTTCTTGTATGAGTAGATGTTGGGATAATGGTAACAGTACTTTGAAGACTCTGGTGGTTCTGACTATTATGACAACTAAGTGTTTTTGGGACAATAGGAGGATTAACATTACTTACCTCAGTAGTTCGCACAGTTCCTGAGTTTTCTGGCTCACGTTGGCGCAGTTCTTCAGCTTCCCCTTCTTCTATTTTGGTGGGCTCTGGATGTTCTTCGTCAATTAGATATACCTCTTCTCCACTATAGAAACCTTATTCTCCATAGTTTTTCTTAAACAAATTCTCGAGGTGAGCTCCTCGGAATACTTTCCCACTATGCGTATGCCCTGCTTCTGTGTTGTTGTCGATATCCGAGATCTTGAACATTAGCCTTCTCAGGTCCGATCAATATATTGTATCTTCAAGATGTGGTTTTCATGCAATAGCATCTTGATTCTTAGCTTCAAGAAGTGAAAAAAATTTCCTCTGGGTCCCTTGAAAAAGCATCTCTCGGCTTGACTATACGATTATGTTCTGTCAATAGAAAACTCAGTGATATACCCTCCGATGGTACTATAAAACCAGTTAATTACTGCTCTGGATACATTGTTTTCAACTCTCTTGACCTTTTGGATCAATGCTGGTGTCTGAACCACAGGGGGTCTAGATCTGATTTCAAACTATGTGTCAGCTAACCTAGCCAACCACTCATGTAACTCTTTATGGATTCTTCCAAAGAAGATCTCGTGAATGTCGGTGAAGATGTATCTTTGTAGCCAATCTTCAGTGCTTTTTTTAGGGTTCTTGTTCTGGGATTCAGCAAAGTCCTTCTCTTGATCCTCTACCCACTTCTGAATCTCTATATTTGATGGGAACCACCTTGATATTCCCTTAAAAATATTCCTATCCCAGCAATGGAACCATTTGTCGGCACAGGGGCAGACCCAGGGTTCAGCTCCAAGTGTGTACCAACAAGCCCTAGCTACTGGCCCTTTCGACACCACCTGCAAAGAAGATGCAGTCTCACCCAAAGTAGCTATGAGGGGGTTGCAGGACAGAGATGTCTACAACCAGGGGAATATCAAGTGGTTCTTATTGCAACAACAACATAACATGCATCTATCATTAAACTAGATAGATCTTTCCTTCACATCTATAGATCTGATCTAATACAATAATGCAAATAACAATATAACAACATCAGAGCTCAAGGCATCAATCACACACACAACAATGGATGTATGTGGTTCACCCTCTATCTAGGGATACGTCCACAGAACTATGCTTATGATATATTAAGGTAAAGCTTACAGTTTTGATCTACGCTCTTGGCCAACAGATCCTCTCTCTCCATCTCTCTTCCCTCCTATGCACCCAGCTGCAAGAATTGATCTTCGCACCCAGCTGAAGATCTTACAATCCCAGAAGGCTCTCTCTCTCAGCACTTATCTCCCCCAATACGATAATCTCTCACCCAATAATAAAGCTAGATCAAAAAAAATATCATACCAATACTCAATGACCAACCTAACCCAGATTCTCTTGACCTTTATTTATACATTACAATACCTCATCGACACCCTTAGGTCAAAACCTAGGTGCCAAAACCCTAGGTGTCTAAAACCCTAGGTCAACTTGACCCTCTTTTTTCGGGCTTCACTAGCCTGTCTTTCCTTCCTTCTCGCACGGTGTTCCAAAGCATCCAACGATGGATTTTCCCACTTTATGAGTCGTCCTCGATCCCTCTCCCTTGTTGATCTGTCATCCTCGATCTCCTCATCCAATGGCTTTCTTTTATGCACTTCGCTCCATCTTTTCTATTCTTTTTCTCGCTTCGACCCAGTGACAATCACTGTGTCTCCCGCGAAGCTTTCTTTTTCCCTTTTCTTCCTCGTTCTTTGCTTCCTTCCATAACCCAAGGCCAACAATGAGGTTAGCTTCATACATATAGCCGAAATACATCAATATTTCTTCTATTGAGAGTACATGTGTAAGAAAGAGCGTTGTGGGGACTGTCAAGAGAAACCCATTGGAAGGAGAGGGGAACCTGTAGGACCCAAGCCTTTCCCAAGGTGTGGGAAAAAATAAACCTGTGTACAAATGAGGTAGGCATGCCCCATGCTCATGTCATGTAACTCAAAAAGAGGTAATACAGTAACTGAAGCTATGTGTGGACATAGATCACTGCAGCGCCCTCCGGGGCAGTTTGATAATAACAAAGGATAATTTTGATGGTGAAAAAGCTCTGAAAAAGATAAGGACACCTGTGAGAAGTGACAATAATGTGTAGACATTGATAGTCTATCAAATTTCAGAGGTCTTTGGCTAAGATAAAACAACTACAATAGTCGCAAAGTAAGACCCACCGTAACATGAGATAGTGTTGAAGTCGAATTTTATGGGGGTCAACAACAACAAAGAACAATGGTGGTTTTCCCTGTGTCATCCAAGACTCCTCATTGTAAAGGTAATGAGATTCAAGATATTTTTTCCCTTCGGGAAACCATGTTGATGTCAACAGAAAGGGAGATGCGACTCCAAGAAGCAAAGGGCTTCCTGAAATCCATTGGATGAGATCAAGAACTCATGAGGTACATGGACGAATTCAAGATGCGGTGAGACTCGAGACTTCCTTTGGTTGGGGAGATATGCAAAGTGGAAGAAACCATCAAACAGAATCTAGCGTCAGGGGGACGACTAGATGAGGGTGAGGTGTGCCAGAGGTGCGACAAAATGGACAAACAGAGAGATAAAAAAGGTGTATGGGTTGTAATATTCTTGGGTTTTATGGATAATTTCATTGATGAGAAGAAGTGAAAAATGCCCCAACCAAGGGCGACAAGGGTTGCTTTGCAAAAAAAAGGAAGGTCATTAAAGGCGACAACAGAAATCTATGTAAATGTGGGGAAAAAGGTTTCGTACAATTACTGAAAGAATAAAGAATGAGTTGGGATGACTTTGAAGATACAGGAATTGGTGCCCCAATGTAATATGGCTTGGTCGATGATGGTGCAAGTTGTTTGGGAAACAAGTGGAGGGTCAGGGCCCCACAGGTGGGTTTCTGTATTGAGGGAAATGTATGGAGGACAATTTGCAGATGGGTAAACTGGCGGTGGATGAAAATGGATGGTTAATGAGACTGCGAGGATGCAGTTAAAATAGAACCATGATGAAGTAACCTGGGAGTCCATTAGGTAGGCTAGAATAATGAGGAGAAGGAGTATGTGGTTGGTTCTCGATGATGCATAAGACTATTAGGACTCCCATCTCTAAGGGGTGAAAACAACATGAGTGTCAAAGTGCCAAGGGGGACTATGAATGGGACAACTCATGTGGGTGAGGGTGCTACTGGGTGATAGTACTGAAATGCAATGGAGGGATCCTAGAGGCAAAGATCGGTGGGTGTCACTGGGAGATGCAATTTGAGATTCAGAGGGAATGACTACATGCCAGTGTCGATGATATACCTAAAGGGATACTACTGATGTATGATGATCAAGTACCTACACACATAAAAACCAAATACCTGACGTGAACAATATCTGAAGAGAAAGATCATATAAAGGTTATTCAATAATATGTGAATGTAAGCATGTGTACCTGAGTGTCAGATGAGAAAAAATTCCCCCGGGGGCTGAGGATGGAAAATGTCCCGGGGAATGGAATTATGTAGGTAATGGGGTCCTGATCCCATGGCTGAAGACAGATCGAAAAATGAGTGCTCGGAGCTCCCAGTATTGAGTCTGGAAGTTTGGAAAAATGGACTATATATAGTTGTAGGGCCCACAAAGCCACCTCATTTGTACATGTTGTCGTATTGAGTGGACAAGTGATTTTAGAGGAGATTTGGAGATTCTGGGAGATCGAGGTAGCCTCTTTAGGGTCAGCGAGCTTCAGGTTAGTTTTCGTATCCTCCTGCATAGAATTAGGGTTTCTGTTTTTGGGCAGGGCTTGTACAGAGGGTCGTACAGGGGTTTTTGTGGGTGTGGACCCCCCAATGCGCGGGCGATCAAGAAATTCACGTGCATGGGTGCGCACCTGTAATGCGAACATACATGCATGGGGGCACCCTAATGGGGAAAATAGGAGTGCATGGCATGCATGCATGTGCAAGGCACAACAACACATACATGCACGTCTATATTCCTAACAACTGTGCATGCGTGCGCAGTTGTGCAGTGAACATGCGCACTATGATGCGTGCCTGTATGTGTGACATACGTGCATGCATGCACCTTTGTATGGCCAACATTCATGCATGAGTGCACGACTGGGGGATGAAAAGGCTCACATGTGTGCGTGGCTATGGGGAAAAATAGTCGCGCCTTTGAGGCAAAACTGGAGGGTGTAAAAACTTATCTTTTTTGGAGATTTTGATGTTTTTTGGGTTATGATGGCTAATCAAGTGTTGTATATGTGGATGCAGGTGATCATTTGGATGATGTTGGTTCATTGGAGAGAGAGGGACTGGTCATGCTTGAGGGAGGCAGTGAGGGATGAGGAGTCGACAGTCCGAGACGTTTTGGCAGCCTGTGGGCTGTTGAATTTTTTTGAGTGTTCGCTAGTGTGGGCACAAGAGTATCTTTTGCAGTTTTTGATCAAGATGTGGAGCCCTAACTTGCATTTATTTATGGTGTGGGGTGAACAACTAGCCTTCACTATGGTGGAGGATGTATAATTTCTGACTGGGCTCCCTTTTTGGGGAACTCCACTAATGACGGAGCCCGTAGTACCCGAGGATGGTCAGTTGGCAGTCTTAGCCCGGAGATATTGTTCAGGGGAGAACTTTATGTCGATCTATGTGGTGATTATTGAGGCGATGGATGCCCTTGTACATATTTTCATGGAAGCGATGATCATGAGAGCCTACGGGTCTCTCGCGACTCATCAGATCAGTGGAGGTCAGCTGAGGATCATGGAGAGGGCACTAGCAGGCGAGCATTTTTCCTGGGGCTTGATGCTCCATGCCAAGATGGTGGGGCAGCTTGACAGGTGTCGTGCTACTAACTCAAGGGAGTTTTTCTTTGGGCCTATCTTGGTGGCATGTTTTTTGGAGAGGGTGCCAATGTTGTGCCCTAAAGTGTTGTTAGGCGCTCCTGGCGTGCGAGAGCCATGACTGAGGTGGTGGGCAACGATCCTGTTTCATCACAGTGGTGGGGAGGGTGGCCACTATTTCATGACCGAGGATGCACAGGTGTGTCTTCATATGCCATAGATTATACTGCGATATCTGTATTTTGGGGTGGACTTTCGGGATGATCCGGAGATGGTGTTACCCCCAGGAGAGGTATTCAACCATAGAGGTATGATGTGATTTTTGATGGTTTGATATTAAGATGGTATAGCATGTTTGTTATGTATAGATGGATGTTTATGCTACCATTTTTTTATTGTGTGTGCATATGTTGGACCTCACGGGTGCGAGGTTGATTTGGTTATAGCATCGGCTCGTCAGGGGCCAATGAGACCTCCGCGAGGAGAGCCGCAGGTAGGAGAGAGACAACAATAGGATGATGTTGGGGTGAGGCTTGATGATGATGAGAGAGCGACCAGGTGATGTCGGTTTGATGATCCTAGTGCAAGGACATCACATGCTCCTCCGACGGAGGTCAGGGGAGAGTTCGAGGATATTCGTCACCGCTTGGAGGAGGTATTAAAGGGAGTGTCTGAGGGCATGTGGTCAAGGATCCTAGACGAGAGGGTCCTAGAGTAGTGTGCGGGTGTTCTAATAGCGTGGTGGACCGTGGTTTGGAGAGCGGCTATAGTGGGGGCGGCGATGACTGGGCGACTACCTCCAGGACCTGAGGGACCCCTAGCTAGTGGGGCCCCTCCTCCAAAGAGAGGGCCAGGTGGTGGATCTCTAGAGGCACCATGAATGGCTCTGTATTTATGTATTTTTTGTATCTATATAGGCTAGTGAGCCCATTTTGTATATGGTGGTGTTGCACCATTTTGTATCTATAGGGGTAAGGTGGTTTACCTACCTACGGATGCTGTACCTGATGTACTATTTTTTGTAAACACTGATGACACATTGACCGGTATATATATATGGATATACATTTTTGAGATCTTTGTGGTGTTCACTTATGTTGATGTTTTTTAGTGCTTTTTGATGGTGTCTAATCTATATGTTGCTGACAAATTTTTGATGATTTATGTATGCATACAGGTGTCAGCGGTGTTGTTAAATGTAGGCATGTCTTTGGCCCACTTGGTGAAGTAATCAACTGCAATGACGATGTATTTGTGTCCATTGTTGGATGGATGGTTGCAAGTCATGAAGTATATGCCCCATTTTCAAAAGGGGCTGACAGTAATGACCGGGTGTAGAAGAGTAGGTGGTGCTTGTGATTTGTTGGCATAAAGCTAACATTTGTCACATCGCTTCATAGCATGGATGCAATTGTGAAACAATGTAGGCCAAAAGTAACCAGCGCGAATGATTTTGTGAGCAGTGGAAATCCCTAAGAGGTGGCCCCCGCAAGCGCAACTGTGGCATTCGTTCAAGACTTGATCAACCTCGTCAATATTCAAACATCAGTGGAGTACAGTGTCTACCCCTCACTGATATAAGATATCATCGATAAGTAGTTAGCGGGGAGCCTGGTGATGAATACGTCGACGATCGTCTCGGGAGAGATGGTTTTTGAATTTCTGTGTTCGAAGGTAGACGAGAAGATCGTCGTACCAAGGGTCATCCGAGGGGAGGTAAAAGAGATGTTTTTCGGGGAAGTCGATATTGACAGGGGTACTGGTAGTATCGGAGGGAAATGTCGTAATGAGTTCGGCGAGGACGAGGGATTTCTTGCTCTTGGGTGTTGAAAATTCGAGGTCGTACTCCTGAAGGATGACGATCCATCGGGAAAATTTTCCATTAATTTTTCAGAAACTCAGCAAGTAGTGCATTGGGTTAGAATCTATGACGGCTTTGGTAGTTCGAAGCAATATGTAATGGTGAAATTTTTGGACTATGAGGACAACTGCAAGGGCCATTTTCTCTTCATGATTGTATTTCAAGGGTGTCCCTGAAATATTTTTACTAATGTAGTAAATGACATGATCATGATCATCATACCCTAGCTTGACGAGAACCCCTACTGTTGAGATGGTTGAGGCCGAGATATAGAGGATGTAGTCACAGTTGTAGTCGAGTGGACTAATCAACGGAGCATTGGAGAGAGCCATTTTGATATCATCAAAATATTTTTGGGCATGTTCGTCCCAGTGGAATGGGATATCATGACGTAAGAGGTGAAGGAAACTATGTGCCCGAGTGGCATAATTGGGGACAAAGCGGCGTAAGAAGTTAGCTTTGCCTTGTAGGCTCTACAGTTGGCGTAAATTCCGTGGTGGGGGAATTTTTGTGATGGCTTGGACTTTGAGGGGGTTGACTGTAATGCCACGTTGGGAAACGATAAACCCAAGGAGGCGCCCAGTAGTGACACAAAACATGTACTTGAAGGGATTCAAGTGGATGTCGTACTGACGACACCATTGGAAGATGATTTGTAAATCATTGAGATGTTGAGTGTGTTTTTTGGAGTGAGCGGTGAGATTGTCCAAGTAGGTGAGAATGATTTGAGCCATATCATGAAAAATGTATGTCATGGCACATTGGAAAGTGGCTCCTACGTTCTTGAGGCCGAAAGGCATGACATGATACGCAAAAGTTCCCCACGGGGTAGTGAATGAGGTTTTGTACTGATCGGCTGGGTGAATTTGAATTTGGTTGTAGCAAAGAAACCATCCATGAAGGACAAAGCCTCCTAACCAGTGCAATCATCGATAATTTGGTCAATAAAGGGCCTTGGAAAGTTGTCTTTGGGGAAGGTGTGATTGAGATCGTGAAATTCCATATAGACGCGGATAGTGCCCTGTTTTTTGTTGACAGGGATGGGGTTGGAGACCCATGACGTATATGCAATGGGGTATATGAACCCTGCAGCACATAATCTGTCAATTTCGGCCTTGATGGTCGCTGCTTTGGATGGGTGTAGCGGATGTTGTTTTTTATGGACAGGTGTGATATCAGGCCAGGTGTCTATACAATGTTCGACAATATAGGGATCAAGGACAGGCATCTCTGTGTATGACCAGGCAAAAATGTCCCGGTATTCTTGGAAGAGATATTTGTAGGCGTTGATTTCTTTAGAAGAGCACGCGGTGCCAATGGTGATTTCCTCTACGACTCCAGATTTGATGAAAATATTGATTTTCATGGTGGGGGAAATATTGGCCATATTACCTTCTTCAAAAGCGTCGGGGGCAGAGATAGGGTTAGTGAACTAATCTATATGCCCCGATGGGAGAAAATATTTGGTTTCGAATACGTATATGGGGTTTTGGTTAGGAGGCACGAAGGCTTCCTGTGAAGGAAAAAGTGCTCTATGGTGGAGTGCATCCCATGGGAAATCGGGTTTAGTTAACTCCTGAAGGATGTCTTTGTCGCAGTGAAACTATCGAAAATATAGGGGATCGAGAGGAGTAACTTTGGTGATGGTCACCGTGGGATTTTTTTTTGGTGGTGACGATGTAGAGGGGGTATTGCAAGGACGTTTTGATGGTTCACTCGACATAAACCAAATATCAAGATATTGTGGGTTGAAAATGGTAGTCGGGCATAGAATTTCCGTGGGGAAATGGATTGGATAATTGGGGGGATTTGGGGGTAAATCCTCATATAAATCATCCAGGAACCATGGGGGAGTAGGGAGTGCCTCAGGTTCCAACAAGAATATGTGAACCACATCAAGTGATGGGGTAGGGGTACTCACTGGTCCTACTAGAGGGGGGGGTGTAGGGTTTTGAATAAGGGCCAGTTGGTGACATCTGTATTCAATGATCATAGGACATTGATATGTGAAATGATCATGTGATTCGCATAGAGAGGAAGGACATCCCATACGTTCATTGACTAAGGTCGTGACATAATGGATGTTGGTGACATGTGTTTGGGGTGGGTTCTTGCTGAAAGATCTAGCATACGGTTGTTAGCGTCTGCCAGAATTGAGGTAATGCTGGACAATGGTATGTATAATGGACATATTTTGAACAGATGGTGCATGCCAATTTGGTTCGCATTCCTTTGCTACTTGTGTTTTGGGAGATAGCGGTAGTATTGGATGAAGTGACGAGCAGTGGTGATGCTCGAGGGAGTTGAATTAGATTGCATAGCTCGGGGAGAGATGGGAACTTGTTGGTGAGGTGTCTGTCTTTCTCACATAGTGCACAAGGAAGTTGGACACATGGGGGAAGTGGAGCAGTGGGATATTTCTTTTTTCATCTTCCCCCAGTTGTAGCAGTGAGTGGGAGTGTGGGTGGGATGGTGGGGGTAAGTATGGGAATTTGCATCAGGACTCCTTTTGTTTGGGGAGGGAGGGATGGTTGAGGGACCATCTCAGGTGGATGTAGATACCAGACTGGGATTGCCAACACCATATTAGGAAGGGTGAGCTTTGCGGATACCTGGAATTCTTGTACACCCGGTGGGGGGTAAAAGAAAGGGATTTGGGTAATGGCTTGGGGGACTGTTTCCCAAACTGGGATATGGCCCTGGGGGAGGGAAAGATCAGGAAGGGGTAGAGCTGAACAAGTTCCAAGAGATTCCTAAGGGAGGAGTTCTGTGACTAGTGGGACGTCAGGGATGAAAGAGGCCTCGGTGGGAGGGAGAGTATCTTTAGTTGTCATTCTGTTGGTGGAGATGACACATACTTATGCTGAGGGATGGATGAGAGGTGGTGCTCTGTGGTATGTCCCTAGCAAGTATGGGTCCTTAAAACTTTCGGGGCCCATCTCGATGAGTGGATAGGCATCCGGATTAGTGTGGACAAAAGAGAGGATGTTGTCGATGTTGGATGAAGGGTTAGTCTCATAATGTGATACTTGATCGATGGTAATAATTTTTCCGTTACGGGGAAACATCATGGTTTGGAACACAGAAGAAGCGACTTCCTTCATAGCATACATGTAGCTATGACCAAACAAAATATTGTAGTCAAGCGGGGCATCGATAACCTCAATGTCAATAAGAATGGTTTTACCCCCGAGTTCAATAGGGACATTTTGGAAGATCCCCTCAGGAGACGAGGGTCGTCCGTTGTAAGCCCTCAGAGTAATGGTGGATGGTATTAGCTCTGGAGAGCTAACTTTCTACCAGACGGTTTTTCACATGATACATGTGGATGCACCTTTGTCAATAATACAGTGGTGGACTGTGATATTCTAGATTTTAATCGGTATTTGAAAAGCAACAAGAGTGGGGAGACAAGGTTCTCCACTTTCAAGATCAAATGTGATGAGTCGAGTATCGGTAGGGTCGACTTCCCCTAGAGTGGAAAGTAATGACTTTCGTTGAGTAGGACAGGTTTCAAGAACTTCTAAGATTGAAATGGAAGCAGGGGATTGTGCCAAGTCATCGACCAGACTATAATTGTGGGATGCCCTAGCCTGAGGGTTGTTGACATTCCTTCGTAATGGGATGCGAGGAATGTGAAGAGGTGTTTCAATATTAGGGCACAAAATCATCAAAGGTGGGCCAGCCGTGACTGGGGTGGCCTCCATGGTAGTGGGAGTAGGGTCAGAGGGTGTGTTGTATTGACAACTGCGCGTTTGTAGAAGGACTTATTCCTCACGAGTGAGGAGTATAATGCGATCTGTAGGAGGTCCTGGGTTGGCGTACTATCCCATCTATGGTGGGGCTGGATGCATCTCTTGTTGGGTGTTCATTACCCCTTAATGTGGTATGGGGTGTTGTAACATAGTTGGGGGGGGGTTGGTTTCACATATTTTTGTGGGGCCTGCTGGGGAGCAGGCGATACTGGGGGATGTGGTCCATTGCTGGATTCTTTCATCCATTTGAAGTCTACAATTTGGGGGAAATGGTGAGTATAATGTCCATACTCACCGCAAAGGGAAAAATGGAAGTTTGTCTGAATATTGTTGTTGTTCTTCCCTTGGCGTTTGTTGTTATTTCCCCCTTGGGGGTTCTGGTTCCCCTGGTTTTGGTTTCCTCCTGGTCCGAGATTATTATTGTTTCAGTTTTTTCCCTTCTTTTTGGCATTGTTCAACTAATGGGATGGATTAGTTGTATTCAACTGTTCAAAATTTTGATACTGCTGAATGGGAGAGGGTTGAAAAAAATTAACCCCATCATGTGGTTGTCCTTGTGGTGAAGGAATGGGCTGGGGGGGACCAGGGAATGGAAAGTATGGATTATTCTGTGGTGATGATCCGTAGGATGCATAGGAAGGCATGGCTCTTTCACTAGTGCTTAGGGTGTAATAAGAGGTAGAGGGGGTACCAGAACTAGGTTGGGTCGCGAGGCGTATTGTGGGCACTGGCAGCGGTCCGTTGGTGGGTGGAGGAAAGGTCAAGGGGTATGGTTGTGGATAAGGGGGAGGATTATAATAAGGGGGTCCACCATATGCTGGTGGATATTGAGGTGTTCAATACATCAATGGTTATTGGGGGTGTGAATTGTGTTGTGTAGTGGTACCAATCAATCCATCTGCTGAGTGAGACATCCCAGGTTTGTCTTGGCCAAATGGCACGGGTCTCGGGGTATCAGGTAGTACTGTATACAAATATATTGACTGTGAATAAATGAGTTCGAACTATTGGGCCTTGTTGATGGCTTCTTCTTCTGATTGGGAGAAGTTGGTGGCCACATATTTGGCAAGGAGGGAAATAAGTGATTTGAGAAAACAATTAAGGCATTGTTTCTTGGTGGCTTCTGCTTTACATAGACTACATCGTCGATGCCATTCATGAATGTGGTCGGCAATGTGTGTAGCAGAGGTTTGTTTAAACTCTAAGAGGAGTTCGAGACCATTCTCATGACGGATTAGGAGTTGAAAGAAGGTCAAAAATGCTTTGGCCAAAGATTCAAAGGTCGTATGGGACCCAGATTTTTCTTCTATGTACCACTTAGCTGATGGGTCAGTGAGTGTACGTTGAAATAGTCTCAATCGGACAGAGTCGTCCATAATGTTATTGGAGGAGCACCATAAATGGAAGTTCATGATATGTTTGGTTGGGTCGTCTCCCGCTTTTCCTTCAAACTTGGGGATGTATGAAGGTAGTTTGGTAGGCATTGCAGGCCATGTGGGGTCGTGTGATATAGGATCATTAGTGAGTTTAGTTAGATCCGGTATGTTGAGGGAAGCCAAGTATGGCATCTGGGGTTGTGGTGGAAGATTAGTACCAACCATGGTGGGAATGTTTTGTGTGCCTGACCCTGAAAGAGGGTTTGTTCCGGCCATAGTGTGAATGTGGGGTGTACCTGACCCGTGAAGGGGGCTTGATCAACTTGTATTTCCTCCTTGAGAATAATTGTGCCCCCCACTTCCGTATAAAGGAGAGTGTGGGGATGGTTGACCTTGGGAAGTGGACCCAAGAAAAGTGGAACCAAGAAAATCTGATCCCAAGACAGTAGCACTCACAGGGGTGTGAGAAAGTATGGTCGATGAGTTGGCAAGACTAAGAACTCCCCCTAGAATGGGAGGGAAATTTAGCAAGCATTTGGAACGACGGGGATTTTGTGGGTCCCCTATGATGTCCGGCTAGCAAAGTGGATGTGTGAAAATGGTGATGAGAGTGATTAATGAACAAGATATTTTGTATAACTTGGAACTTCACAATATATCTCACAATCATATGTAATCACAAGAACAACATACATAAATCAATTGATAAAGAAGCATAAATGTGGGTAGGTGGATTTTGTCTGCGTGGGAGAATAAAGAAAACAAATTCTCGTGTCCTAAAAAGCATAACGCCCTTCCTCTCAAATAGCACTCGACCTTCCAATAGCACTCAATAGTGGGGTCTGAAGCCACCAGAAGAGGAACTAGTGAAGGATGAAGTAATCAGTTATAATGAGGGGTAGAGGGTGCATATCTCGAAAGAGATGGAGATATTTCCCAATAGCCACAAAAAATCTTATCAAGGTGCAATTGAAGCCCACAATTGCCACCTGGGTAGATGTCCTAAAATTTGGTCACTAGGTACCTCGGTCAAAGTGCGGCATTTAGATTTTTGGCCTAAGAAATGGGTCACGTGTTGGATCCCGTCCAAGAGGTGGGTGCCTCAAGGGGGCACGCACAGAACAACCGGACCTCAGCCTTCGACCCTTCATGGGTATCTCCCTACCTTATGGTGTTAGGAACACTTGACTTGGAGGATTTTAAAGTTCCCTATTTGACAACTTCTACTATTTTGAAGATGTGAGAACCAGATAACGGGGCATTATTTGGATGCCTATCCCCAAGATCCTACCTAGACTAAAAAAATTCTTTTGGCACCTCCTGTGGAGGAAACTAAGTGAGTTTTTAGAAAAAAATTAGATGTGGTTGTTTGAGATATTAGGGGTGTGACCCAATCTCATTGAAATTAAGTGGGAGTGGATAGTTTCATCAAGAAAAGGGTGGGGTGTTTTGGAATCCCTTTGGAGGAAACTTACTTCAACCTCCACGTTTCGAGATGAAAACTATGTGAATGAGTAGTGACTTTTTGTGTGAACAAGTGAAAGTGTGCCAAATATCTTTAATAAATTAGGTGTCACCTTGCTGCATGTGGACTTCGTGTGGTCCTTACAAGTCTTGATTACCTAATTAACTAAATTCCATTAGTACAACCTTACGGAATTTTAAAGTCCCTAGGAAACTAGCATGTGGACATGTGCGTCCTTACTATTCCTTTAACTCCCTAGTGTGATTTAATCTAAGAAAGCTTTGAAACTATCCTAGATTGTGCATATGTGGGCATGTATGGGCCCATTACAAAACCTTTAAACTTCCCTAGTGTTTTAATCTAAGAAAGTAAACTTCAATCACTATCCTATATGTGTAGCATGTGGGCATGTATGGGCCCATAACAATCTTAAAATGTGTTTGAAAAATAAACTAAGAGGAGTCTCGAGGGGGCTGTTGTCCTCTCCTAAAGATTTTTTCTTTTTAAGGGAGATGAAATTTTCCCTCAATCTCTTTCTGATTCTCAAAATCCCTTTGGGGCGTGAGAGAAGAGAATACTCAACGATTGATATCCAATTTCTGGTCCCAATGCAAGTTTTATATGTGATGTAGGATGATTCCAACTTAGACTTTACTCAAAGCAAGCCATCCATCTGGAAAAAATGAAAGAAAAAGAGGAAAGAAGGATTTTAACCCCCTAAGTGCCTATGTTTTGACTAATCCCTTCATATGGAGAGGATATCTAAGTGTGGTGCATGTTACAATCTGCATGGAATCAATTATGAGAAGGCTATGGGCCTTCAATAGATCACAAAAACGCTTACAATATTTGATTTTCTGGGCCGATGCGTGGGTCGCGGAGTAGATAGAGGCACACTGGGAACCAATGCGCAGATAAAAAATGACCTTTGGGCATAGTGAACAGAGGGCACTGAGAAACACAGGGGGTTTAGCACACGTTCTCGAAAGACGTGCATGTGGGTTATAAAACCCGCGCACTTGTTGTTACACGGACGTGAAATAAATTCTGGATGGAATTCTCTCAACTCAGCTTTGAATTCAATGTTTTTCAGGTCGGATTGGGCCATTTATGGTTCTTGCAAGTTAAAGAAACAAAAGGAAGAGCTAAAATAACCCAAATGGGGGAGGAAATTGATACCTTTCCCCAGTGGAGTCGCCAATTTTTTGCACCTCTTTTGTCACCTAAATGAGAAAAATAAGGGTGCTTACAAGCCCAGTTGGGTTAGCTAGGCAAGACAACAGTGAAGGAAAGAGTTAAAAGTATAAAGAATAAAGGATAAGCAAAGAACTAAATTAAGAACATTAAAGAAATTAAACTAGATTGCATAAGGACATTAGAACAATAAATAAACAAGATTCATGCCACCAATGGAAAGGATTGTATTAGTGGAAAGAAAACACCAAAGAGAAAGGGAGATTTTGGGTCACCTCTTCCTCCAATGGAGAGCTCTTGAACGCCCAAGATTGAGATCTTCTTACAACTAGCAAACTAGAATGAAATGGTGAAGAGAATCCAAAGCACATTCACTCAAGAGGTGATATGAATGGATAAATGCAATGGTGCTAGTATGCTCTTGATGAGAAAAGAGGATCCTCCAAGAGAATATAAGCAGCATAACAATACAAATTAATTCCTTGAAAATATAGTGCACCCATGGCTTCCTTTTATAGAATAGATTTGAGGTATTATGCAACCAGTTCTTAGTGTGAATAAGGGGCCCTTTAGGGCACCTTTAGGTCTTTGACCATCCCCCCAGTCGGATCCAGTCGATACTTGGATGTCAAATCGACTTGGAAGTTGAACCAGAAGTGGGTGGAAGGTCGACCAATATCATAAATGCGTCGTTTTGAGGTGTACGCCAATTTTTTCATCCACAGTCGCGTATCGGACGCATGTGTGTTTTTTCGACATTATCTGACTGTCGCACGTGCACGCGCGCCTTGTGTATTTTTAGCGCATGCCAATTTTATTGTTGGTTGTATATTTTTGGGCCTTTTGGAGATGCATTTTTGGTCCATGATTGAACTAACAAGTCTTTTGAAGATGTTCGATTCCTGTAACCATTTGCGGACGAAATTCCAATGATAACAATAAGTTTTTCCATGAAGTTTTGAAATCATTTGTCCATAACTTGTTCCAGGCAAAGATGTCTTTCCCTTCTAAAATGAAGAGTATTTAAAGTGTTTTGAAGTCCCATCTCCCTATCTCCTAGGATAGGATAGGATCTCATGAGATCAAAAATATTTACAAAAATAGAGGGCTAACAGCCACTCATAACTGAGTTGATTTTTCCCAAAAATTAATAAAAGCTTTTACGAAAGCAAACATAGAAGGAAAAACTAATCATTCTAATGCAAAATCGAACATGTTTCCATTAGATGATCAGCATCAAGATCTACTATTTCCTGAAAACGAAAAAATAATAAGTTAGACAATTTCTAATAACTAATTTCTAAATTTTTTATTTAAAAATGACTTGGCTACATAATCGAAATATTATGTAGCCGGTCTTATATTAGCAAACAAAATCTAATTTCAAACTGATTTGATTCAAAATAGACAACATGAATATAATAAGAGGAAAATCATTTTACCATTTCAACAATTGACTAAAGATGGATCAGGGTAGCTCGGAATTGATTATGGATTTAACATTGTTTGAGTTTTTTATCATTATATTCCATGTCCTCTTAAGGCGTTTAGACCTCCTCTCTGCATTTACTCTGAGGTCAATATTTTCTTGTCTCGGCAATTCTCTTTGAGTTGTGAGTGTTTTAATCCAAGCCTGAAGGATGGGTATATCAGTGTAATATCGTTCAATCTAGTGTAAACAAACATCGCATTGTATAAGAGGAACGATATGTTGATGAAGTGTACAGACATACATGGTTGTATCTACCTTACCTGTTATTTTCCCAAGCCCAATACCAGAGAACTCCTCCTTACCCTTGAGGAAGGGAGGCAAATTCGTAACAAAGTTATAGGGTTCAGTAGGACCAACTCTTTGACAATCTGGGTCTTCCAAATCCAGGAAATCTTCTATTTCGGAGTCTGAGACCTCATTGACCTTGATCGGGTCGATCGAGCTCAAATGAGCGTCATTTC
This sequence comes from Picea sitchensis, assembly GCA_010110895.2. Classification (NCBI taxonomy): domain Eukaryota; kingdom Viridiplantae; phylum Streptophyta; class Pinopsida; order Pinales; family Pinaceae; genus Picea; species Picea sitchensis. The sequence continues at coordinate 151,560 of SNQJ01S0001589.1, forward strand.
GATTCCTCAATTTTCTTGAAATAAGATAACCTGCTCTTTTGTTTTAAAACCCTAATGTTGCGTGTTTTTGTTTTGTTTGTTTGCAAGATTTTTTTACATCGGGCCTCATAGTAACGTTCTGAACAACATCAAAATTAGGCACAGGAGGTTTAGCTAACTTTAATTCAACAACCTTTTTCTCATGTGAAGACTGACTTAGCCTTGTCTCATCTAGGGATTTCTGTTAAGAGAGCCTGGTTCATTAATTGGGATGTCAAGCTATTTTTTAATCAATGGCTCGTATGAATTAGGGATTTCTACAGGAACGGCCGTAACAAAACCATTTCTCATTAAAAATCCATCCCAGCAGTCACCCACGGTTTTCAAATGGTGAATCAACGGAATTTTAATCAATTTGTGGTGGAAAAGACTAGAGTTGAGGCTCTGTCTCTTATACCTTTTAGACATTTTGTACAGTCTTCTCAACATATATAAATGCATGTTTAATTGAAAACCAATGAAATGCATCAACAGTCATATATGATAGAGGAAAACTAAACCATAACGGCCCTCACAGGTCACGAATTGTTTGAGGATCAACAGAAGGCCATGCCACCTAGATTTAACCAAAGAAATAGGGATACCTTTTTTGCAACAATTGATTTTCCTGGATGTCATAAAGAGGCTCCAAGGTACTTCTGTAATTTTTGAGTTTTTGAACCACTTCTCACTGGTGGATGGCAATCCTATGGCTTCACTCACAAACTCCTCAGCTACCTCTAACTGGGTATCACCAATTTTCACTCTGCATCCATCGAATGTCTATGAAAAATCCCTCTCTACCTAAATTTTATGGCCTTCGAACCTTTTAAGGAAGGTATCCCAGCCTTGACTTTTTAAATCTTCGACTGCATCGTCGTGTGATAGCAATGCCTGACAGCCATTGGGCTCCAAACGCACAACAGGATCCATAAAAAATGTGACTAGAATGTAACAGGGATGACTCAGAACAGTTTTAGGTTTAGATAGAAGGGGCGATAGGAACAAATCCAAATGGATAAAGAGGAACAAACCATAACGAAGGTTGTGTGTTATCATAGCATGAACATCGAGGGTTTGGTTATAGATCTTTACCATTCTTGGTAATGAAATTATGTCACACATAATCGATAACCTATACCTATAATGAGAGGCTCATTAGTTAACAGTGCCAGCAAGGTGATTTAAGTACAGAGTACAGTAGTTGCACATTGATTAACATGACTACTAGCACGACTATTATTTTTGCAAAGGGTTTAAATATATAAAAACAAAAAATCCTCATAATTCAAATGCAAACCAAACTTAGCATATAACAATTATATCAATATCCAAAACATTCCAAAGATAAGTCAATCAAGTGTTGGATTTAAATTGGATATAAGCATGATGACCCTTAAAAGGAATGCCTTCTATAGAAATATAATATGGAGCTAAGTTTTCATGTTTTATTCATGCTTTCAGTCATGAATCAAACATAAAACAAAACAAAAATGCAAACTTAAAGAATTAATGAAAACCTTATATGATCTGGTAATCATCTCAAAATGATAATATTTACAAGATGAGTTGAAGGCAGCTACAGAAAATGTAATTTCATGTTCAAATAACGAAATCATGTAGAATTGCCAATAGTGGCGACTTACTGGGAGAAGCAGTTATCTCTGCATCACCAGAAAGTTCATGTTAGGACATATCAAAATGATTGAAAAATTAAAGAACAGTTGACAGCAATTCAAGCATCCCGATCAGAATAAAAAAAAACATACAGTCTAGTGTCAGATGTGTTCTTGTCTGAATGAAATCTGGTAACAAGTTTTAATTATGAGTGAGACAACATTTAAGCAACTGACTCCAATATTGTTGACAGAGCCACTTCTTCCAACATGCATCCATAGCCTCGGAAGGGATGTCAATTAACCCACTCTGACACCTCTACCCTATCCAATAAATATCAATTCAAGATAAAGGACATTTTACGATTAATACCAAAATTTATACCTAATAATTTTATTGAACCCGACATTGCTTCGCTGCCAACAGGCCTGTTCAGTACCTTGACAAAGTTGCCTTGGAATCATGCATGAATTTACCCACTGCCAACAGGGCGCCAACCCTCTCATTTTCCCCTAAATTTTAAATTTTAAATGTAATTTAAATGCAATTAAATGTTGTAAGGTTGGAAGAGTCGATTCATGCCTTTGTATAGGTAGTAGATAGGTCACCTTTAATGGCTGAATGTAGGTTGATCTAGATCTGGTTCAGAATAATCGTTCATTCAATGTAATCTTCCTTAGTAGATAGGCGTTTTGATGGTGATTAGAAACCACTAGTGTAGTTGGAGGGAAAGACTCAATGAGTCTCCTCTTGTATAAATAATTGTAACATATGCCCAGTAGAGGATGTTGAAATTTCATTGTAAATCATTGTAAGCCAAGAGAGAAGAATCGAGACTTTGTTGAAGTCTGTCCTTTTATGCACATATTGTAATTGACATTCACATTCATACAAAAGAGCATATTTCACTGTTTATGAGTTTTTCTATGGTGAATGTGTGTTTTATGAATTCCATTTGTGTGTTTATATGTGAATATGTTGTAGATGTATGTGATAGGTTTCATCTGCAGGAGGAAGATATAATTCACTATCTCTCTATGAGTTTTTTGGATTATTTTTGGGTTCTTTAGGCTAAATGAAAGGAGTGCATGACAGAGTCTTGAAAAATCTATGAGCTAGCGCAAGGAGTGAGCATATGAATTTTTCTTCAAATTCAGGAGAGAACATTCCAGGAGGGCACACGAGGATAACTACAGACTTAAAGAGGAGCCTCAGAGCTACTGAATACTATGGAGGAAAGATTGTGTAGAGAAAGCACAACCGAAGTTGTTGAATACTCTGAAAGACTCTACCAGGTGGACATTGAGCGAGTGAAAGGAGTGCACAAGAGAAATCTGCTTTGAGTTCTGTGAGAAGAGTGTCAAAGGAGAGACAACACAGAGTTATTGAATACCCTATAATCTCAGCAAGGAGTTCTTTGAGAAAGTGAAAGGAGTCCACGGGGCCAATACTTATCTGAAGTATTGGTGAAGTTCTAGAGAACCAAAGTTGTTGAACACTCTGGGGGTGAAGCTTTGAAAGGAGTGCATTGAGCGAGTGCAAGTGTGCGCAAGGAGACAATCAAATTCTTAGATTGTAGGGAGGAAGCTCTGCAAGGTGTGCATTGAGAAGATGCAAGGATTGCATCAATGAACCTGAAAAGAGTTCAGGATTCAGGAGAAGACTTGTGCAAGGAGTGCACCAGGACAACACTTAGACAAAGTGTTGAAAGAAACCATTTGGAGGCTCAAGTAAGCACAAGGATTCTACGTAGGAGCGAACTTGTTCCAATTTCGAATGCTTAGGAGGAAGAGCATTGATTTTCCAGGAGAGAAATAGAAATTCCTTTGAGGGAGAAGAAGGGTTGAGTCCCTTAGAAACCCAAGAAATTGCAAGGCTCAGGAAAATTAGTACAATTTTTCACAATGAGAGCGCAAGTGTGTGCTACGGCGAGGTCAAACTTCATTGGAAAAATATCAGGAGGAAAATCAAAGTTGAGACCCAAGTAGTTGGGCTCGCAGGAGGAGGTTTAAGGGAAAAAAACCTTTGAACACTTACAAATTTTCCCAAACTCGAGAGAAAGCATAAGCTCATGAGGAGGAGTGACAACAACCATTAGATCAGCTGCAAGGAGAAGATATGGGTCGTCGAATCCCACGTCCAGACAATAGGAGGAGTGCACCGAGGAGGAGAGTAGATCCCAGCCATCAGATCTGAGTGCGAAGGATTGACATTTTTCGGATCCAGGTAAGGTGCATAGAAATTAATCCCTTTGTAAGTACACAAGAGAGTGGACTCACCGAAGTCCTGAAGTCTCAAAGTAGATCGATATCATCCATTTTCTAGGGGCACTTGTGGTGGAAGATATGGAAGTCCAGAGCAGAGGCACTCTGGGATAATCCAGGTGAAAAGAGTGTGAAACTTTCGAAGCTCTGAAGCCCAGAGCTCATCCTAGTCATTGGTGCTGGGGAGGGACACATGGAGTGACATATGAGACTCCAGAGGAATTTCACTATGGGATATTTTAGACACAGTGGTTGTAGAATCACCGAAGTCCTGAAGAAGCAAAGTAAATCTGGACCATTGGATATGGAAAGGACACGTGGCAGAGATTCGCGTGCTTCGGTGGAGGAGCATTTCGGGGAAAATCATGTGTGGAGTTTGAAAAACTCCCAAAGACTGAAGTAGCAGAGCATATCCTGACCGTTGATCATAGGGAGGCACATGGAATCAAATGGTTAACTCCATAGTTTTTGAAGTGTCGATCTTCAAAAACTATCAAAGCCCAAAGTGGCAGAGAAGATCTCAGTCGTCCATCAGTCAGAGACACGTGGCAGGAGATCCAGCATCCAAGAGGAGTGGGTGTAGAAGGGTGAAGAACTCTCAAATTCTTCGGGAGCCGAAGTGGATCTGTGTTATTGATCCTACGGGGATAGGTGTCAGTAGATCCTTCACTTCAGAGGTAGTAGACTCCGGAGGAAAGCGAGACTGGAGATTTCAAAACTCTCGAATCCTGGATTAGTGAAGTTCATCATGACCATCGATCTAAGAAGGGCGCGCATCTTTAGATCATCGACTTCGGGGAAACGTTGAGGAGGAAGGTGGAGGCATTGACCAGAAGTCATCTGGAGCTCAAAAGGTAAGAATCCCATCCTAGGCATCACTCGCTTGGACACATGGTGTAATATTGTGCAGTCTGGAGGTTTTTCACTCTGGAGGATTGACACTCTGAGAGAAAGGAAAGAAGTGGAGCATTGATTGGAAGTCATCCGAAGTGGAACAAAGGACACATCTCGACCGTTGATCGAGGAGATCACGTCGCGCTCAATCTATAGCTCCAGGTAAAAGTCACTATGGGGAAAAAGGGTGTTTTGAACACTCAAAACTCCCAAAGTCTGAAGTCCCAAAGTGAATCACATCCACTGGTTGTTGGATAAGCATAGACTATAGATTTCAGCCTGGGTGGTTTCACTGGTTCGGATTTTGGGCAATTTGGAATCAGCTGCACTCGAAACAGTCGAAGCCCAAAGTCGCAAAGGGGCCTAGCTAGATGTCATAGCATGTGGTCGTAAGAGAGAAGATCCTAGAATAGGAGCTATCACTCACCACTCAAAGTTACCAAAAGTGCAGAGAAAAGGCGTGTAGGTGAATCGAGCCGCATGGGTAACAAAAGGGGACTTGTGTAAAACAATTGCAGGGTATAGAAAAGGCCTGAAAAGATAATTTAGCTCATTGTTTTGAATGATCCTAGACTGGGAGGTCACAGAACCCTGGGGAGAGAAGGGGGGATGCATCAAGACTCCACTATTGGGAAAATCATGAGCTCCTACTCATGGCTCCCTCTAATCCACTGTTGAAATCCTCCTAGATCCAAAACTCCTCTTTGGAGTTGTCCTCATGTTCCTCTATTTTGTTGCTACTGTTGTTGATTCCTTGCTGTTGTTGCAGGTTCTCCTCTTCTCATCCTCTCCTTGCTGACAGTCTCCTATTTTTATCTCAACATAAACTCTCGGATCTCCTCAATCACCTCTTCCAGCTAACCTACTGGCTAGCTTCTCCTTTCATGCAGACTACCCTATTGCACTTTTTCCTGCTGATCTAAGGGAAGATCATCATGATCCCCCATGTTGTCTCCATCTCCTATGGCACTATCTTACCACTCTACTTCAGACTCCAATTATGCAGTCTCCTTACTGATTTGTTTCTTAGCTATCTCCTCTGACATATTAACTTCTACAATTATGTTGCTAGTAAAACTTAAGATTCTTCCAGTTGCTCCTCGGACTATAATTCTTGTCCATCTGTTTCCAACTTAACATGTTGTATGTGTTGACTATGCATATTTAACCTTCTCTCTAGGGCCTCCAGTTCTTCACACAGATCAGAAAAATCCATGTTTTCTTCTTCCTCTTCTATTGTAGGCTTTAGTGTTGCAGTCATCTCTGGTTCATCTTCCTGGCTGAAATTTATGAGAAATTTTGTTGAATTCCCTTCTCCTTCTGCTACTGCTTGGGAATATTTTGATGTCTACACCTTCTCCTCTATGACAGTCACACCTGGTTGTCTTTCTACACCTTCTCCTCTATGACAGTCACACCTGGTTGTCTTTCTGTTGCATGAGAAACACCTTTTCTAGCCTCTTCTTTTCTAGTTGGCATGAATATACTAATTCCCTCAATGACCAGAATACTCCTTTGATCATCCTATGTCAGCACTCCTTCTTGATATGAACTCCTAGCTGAGTTCATCTCATCTCCCTTTCCCACCTGGAAAATTGGGATTTCTCCTCTTCCCTCCTGACAGTCTATGAGATCAACTGATCTCACCTCATTTCCCACTTGGAAATTTGAAAACTCACCACTACCATCTTGGAAGTTTATGAGATCCTCCACTGATCTTATCTCACTGCCCACCTGGAAATTTGAAAATTCATTTTTGTCTTCCTAGGAATATATGAGATCTTCAGATGATCTCATCTCTTCCTCATAACTAAGGTTTTCTCCAACTTATGGTTCATAGATGTAAACCATTTTCTCTGTGTCACTGAGGGTTTCATCTTCCCTTAGCCACCTCCTCACTACCTATTTCTTCCTTCTTGCCAAAAAATTTTGGACAGACCATTTTACTTTCTGCTTCATTGGCCATTTGTACCTCCAGTGTACTCGGGATTCTTGTTTCATATTCAACATTAGCCTCTCCATTTATTCTCATGTCTCTTCGATCTCTTTTTCCATCTCTTCTTTGTTTTTCTACTTGCGGTCCTTACCTTGACCACGCTTATGGCCTTCAATAGCCATCTTTCTTCCTTAGAATTCAACCCACCTGGCTGTCAACTGTCTACTCTGCAACTGAGAGTATCTCCAGATTCTCTTTGTATCCCACCTGGTTGTCTACTAGTTGTTGCACACTAGCCAACAATAACACATAGAGCATCAATATTTTATCTCCTCCTTTGCCTGTCTGCAAGAAAAAACAATCTCTAATACCACTTGATGGTATCATACAAAACCTTTTCCTAGGCTCTAATACCAATTGATGGTATTAGACAAAACCTTTTCCTAGGCTCTAATACCACTTGATGGTATCAGAAAGAACCTTTTCCTAGGCTCTGATACTACTTCATGCAACCCCCATTCTCTCCTCGAGGTTTTGCGACCTCCCGAACTAGGATCGTTCAAAACAATGAGCTGAATTAGCTCTTCAGGATTCTGCTAGACCTCGCAATTGTTTTACAGATGTCCCCTTTTTTTACCCACACGATTCGATTCACCCACATGCCTTTTCTCTACGCTTCTGGTAACTCTGAGTGGTGAGCCCTAGCTCCTCTAATAGGCTCTTCTCTCTTACGACCATGGGCTATGACCTTAATCTAGCCCCATTCGCAACTTTGGGCTTTGAATGTTTCGAGTGCAGCTGATTCCAAATTATCTGAACTCCAAACCGAAGAAACCACCTGGACCGAAATATATGGCCCACGCTTCTCCAAAATCCAATGGATGTGATTCACTTCGAGACTCTGAACTTCAGTAGTTTCGAGTGTTCCAAACACCCTTTTCCCCCGGAGTGAATTTTACCCGGAGCTACGGAACAAGAACCATGTGCTCACCTCAATCAACGGCCAATATGGGCCCTTTGTTCCACTTCGGGCGACTTCCAGTCAACGTTCTGTTGCTTTCCTTTCTCCCGGAGTGACAAACCTTCAAACTGCACAATATTACGCCACGTGTCCAAGTGACTGACGGCTAGGATGGGATTCTTACCATTGGAGCTCCAGACGACTTCTTGTCAACGGCTCCACTTTCCTCCTCAGTGTTTCCCCGAAGCCCACGATCTGATGATGCATGTCCTTCTCAGACAGACAACCAAAATGGAATTCTCTACATCGGGCTTCAAGAGTTTTTCAAACTCCACTCTCGCTTTCCTCTAGAGTGTACGACCTCTGAAGTGAAGGATCTACTGACACTTGTCCCCCTAGGATCAACGGCCTAGATCCGCTTCATCTCCCGACAACTTCGGGATTTCTTCACCCTTCTACACCATCTCCTCTTGGATGTTGGATATCTCGCCACGTGTCTCCAACTGATGGACGGATGAGATATTCTCCACCACTTTGGGATTCAAGAGTTTTTGAATCTCAGCACTTAAAATCCTCTAAAGTGCCTCTCCTCCAGATTTAACCATCTGCTGCAACAGGATTTTCCCCGAAAGCACGCGGATCTCCTCCATGTGTCCCTTACGGATCCTGTTATCTCCTCAAATAAATCAATCAATTTATGTCAATTTAGGTGATAGGATGTCTTTTAAAAAATACATTTTTTTTAATTTTTAAAGCTCATTTTTTAGAGATTTTGCATGTAATAAATTTAGAATAAACATTTGCTTACTTTTTATTTGATCTAATTCAAATCTCAGGTTTCGGTGGCTTAGGCGAATATTTCGATTGTTCATTAGCCATCGAAAGCCTTAGCTTTCGGCAGCTTAAACAAAGAAATTCAGGGCTATTTTAGCCACCAAAATTGCAGGAGCAAGGGAGGAGTCAACACGTCCTTTCACATGTTTAAACCATCGGGTGAAAAGTTTTATAATTGCAATTAGCCATCGAAAAGATAGGAGAAGAAACCGTTTAAGACTGGGAGATGATCTCTACATGATGTAGCGAATCTTTTCGGATAGTTGTTTCATCAAACTACATGGTTACATACCTTTCATCATTACAGTCATCAACCATGATTGTTTCAAATCACAAGATGCTCTTTCGCATCCCTTGTAATCAGCGCCACGATCTGATGCTTGCCTCATTTTTCTCGTCCCTGTCATAGCCGAGCCAAATCTCCCTAAGTCTACGCTATGTAACCTTCCCCCAAAATCCGATTTTCAAATTGAAAGTGTACAAGAGCATTGCGACAGATGAAGAAAGGAGGATCAACTCTGAGGAAAGAGCTCGACAATATCAGTTACTTGGAATCACACCTGGAGTTATGCCAAATTTTCAGGGACGTGGGTTGCTATGATTTTTGTAAACAAATACAGAGCTCTCACCAGCAGGTGGCAGAAGCCTTTGCACTGACTTTCGATGGAAGGAAAGTAGTCATCGGTCGAGATGAATTTGAGGTTGATGAAGCCCTCATAGCCGCGGTGACAGAGCTTCCCAGGACTAGAGAAAAATTGTTCAAAACCACTGTCACAAAGAATGTTGAATTTAGGTCTTACATGAAACCAGAACACAAGGATTTGATATGGAAGAAAGACATTAATGTGTCTTTCCTTGAAGAGAAATGGCAACAGTTACTAAAATCCATTATGGTCTATATAACTTGTGAAGGAATATATAATAGGGTGATGATTTACCATTTCAAACTCATGAATCATTTTACTAGTAGAAACCTACTCAATATGCCCTATTTTCTCCACAGAAGCTTATCTAAGATGGTTCATCAAGTCAAGGCCAAGCCCAATAAAGTTGCAAGTAGACTATCCCACAATGGTCTAATTAAACTCTTGGTTTTTGAGTTGTTGCAGAGAAGAAGCAAAGAGTGGAATTACTTCTTGTTCTAGAATGATTTTCAAACTAATATACAGCCAGAGGGAAAAAAAAGTCCTCATTCCAAGAAGTCTTCTACTCCCAGAAGTGGGAAGAGGAGGAGGAGAGCTATCTCTCCAGTTAAATTTAATCAACCCTCTCCTTCTTCTAAGATTAATAGAACTAAGAAGAAACTAAAATTCAGCAGTGAAACAGATAAGGCCGAAGAACCCCCAGTGAACAAGAGAATTCTTAATCTTCCTTACACAGACTCAGAAGATGAAGAAGACCATATTGAAACAGGGCATGATGATTCAGTTACCACAGAGCATGAAAATTCAGTTTATGTAGATGTATTCATAGCAAGGTATGAAGACCTTCCATCACCTACACCTCAAGAAGAACAAGAACCACAAGTTGTAGATGCCTCATCTAGAAAAAGAGTGAAGCAGAGTAAATCAAAGGAAATCAAGAAGCTTAAGAAGAAGTTAGCTCAACAAGAAGTGTTAGAAAGGGTAATTAAAACCAGATATGAAGCCCTGTCAAAGAATTTTGTAGAAAGCAACTCAGCCTTGGAAAGATTAGCACATGAAAGCATAAAGGAAAAGAAAAAGAAGGAGAATATTTTAAAAAATTACAACAGCTTATGGAGAGTAGCTCAGGATTTGAAGAAAAAGGTCATGGATTTAAGGTTGAAAGCTATGTCTACAAAACACCAATCTCAAACACATGCTACTCTCGAAACCCTAGCAGAGGTAGAATTTCAGTGCAATGAACCAGAGGCAGCCAACAATCCTACAGTCTTTGAGCAAGATGCAGAAGCCTTAAAAGATCATCCCTAAGGAGTTTTTGAGCTAAGACAAAAGGTATTCTGAAATTTTGATAATTTCACTAAAATAGACCTTTCAGTGGCTTAGGTGAACATTTAGATTGTTCATTAGTCACCGAAAGCAGAGCTTTCAATAGCTAATTGGTCTGAACTCTATTTATTCTAGCTACCGAAAGCACTGATAGGGCAGAAAGTTAATATTTTTGCACATATCCAGTTTTTCTTTGTCCAAAAGCCTCAGGAATGGTTCCAATCGATAGACAACAATTAATTACATCCTTATCAAGAGTTTGTTTTGATTTTGGAGATGCTCTACAAGGCAGAAAGGTCAAAATCGGTTAGCTATTTTCAGGGATATAAAGTTGTTTGGTTGTCAGCAGGTGTCATTTTCGACTTCTCTCATATCACATAAAATCCAGTAGCCTCATAAGGCTCACTACACCTGAAAAATAATCCGAAGGACATAAAGATCATCCAAGCATAGGAATTGACCTATTTTATAGGATCTTTACCTATTTTCTTGGACCAGTTATTGACTTTCTATTTTAGGCAAAATTTGATCCAGTATTCTAGGATTTTGAAATTGTTTGTAAAGGCTATAAAGCCCAGAAAATTTGATGAACAAAGGGTTCGACTTTGAGTTCTATACTCTATTGTTATTGTGATTAATACATTTTCTTTAATATATTCAACCTGCAAGCTTCTTTCATTGTTATTGTCATACTCTCTTTTCATTTCTATTCTATGCCTTATGAGTTGAAATCATTTCTTTGTCTCTGTTTAAATGTCCTATGGTGACTGTCATCTTACCTTTGATTATTAAACAAGAATCATAAGCATCCATTGCTAGTTTGTTGACCCTTCATATATATGGTTTATGTATGTTCTGGTTAATTGATTGGTTTCTTATCTATTTGATCTAAAAACCTATCTGATAATAGCTCTTGAAGGCCTTGTACTATGTGAATATAACTACACTGTCTTGAAGATCCAATCCAGTGATTTAGATATTCATGTTGATCAATCCCACAACCATTATTGAGAAAATAATTATAAAAATAGTTAAGTTACTAGACATCTCTGAGATACAACCTAGGAGATTTTCCTGGAGTGATAACAAATTGGGGCCATTGCCGAGGAGAGGAGATTGAAGCTCATCTTCCTTGGGAGATGACATAGATCCAACTTTGATGATAGACAAAGTATGGACACATTTTTGGTTGTAATCATCTATCTGGCGACTCCATTGGAACGAAGTGGCTCCGAGAAGGGCTCATACCAGAGAAAAAAAAGAAAGGCCACTAGAAACACAAGTTTCAGACCCTGAGAAAATCATCAGAAGTGGAAAAGCATTGCAAAGAAAAACTTCCAGATTTTCAAGAGCATCTAGATCGGGTATTTCAAGAAACACTTCTTCATTTATTTCTAGAGAACCTCTTGTCGAATCCACTTCTGCTAAAACTTCTAGTTCTCAGAAAATTGTAATTTTGTCAGAAATCTTGAAGGGTGATGAGCCTTCAATTTCTTCTGATCTTATAGATCCTATTTCTGAGCATATTACTATATCCAACTTAGGAGAAGAAGTTGTAGAATCTATCCAAGAAGAGGACTCTTCCTCTTCCTTAAATTCTTCACAAACTGAGCTTGTAGAAAGTGTTTTCCATACTCATACCAGTTTTCCCGTTCTTGAAGATATTTTACAAGTTCTTTCTTCTAAAGGTGAAGAAAACTTGGCCTTGTTGCCCAGCCAGTTTTACAGAGCTTCTTATTTCCCACCTTATTTAGGAACCACATTCTAGGGTAGTCATTCTACCAGTGCTTCCATTTCATTCCTCAGTGAAGTAAGACCACGATTGTCCATAGTCCCACCTGTCCCATCTCATCCATCATCTACAGAAACTTCTTCCTCTGCATCTACCCCCAAGATTTCCATGGCTGCTCCTTTGACAAAAATGGAGCATATCTTAGCCAATAGATATGCTCCTCTTGTTTTTCCCAATCCCTTATCAGCCATGCCAACAGGAGATTATCAGAAATATATGCCCAAGTTTATTGGATCTGGAGATTATACTGTTGAAGAACACATAGAGGCTTTCTATGCCTATGCTGAGAACATTAACATTTCAGAGGAAGATGTTTGGACCAGAATTTTTTTGCAGAGCTTGGATGGTCAATCTAGGAAGTGGTTCAAGGAACTACTAGCTAATCTAGTGGTAGGTATTGAGAAATTAGATGAAATATTTTTGAAACATTGGGGAGAAAGAAGAGACCTCTTGCATTATATTACTGAATTTGGAAATATAAGAAGAGAAAATGGGGAATTTATCTCATACTTCACCAAAAGATTCAATAATATGTTTGGCAAGATCCCTACAGAGATCAAGCCAACCAATGCATCAACAAATATTAATTACTCTTCTGCCTTTGATATGGAATTTTTCTTAATCCTTAGAGAAAGAAGGTCAACCACACTCGCTTTAATGAAAAATGTTGCTCTTGAGGACGAATCTAACATTGTGGCATCCCAGAAACTTAAAGGAAAGTTTGAGAGAAAGAAGTCATATGTTGATCCTCCTTCTTCAAATTCTAAAATGGAAAAGATGGCCAAGATGTTGGACAGCTTGACCTCGGAGATGTCAAAACTAAAAATTCAGATTTAGCAACTAGAAATAAGTAAAGAGCCTAATGTCTATGCTCCCAGGAATCCCAATGCATTCCCCTACAGAAGGAACAACCAGCAGGTCCATATCCTTCAGAGAGAGAAGAATGCAGCTGAAGACCAAAGGATCAGGGCCCCTTTCCAAAATGTAGTGCTAGAAGAAGAGCAGGAGCTATCTCATGATGAATTTGAAGAAGAAGACGACATCAGTTGCTTTGGGGATGATACTGATTCCTCCTTTTTGATACAAACATATTATGAGGAGGCCCAGATGAATGACAAGATTAATGAGGCAAGCATTGAAGAACCTTTTTATCAGATAGATGATCAGCCAGGTTATAATTTAAGATCTAAGACTGTTGATTCAAATCCATTGCTTGCTGCCCCCAGAAAAAAGAAAGATGTTGTTGCCAAGTAGCCTGCTTCTCCTGTGAAGCAGATCTCAAATCCTGCAAAACAACAACAGAAGCCATTGTAGCCCCAAGATAAGGAACATGTGTCCCTCAAAGATCCCCCTAACAAGATAAGACCTTCTGACAAAATATCATATTCATTTAATTTCGAATCAGAAATTCATAAGGTAAAAATACCTATGCCATTGACTAAACTTATGAAGAATGACATATTCAAGTCTGTTATCCTCAAGTCCCTTCAACCAAAGACTCTCCTAGATGTTGATTATGTGAACCTTCAATATGACAAGCCCACAGTTACTATAGGTCCTATGGTAGAGGACCGAGATGATTCTTGTCCACGCTTCTACATATCCCTGAATATCCATGACAAGATCCTTCACAACTGCTTGCTCGACTCGGGAGCATCACACAATATTATGCCTAAAGAAGTGATGGATGAGCTTGGTCTTGACATCACAAAACCTTACCATGATCTCTTATCTTTCGACTCTAGGAAAGTAAAATGCCTCGGCCTCATAAAAGACCTTGTCATAAACCTTGCCCAGCTACCAATGACAAGCATGGTAATGGATGTTGTAGTGGTTGATATCCCACCCAAGTTCGGCCTCCTCTTGTCACGTTCATGGAGAAAAAGGCTAGGTGGTACCTTGCAGATGGATATTTCGTATGCCACAGTCCTGTTGTTTGGAGGAGAGCTAAAGAGACTTTACAGAGAAAATTTGCTTGCCTACATCATTAGTGATGGGAAGAATTATGTAAACCATCCCATCAATGCATTGGACATGGACTTTGGGGCATGCATTCTACAAATGGATGATTCTCAGCCAACTCCTTTGCATCTCACAAAGCCTACTTATCAGCAATATGATGGAGAGAGTATTCTCGTCTGGAGCATGTTCTTTGATGGTGCCAATACCAAAGACTTAGCAGGTGCAGGTGTAGTTTTGATCTCTCCTTCAAAGGAGACTATTCATTTGTCTTTTAAACTTGATTTCAAGACTACTAACAATATAGCAGAGTATGAGGCTTTGTTTTTGGCATTAAATGTTTCCAAGGAGATGGGAATCAAAGGTATAAAGGTGTTTGGAGATGCATATCTCATCATACAGCAAGTAAACAGTACTTTCCAAGCAAAACATGTCAAGTTAAAATCTTACAGGGATGAGGTATGGAAACTTAGGGACTCTTTTTCCATTTTTGATATTTCTTATATACCTAAAGCTATGAATTACCTAGATGATTCCCTTCTTGTCTCGGCCAATATGTTCATTCCTCCCATGCCTCCTAGATTTAATTATGAAATCCAAGTCAAATATAGACCATCCATGTCCAACAATATCAAATATTGGAAAGTTTTTGAAGATGATGATGAGCTTAGTAGATTTCTCCAGGTAGTAGATGAATTTTCTGATATGCATATTGACCAGGAAAATCAAAATGTAGGGGAATCCAAAAAGCCTAAGTTGAAGAAAAAAATGGGTCAACATGATATTTTTCAGCTGCCAAACAATTTTATACCTAGGGGTTTGGTGCCTCTTGAGAAGCTTTCTGACCAAAACGATGTCCCTTACAAACCTGATAAGAAGGAGAAGGATCCTACTGTCCATGAGTACAATATAGGAAGCCAGAGTCATCATAAATTCATAAATCTGTGCACTGAATTAACTGTTGATCAGAGGTCAGAATATTGCAGCATTATGAAGGAATTTGCTGATGTTTTCACCTGGACATACAGTGATTTGAAAACCTATAATCCTGATGTCATTCAACATAAGATTCCCCTGGAGAAAGACACCATCCCATTCAGAGAGAAGCTGAGACCTATCAGCCCCCTCTTATTTCCTGTAATTGAAAAAGAAATCAAAAATCTTTGTGATGCCAAAATCATAATTCCACTAAGATACTCTAAATGGATTGCAAACCTAGTAAGAGTGAGAAAGAAAAATGGTGAGATCAGGTTATGTGTTGATTTTAGAAACCTAAATAAATGATCCAAGAAAGACAACTATCCCCTACCCAAGATGGAACACTTGCTGCAAAGAATTTTAGGAGCCAGTGTCATGTCTTTCATAGATGGCTTCTTGGGCTATAACTAGGTTTCTGTACACCCTAATGACCAAGAAAAAACTGCCTTTACTACTCCTTGGGGTACCTTCATGTACTCCAAGATGCCATTCGGACTAATGAATGTTGGGGCCACTTTTCAGAGGGCCATGGACATAGATTTTGTGGGAGAGAAGGACAAGTTTGTCCTCGTCTATCTCAATGATATCACAGTTTATTCCAGTAGTCATGAAGAGCATCTAAAGCATCTGAAAAGAGTATTTTTGAAATGAAAATAGTTCGGGATTTCTCTAAACCCAAAAAAGTCTCAATTTTCTCTCAAGAAGGGTAAGCTCCTAAGCCACATTGTTTCAGAAGAGGGAGTGAAAATTGACCCATCTCAGGTGGAGGCAATTCAGAAGTTGTCCATACCAAGGTCAAAGAAGGATATCAAATCCATACTCAGTAAGATCAATTTTTTCAGAAGGTTTATTCCTAATTTTGCTTAATTAGTGAAACATATAACCTCCATGCTAAAAACGAGATCTGAGATAAAATGGACAAACAATGAAAGAATTTCATTTCAGGATATCAAACAGGCTATCATGGAATCTCCTACTTTAATCAGTCTGGATTGCACCAAGAATTTATATATTTTCTCTTTTGCTTCCTATGACACAGTGGCAACAGTCTTGTTACAAAAAGATGATGAAGGTCTTGATCACCCGGTGGCTTTCTTTATAAAATCACTCAGGGATGTTGAAATAAGGTATGATCCTATATAAAAACAAGCCTATGCTCTCATTAAATCATTAAACATTTTCAAAATTTATATCCTCCATGCAAAGGTTGTTGCCTATGTTCCTTCAGCCTATGTGGAGGATGTCTTGATCCAGCCTAATATTGATGGAAAGAGAGATAAATGGATCTCAAAGTTGATTGAGTTTGACATAGAAGTGAATCCCACCAAGCTGGTAAAATGCCAAGGCCTTGCCAAGCTCATGACAGAAGAGAACTGTGATCTTTTAGACATAAATTTCATTGGGGAAAGTTCAGCAAGTTTGCAGATAGGGATAGCAGTAGAAGAGCAACATTATAGCCAGCAGGTGGTCGAGAATTTGTCTTCATGTGAGTGGTATTCAGGTATTGTTCATTTTTTACAGAAGTTGGAGGTTTCTCCTGAACTTAGCATGACTCAAGCCCGAGCCCTTAATCTCAGAGGAATTAAATTATGCATTAATGATAATCTTTTGTATTGGAAATATCCTTCTGGTTTACTACTGAGATGTTTAGACAAATATGAGTCACCTGAATTCATGCATCAGTTTCATTCGAGTATTTGTGGATGCCATCATTACCGGAAGACCACCGCTCATAAAATCCTAAGGTTTGGGTATTATTGGCCTTTTCTTTTTTCATATGTTTGCACCTTTGTGAAATCTTGTGATAAGTGCCAAAGATTCACAGGAAAGCAGCAACTAAAATCTCTACCCCTGAGACCTATTGTAGCGAATGGTCCTTTTCAGTAGTGGAGCTTATATTTCATAGGCGAGATTAATCCTTCATCTAGTGTTCAGCATAAGTGGATCCTAGTAGCCACTAACTATTTTACCAAGTGGATAGAGGCAATCCCCACTAGAAATTCCACTCATCAAGTCATCATGAAGTTTCTCTATGAAAACATCCTGATCAGATTTGGTTGCCCAAAAAGGCTAGTAACAAATAATACAGCAGCCTTCAAAGTTGATGCATTGGTTGACATGTGTAAATCAATAGGAATTCAATTGGTACACTCTACTTCCTATTACCCTTAAGAAAATGGCCTTGTCGAGTCATCCAATAAGAGTCTAGTCAGAATAATCAGAAAGTTGTTGGAGGAGAATCAAAGGAGCTGGGATTCTAAACTAAAGTTTTCTCTTTGGGCTGACAGAGTGACTATCAAGAAATCTATAGGAACTTCTCCTTTCAAACTGGTTTATAGCACTGATGCCATTTTCCCCATTTAGCTAGTTCTACCAGTGGCTAACTTCTTTCAGGAAGAACAAACTGAACCAAATGATATGGTGAGAAGAATGCTTGACTTGGTAGAATTGCAGCAGGATAGAGAACAGTTGGTGGATAAATTAGAAGCTCATCAAAAGAGGATCAAGGATACTTTTGACAGAAAAGAAAAGGTGGACAACTTTCAGGTTGGTGACTGGGTTCTGAAATGGGATGCTCTCAGACAAGATAAAGGCAAGCACGACAAGTTTGACTCTTTGTGGACCGGTCCATTAATGATAACTCAAGTACAACACAACAACACCTTCATTTTGCAAAGTCTGGAAGGTGAAGAAATGATTGGTGGCCTAGTAAATGGGCGTTTTCTGAAACTCTATTTTATTTAAGGCTTCAAAGCCTTACCATTGTAAATTTTATTTTTATTTTTTGTTTTTGCAAAATAACTCCATGCCCAATGGAAACACTAGTAGATAGGTGCCCAATGGAAACACTAATAGATAGGTTTGAAATTTTGGTCTTACAGGAAAGGCATTGGTTCTGTGGTTCTTGAAACCTCACAGGGAGGCTTCACCCCCAATAGGAGCCAGTGTTATCTCCTCAAATAAATCAATCGAGTTATTTCATTTTAGGTGATAGGATGTCTTTTAAAAAATACATTTTTTTAATTTTTAAAGCTCATTTTTTAGAGCTTTGCATGTAATAAAGTTAGAATAAACATTTGTTTAGTTTTTATTTGATCTAATTCAAATCTCAGGTTTCAGTGGCTTAGGCGAACATTTCGATTGTTCATTAGCCACCGAAATCCTTAGATTTTGGCAGCTTAAACAAAGAAATTCAGGGCTATTTTAGCCACCGAAATCGTAGGAGCAGGGGAGAGTCATCACGTCCTTTCACACGTTTAAACCGTCGGGTTCGAAGTTTTATAATTTCAATTAGCCACCGAAAAGACAGGAGAAGAAACCGTTTAAGACCGGGAGTTGATCTCTGCATGATGTAGCGAATCTTTTCGGATCGTTGTTTCATCAAACTACATGGTTACGTACCTTTTATCATTACAGTCATCAACCATGATTGTTTCAAATCACAAGATTCTCTTTCGCATCCCTTGTAATTAGCGCCACGATCTGATGCTCGCCTCATTTTTCTCGTCCATGTCACAGCCGAGCCAAATCTCCCTAAGTCTACACTGTGTAACTTTCCCCCAAAATCTGATTTTCAAATTGCAAGTGTATAGGAGCATTGCGATAGATGAAGAAAGGAGGATCAACTCTCGGGAAAGAGCTCAACAATATCAGTTACTAGGAATCACACCCAGACGTATGCCAACTTTTCAGGGACGCAGGTTGCTATGATTTTTGTAAAAAAATACAGAGCTCTCACCAGCAGCTGGCAGAAGCCTTTGCACTAACTTTCGATGGAAGGAAAGAATTCATCGGTCGAGATGAATTCAAGGTTGATGAATCCCTCATAGCTGAGATGACAGAGCTTCCCAGGACTGGAGAAAAATGGTTCAAAACCACTATCACAAAGAATGTCGAATTCAGGTCTTACTAGAAACCAAAACACAAGGATTTGATATGGAAGAAAGACATTTGTGTGTCTTTCCTTGAAGAGAAATGGCAACAGTTACTAAAATCCATTATGGTCTATATAACTTGTGAAGGCAGATGTAATAGGGTGATGATTTACCATTTCAAACTCATGAATCATTTTACTGGTAGAAACCCACTCAATCTGCCCTATTTTCTCCACATAAGCTTATCTAAGATGGATCATCAAGTCAAGGCCAAGCCCAATAAAGTTGCAGGTAGACTATACCACCATGGTCTAATTAAACTCTTGGTTTGTGAGTTATTGCAGAGAAGAAGAAAAGAGTGGAATTACTTCTTGTTCTGGAATGATTTTCAGAATGATATACAGCCAGAGGGAAAAAAGAGTCCTCATTCCAAGAAGTCTTCTACTCCCAGAAGTGGGAAGAGGAGGAGGAGAACTATCTCTCCAGCTCTAGTTAATCAACCCTCTCCTTCTTCTAAGCTTAATAGAACTAAGAAGAAACTAAAATTCAACAGTGAAATAGATAAGGTCGAAGAACCCCCAGTGAACAAGAGCATTCTTAATCTTCCTTACAAAGACTCAAAAGATAAAGAAGACCAGATTGAAACATGGCACGATGATTCAGTTACCACAAGGCATGAAAATTTATTTTAGGTAGATGTATTCACAGCAAGGTATGAAGACCTTCCATCACCTACACCTCAAGAAGAACAAGAACCACAAGTTGCAGATGCCTCATCTAGTAAAAGAGTGAAGCAGAGTAAATCAAAGGAAATCAAGAAGCTTAAGAAGAAGTTAGCTCAACAAGAAGTGTTAGAAAGGGTAATTAAAACCAGATATGAAACACTGTCGAAGAATTTTGCAGAAAGAAAATGATCCTTGGAAAGATTAACACATGAAAGCATAAAAGAAAAGAAAAATAAGGAGAAGATTGTAAAAGATTACAACAGCTTATGGAGAGTAGCTTAGGGTTTGAAGAAAAAGGTCAGGGCTTTAAGGTTGAAATCTATGTCTCCAAAACACCAGTCTCAAACACATGCTACTCTCGAAACCCTAGTAGGGGTATTAGTTCAGTGCAATGAACCAGAGGTAGCCAACAATCCTATAGTCTTTGAGCAAGATGCAAAAGCCTTAAAAGATCATTCCTAAGGAGTTTTTGAGCTAAGACAAAAGGTATTTTGAAATTTTGATAATTTCACCAAAAAAAACCTTTCGGTGGCTTAGGAAAACATTTTGATTGTTCATTAGTCACCGAAAGCAGAGCTTTTGGTAGCTAATTGGTTTGAATTCTGTTTATTCTAGCTACCGAAAGCACTAATAGGGCAGAAAGTTAATATTTTTGCACAGATCCAGGTTTTCTTTGTCCAAAAGCCTCAGGAATGGTTCCAATCGATAGACAATAATTAATGACATCCTTATCAAGAGTTTGTTTTGATTTTGGAGATGATATACAAGACAGAAAGGTCAAAATCGGTTAGCTATCAAGTTGTTTGATTGTCAGCAGGTGTCATTTTCGACTTCTCTCATATCACATAAAATCCAATAGCCTCGGAAGGCTCACTACACTTGCCAAAGAATCTGAAGGACATAAAGATCATCCAAGGATAGGAATTGACCTATTTTATAGGATCTTTCCCTATTTTCTTGGGCCAGTTATTGACTTTCTATTTTAGGCAAAATTCAATCCAGTATTCTAGGATTTTGACACTGTTTGTAAAGGCTATAAAGCCCAGAACATTTGATGAACAAAGGGTTCGACTTTGAGTTCTATACTCTGTTGTTATTGTGATGAAGACATTTTCTTAATATATTCAGCCTGCAAGCTTCTTTTATTGTTATTGTCATACTCTCTTTTCATTTCTATTCTATGCCTTATGGGTTGAAATCATTTCTTTGTCTCTGTTTAAATGTCCTATGGTGACTTTCATCTTACCTTTGATTATTAAACAAGAATCATAAGCATCCATTTCTAGTTTGTTGACCCTTCATATATATGGTTTATGTATGTTCTGGTTAATTGATTGGTTTCTTATCTATTTGATCTACAAACCTATCTGATAATAGCTCTTTAAGGCCTTGTACTGTGTGAATATAACAGGACTGTCTTGAAGATCCAATCCAGTGATTTAGATATTCATCTTGATCCAATCCCACACCCATTATTGAGAAAATAATTATAAAAACAATTAAGTTACCAGGAATCTCTAAGATATAGCCTAGGAGAGTTTCCTGGAGTGATAACAGATCCAATGGTCTAGATTTAGTTTTTCGCTTCGGGACTTCGACGATTCTACAACCACCGCATCTGAAATCTCGTGTAGTGCAATTCGTCTGGAGTCTCATATATCACTCCACGTGTCCCTTCCCAGCACCAACGGCTAGGATGAGCATCGAGCTTCAAAGCTTCGTAAGTTTCACACTCTACTCACCTGGATTCTCCTGGAGTGCCTCTGATCCGGACTTCCAGATCTTCTGCCACCTGTCCCCCTGGGTGATGGATGGTCCTGATCTACTTCAGGACTTTAGGACTTTGGTGAGTCCACTTTCTTGTGCACTTACAAAGGGATTAAGTTTCTTGCACCTTACCTGGATCCGACGGATGTCGATCCTTCGTTCTTAGATCCGACGGTTGGGATCTTCTCTCCTCCTAGGCGCGCTCCTCCTATTGTCTAGACATGGGATTCAACGACCCAGTTCTTCTCCTTGAAGCTGATCCAACGGTTGTTTCTCTCCTCCTCTCGAGCTTCTGCTTTCTCCCAAGTTTGGGGAAATTTATAAGTGTTCAAAGGTTTTTTCCCTTGAACCTCCTCCTGCGATCTCAGCTACTTGGGTCTCGACTTTGCTTCTCCTTGTGAGATTTTTCCAATGAATTTTGACCTCACCCTGGCGGACACTTTCACTTTCAATGTGAAAACTTGCACTAATTTTCCTGAGCCTTTCAATTTCTCAAGTTTCTAAGGGACTCAGCCCTTCTGCTCCCTCAAAAAACTTTATAGTTCTCTCCTGGAAACTCAATGCTCTTCCTCTTGAGCATTCGAACTTGGAACAAGTTCACTCCTACATAGACTTATTGTGCTTACCTGAGCCTCCAGATGACTTCTTTCAACACTTTTTATAAGTGTTGGCCTGGTGCACTCCTTGCACAGGTCTTCTCTTGAATCTTGAACTATTTTCAGGTTCACTGATGTACTCCTTGCATCTGCTCAATGCACACCTTGTAGAGATTTTTCCCTACATTCTAAGAAGTTGACTTTCTCCTTGCGTACACTTTCTCTCGCTCAATTCACTCCTTGCAAAGATTCACCCCCAGAGTGTTCAACAACTCTGGTTCTCCAGAACTTCACCGATACTTCAGATAATTATTGGCCCTATGCACTCCTTGCACTTTCTCAAAGAACTCCTTGCTGAGCTTATAGATTATTTAGTAACTCTGTGGTGTCTCTCCTTTGACACTCTTCTCATAGAACTCGAAGAATATTTCTCTTGTGCACTCCTTGCACTCGCTCAATGCCCACCTGGCAGAGTCTTTCAGAGTATTCAACAACTTTGGTTGTTCTTTCTCTGCACAGTCTTTCCTCTAGAGTATTCAGTAAATATGAGTCTCCTCTTTGAGTCTGTATTTAGCCCAGTGTGCCCTCCTGGCATGTTCTCTCTTGAATTCAAAGAAGAATTCTGATGCGCACTCCTTGCGCTAGCTCATGGAGTTTTCAAGACTTTGTCATGCACTCCTTGCATTTATCCTAAAGAACCTAGAAATAATCCAGCAAACTCACAGAAAGATAGTGAATTATATCTTCCTCCTGCAGATGAAACCTATCACATACATCTACAACATATGCACATATAAACACACAAATGAAATTCATAAAACACATATTCACCACACAAAAACCCATAAACAGTGAAATCTGCTCTTTTGTATTAATGTGAATGTTAATTACAATATGTGCACAAAAGCACGGACTGCAGCAGAGTCTTGGCTCTTCTCTCCTCTTAACTTACAATGATTTACAATCAACTTTTAGCAGCCTCTACTGGGCATATGTTACAATAATTTATGCAAGAGGAGACTCATTGAGTCTTTCCCTCCAACTACACTAGTGGTGTCTAATCACCATCAAAATGCCTATCTATTGAGGAAGATTACATTGAATGAACATCTAGTCTGAATCAGATCTATATCAACCTACAGTCAGCCAGTAAAGGAGACCTATCTACTCCCTGTACAAAGGCATGACTCGACTCTTCCATCCTTACAACATTTTAATTCCAATTAAATTACATTTAAAATTTTAAATTCGGGAAAAATGAGAGGGATGGCTCCCCTCCCCTTCTTGAATTCACTTTGATGTGATAAATAGTTAGCGCATTGTTGAGGTGGAGCGATGCACTTGCATCAAATAGTTCCTATGACCCCCAAACAGATGGGAAAATCGAGGTGGAAAAATTGTAGTTTGGGAAACATGTTACGTAGCATTGTTGGAGAGAAGCCCAAGTTGTGGGATTTGTCTTTGCCTCAAGCAGAATTTGCCTACAATAGTTCAGTTAATAGATCTATAGGTAAATATTTGATAATGAAAAACACAAAATTATCAAAGATGCTCACCAACGATACTAGGTATTCAATGAAAGTGATTTGGTGATGGTTTATTTACGGAAGGAGTGGTTTCCTCGAGGAACATACCACAAACTGAACTATAAAAAAATTGGTTCGTGCAAGATTCTCAAGAAAATCAATGACAATGCTTATAAGGTGGATTTACCAACTGAACTCGATATCTCCCCTTTGTTTAACATTTCGGATTTCTATATATTCCATGGGGATGATATGGGTGATGACATTGAGGCAGAGGTGGATTGGCAACAGGCCATTACAAGCAAGAAAAAGGAAAAGATTGCAAATATTTTAGATAAGAAGACCCTTCATACTCGACAAGTCCAATACAACCGATATCTGGTCCAGTGGGAAGGCATAGCACCAAAAGAGAGTACGTGGATTAAAGAGGGTGACTTGATGAACCTAGATCCCATTAAATGGAAACATTTTAAAGATAGGAACTTGCAGGAGTTGCGTTCTTTTCAACTAGAGGACAATGATGTAGGGATTTTTTGGGGATTTTCAGAGGGTCATAAATTTTGACTCGGTTATCCGTTTGGGCTGAAATTTTACGGGGATTTACGTCTCAAAGCATTCACTACTGCACCAAATGGATCCATTCAATTGGGCATCGTTTAGACACTTTTTCAGGGCCAAATTCCTTCATATAAGGCCTCAAATTGGGGTTTTAGTGTTTTTATGAGAATTTTTAATTTTTCAGTTATCATTTATCTCTTAGTTTATGAACTTAATCAGTAAAGCAATTTGACAAATAATTTCATGCTAGTAATCTCTTATTTAGTGGTCATTTTTAGAGTCATGCGAGAATATTTTTAATTTACTTGTTTTTTTATAAAATAGTTGGTTTTCAAAAATTAGTTGTTTTCGAAAATCCCATATAGTAGTTATAAGCGGTTGAACTTTGATTGTAATTGTTAGGATGGAGAAGTAAAAAAAAAAGAGTTATTTTTCCATTCTCCTGTGTTTTCATGGTTTATTTGATCTTCTGGATGAATCTCAGGCTTTGGCTACATCATTTGGTATCAGAGCGAGAAGATGGCTAGGAGAGGAAGAGAAAGAGCAGGTCTTTCTCAGATGCACAGATATATGCAAAACCTCCAAAGGAAAGTAGTAGATCTTACAAGAATATTGGATAGTCAGAGAATAAAACAAAGAGAAGTGTCTGATGAGAAGATAGACCTAGGAAATGTAGATCAACATATAGAACATGAAGAGGAACAAGAAGAACATGAATCAGAACAATTAGAGTGCATGTCTTTTGAAGAAATGATGCTCAGGGATCTAGAAGGGAGAAATGATAGGATCAACATGGAAGTTTCATAATATTAAGGGAATTTGAAACCAGAGGAGTTAATAGATTGGCTGAACTCCATGGATAAATTTTTTGAATGGTATCCTATGCCAGAGGAAAAGAAGGTGAAATTTGCATGCACCAAGATGAAGGGTCACACAATGATATGGTGGGATCATGCGTAGAAAGACAGAGTAAGAAAAGGAAAAGAAAAAATTAATACCTGGAGCAAGATGGAAAAAAAGTTGTGAGAATTTGTTTTTCCTCTAGACTATGGCCAGACCCTTTTTCGTTGATTTCAAAACTTGAAGCAGAACCTGTCAACCATGGAGGAACTGACAAATAAGTTTTATCAGTTGTCCATTCGCATGGATCACCAGGAAACTGATGAGAAATTGGCTGCAAGGTATGTGAATTGCTTATAATTTTCTATTCAATATGAATAAGCATGCATAGAGTTCGCAACATGGAAGATGCATAGAGGAGAAAGGAGGGGTACATCGTCTGCCTCACGGGGTGGTTTTAACTATGGAAGAGGAGAATTATCCCAAGGATTTGAGGAAGTAGAAGATACTCGACAAAGTAAACTGAATCATCCATGAGGAATAGGATTCAGAGGGGTATAGGTTACGGTGGTGGCAGAGGAGGACGGTATGTGTGTTTCAAGTGTGGTGTAGAGGGTCATCGAGCATTTGAATGACCAAGTTATAACATACAAAATTCAAAGCAAGGACACCAACCTGGTTTGAACTTGGTCCAAGTTGAGAATGATGAAGAAGGAATTGAATCTAAAGTCCCACCTGATATGGGGGATATTCTCATGATACGAAGGTCAATGGTGATTCCTGAAAAAAGAGCAAAGGTAGGGTAGCGGCAATGAAGATTCTTTGCTTCGAACAAATATTTTTCGAACCAGATGCACTTCTGGGGGAAAGGTATTTCAATTTATTATTGGTAGTGGGAGTTGTGAGAATATTGTTTCCAAAGAGATGGTAGATAAGTTGAAATTACGTTGTGAATCACATCCCCATCCTTACCAAATTGCATGGTTCAAAAAGGGGAATGGAGTCACCATTAATAAAATATGTTTGATCAAGTTTTCCATTGGTAACACTTATAAATATGAAGTGTGGTGTGATGTCATTCTGATGGATGCATGCCATCTATTATTGGGGAGGCCTTAGCAATATGACATAAAAGTCATGCATGATGGAGGAAAGAATACATGCACCTTTTGGAAGGATGGATCAAAAGTCATCTTAGTTCCCCTTAAGGATGAGGGAAAAACTAAGAATATGTTGTTAGAAAGATATTTTGTTAAGGAAACAAAGGCAACGAGATTCTTCCATGTGTTAATTGTGTAAAAAAGAGTCATGGAAGACATACAAATTCCTACTGCAGTGGCCAAGTTACTAGAAGAATATGTTGATATTATCCCTAATGAACTACCTGATGGTATTCCACCAAAGAGGGATATTAAAAATCACAATGATCTGATCCCGGGATCATATTTACTTAATCAGGAAGACTATAGGATGAGTCCTAAACAACATGTATATCTCAACCGACAAGTGACAAAACTCATAAAGAAAGGTTTGGTAAGAGAAAGCATGAGTCCATGTGTTGTACCAGCATTGTTGACTCCAAAAAAGGATAATGCATGGAGGATGTGCACAGAGAGTAGAGAAATCAATAAAAATACCATCAAATATAAGTTTCTTATTTTTACACATTATTTTCATCACCCTTATGACCGTTAATGATGTAAAACTATATGTTGTCTTTAGAAGGATCAGTGGCCTGAATTCCTGAGGAAAGAAGGGAGAAGAACTTTACCTGAGAGATGAAATCATATTTTCCTTTGTAAAAACCCTAGTAAGGAGGATCGTCGCACCTTGTCCAGTTCTAGGGGTGCGACAATCCCAGATCGTCGCATGCTATACTATACCTGGCCTGTGATGTCATCGCACTCTACGCAGTTATAAGGGTGCGATGATTTTCATACGTGGGAAAAACGAGCATCTTCTCGATGCTTCTAGAAGGATAAGTTTATATGGTGAGGTGGCCTTCGATCAGTTTGGATGTTACTCATTTTTCTGATTTAGTGGGATCATCCTAACCTCCTCACCTTATCCTTTTCAGCTTATAAAAAGAGAGGAGCTCTCATGGAGAAAGTTAGATTGGAAATTTGGCTTGAGATTATTAGCTTGGTTAGAGTGGTTTTCAATTTTTCCTTGTCAAGATAGATTGTGAGTGACTTTTAGATCTATAGTCTTGGAATTCTTGGAGCATAAGTGTGTGGGAAGAAAGGAACTGTTGGAAGGGACCTTACGACATCAAGGATTTGGTTGTAATCTCTCTTTCTATTATTTAATACAGATGCACTTTTCTTTCCTATATGAATCTTATTTGTTCATATTGTATGATTCCTTGATCACATACATAGTTTCATATCAAGTTGGCTATGTTATTTTTGTCTTCGTTGGCTTGTGTGCTTTTGTAGATATTTCTCCATAAGCCTCATGACAGATCTTCGATATTTAAAAGGTATGTTCTAGATCCATTTCTCATTTGATAATTGAAATCTAAGGAAAGAGTAGTATACTGTCTTGTTTTGTTCTAGTTTCGTAGTGAAGCTAGGGAGATCTATTTGTGTCCGCACTTACCGATTTGTCTAATAACACCTATAACGTGGTTGGACGACATGATATATGTTCTATTCATGGCTAAATATTTTAGTAAGATTGATTTGCGAAGTGGATACCACCAGATTCGGATTCACGAAGCGGATGAATGGAAAAATGCCTTCAAGACCAGGGATGGACTATATGAATGGATGGTGATGCCATTCTAGCTATCCAATGCTCCTAGAAATTTCATGTGGTTAATGAATACTGTGCTTCGACCTTATATTGGAAAGTTTGTTGTTGTGTATTTTTATGACATCCTAGTTTTCAGTGACAAAAAAAAGATCACTTGTAGCATTTAAAAATTATATTGGATGCATTAAGGAAACAACAACTTTATGAAAACATGAAGAAATGTAGTTTCCTGCAAGAAAGTTTGGTATTCCTGGGTTTTTTCATCTCGGCAGAGGGAGTCAAGATGGATTTAGAGAATTTCAGAGCAATTTTGGAGTGGCCTAGTCCTAGGAGCATCACAGAGGTAAGACATTTTCATGCATTGGCCACCTTTTACAGAAAATTTATTCAAAATTTTAGTAGTATTGTAGCACCCATAAAAGATTGCACTAGAGGCAAGACATTCATGTGGACCAAGGAAGATGAGGAAAGTTTTAATTTTCTGAAGAAGAAGGTAATTGAGGCACCCATATTAGCCTTACCAAATTTTGATAAAGTGTTTGAGGTAGACTGTGATGCTTCACATGTAGGCATTGGAGCTATACTTAGCCAAGCAGGTAGACCAACTGCATTCTTTAGTGAAAAATTGAATGAGGTAAGAAATAACTACTCCACATATGATGTAGAATTTTATGCAATTGTGAAAGCATTGCACCATTGGAGGCATTATCTAGTGTCGAAGGATTTTATGTTATTTACCGATCATATTGCATTAAAATATGTGAACACCCAAAAGAAATTGAAAAGTAGACATGCAAAATGGGAGTCTTTATTACAATGCTACACCTTTGTTTTGAAGCACAAATCAGGATGACATAATCAAGTTGCAAATTTTTTAGTCGACGCACTGTTCTTTTGAAAACCATGGAAAATTAATTAATTGGGTTTGTTGCATTAAAGGATTTCTATGCATCTGATAATTATTTTCAGGAGATTGTGGAACAATTGAAGAATCCAGTCACTGGGAACATGGATCTTAAGCAAGGTGATGATTTATGCAAGATGGTTACCTCTTCAAAGGAAAACAACTATGCATCCCACTTGGTTCAATGAGGGAAAATATTATCAAAGGACTTCAAAGTAGTGATTTGGCACGACATTTTGGAAAGGATAAGACGATAGCCTTAATAGAATATGACTATTGCTGGTCGAAGATGAAAAACAATATAACCAGGTATGTGGCGCGATGTTGGATTTGTAAAATGTCTAAAGGACACTCACAAAACACAGGGTTGTATATGCCACTACCATTGCCCACAGGTCCATGGACAGATCTGAGCATGGATTTTTTGTTGGGTCTCCCAAACACACAGCGAGGTTATGATTATGTTTTGTTGTTTTTTATAGGTTCTCTAAAATGGCTCATTTCATTTCTTGAAAGAAAACTAGTGATGCATCACAGGTGGAAGAATTGTTTTTTTTTCAAAAGCTGCTAGATTGCATGGGGTTCCAAAAACTATTACCTCTGATAGAGATACCCAGTTCTTGGGTCATTTTTGGAGGACTTATGGAAGAAAATTGGGACTTAATTACAATTCAACAATTCCTATCACCCCCAAATAGATGGGAAAACCGAGGTGGTAAATCAGAGTTTGGGAAACCTATTACAAAGCATTGTTGGAGAGAATCCCAAGAAGTGGGATTTGGCTTTACCTCAAGAACAATTTGCCTACAATAGTTCAGTGAATAGACCTATAGGTAAATCTCCATTTCAAGTTGTTTATGGTAGAAATCCTATGGATCTCCTAGATTTGGTGCAGCTACCACTTAGGGATATGATCAGTGATAATGGGGAAGCATTTGCAGAACACATTCAATAGTTGTAGCAACACATGAGGCAAAAATTGCAGGTTAGTAATGAACAAAACAAAATTATCAAAGATGCTTCACCGATGATACTAGGTATTCAATGAAATTGATTTGGTGATGGTTTATTTACGGAAGGAGTGATTTCCTTGAGGAACCTACCACAAACTGAAGTATAAGAAAATTGGTTTGTGCAAGATTCTCATCAAAATCAATGACAATTATTATAAGATTGATTTACCAGCTGACCTCAATATATCCCTTGTGTTTAACGTTTATGATTTGTATATCTTCCATGGGGACGATCTGGGTGATGACAGCGAGGCAGAGGTGGATTTGGAATAGGCCATTCCAAGCAAGAAAAATAAAAAGATTGCACATATTTTAGATAAGAAGACCCTTCATACTCGGCAAGGCCAATACAACTGATATCTAGTCCAGTGGGAATGCATAGCACCAACAAAGAGTATGTGGATTACAGAGGGTGAATTACTAAACCTAGATCCCATTAAATGGCAATAATTTGAAGACAGTAACTTGCAGGAGCTACGTTCTTTTCAATTAGAGGAGAATGATGTAGGGATTTTTCGGGGATTTTCCGATGGTCACAATTTTTGACTCGATTATCTGTTTGGGGTGAAATTTTATGGGGATTTGCACATTGAAGAGTTCATTGTCATGCCAATCCATCTATCCGATTGGACATCATTTCGACACCTTTTAGGTCCAAATTCCCTCATATAATGCCTCAAATTGGGGTTTTAGTGTTTTTACGAGAATTTTTCATTTTGCAATTATCAGTTATCTCTTAGTTTATGAGATTAATTAGAAAAGTGAGTTTACAAATAATTTCATGCTAGTTAGCTCTTATTTAGTGGTCAATTTTAGAGTCATGCAAGAATTTTCTAAATTTTGTTGTTTTTCTAAAAAATAGTTGTTTTTCTAAAATTAGTTGTTTTCGAAAATACCAGATAGTAGTTATAAGGGGTTGAAATTCGATTGAAATTATTAGGATGGATAAGGAATAAAAGAGAGTTATGTTTCCATTATCCTGTGTTTTCATGGTTTATTTGATATTGTGAATGAATCTCAGGCTTTGGATACATCATTTGGTATCAGAGAGAGAACATGGCTAGGAGAGGAAGAGGAAGAGCAGGTCTTTCTCAGGTGCGCAAAGATATGCAAAACCTCCAAAGGAAACTAGTAGATCTTACAAGCCTACTATCTAGTCAAATAATAATACAAAGGGAAGTGTATGATGAGGAGATAGACCTAGGAAATGTAGATCAACATATAGAACATGAAGAACACGAATAAGAATAATTAGAGCGCATGTCTTTTGAAGAAATGTTGCTCAGGTCTCTAGAAGGGAGAAATGATAGGATCAAGATGGAAGTTTCAGAATATGCAGGGAATCTTATACTAGAGGAATTAATATATTGGTTGAACTCCATGGATAAATTTTTTGAACGGTATCCTATGCCAGAGGAAAAGAAGGTGAAATTTGCATGCACCAAGATGAAGGGTCATGCCATGATCTAGTGGGACCATGCAGAAAGAAAAAGTAAGAAAAGTAAAAGAAAAAATCAATACCTGAAGCAAGATGGAGAAAATATTGCGAGAATTGTTTTTGCCTCTAGACTATGCCCAAACCATTTTTTGTAGATTTCATAACTTGAAGCATAACCTGTCTACTATGGAGGAAATCACAAATAGGTTTTATCAGTTGTCCATTCATGTGGATCACTGGGAAACTGATGAGCAATTGGTTGCAAGGTATGTGAATTGTTTAAAATTTTCTATTCAATATGAACTAAGCATGCATAGAGTTCGCAATGTGGAAGAGGCATATCAATTAGCCTTAAATTATGAGGAAAATCTAAACCGACAATTTTCTCAAAGGAATAGAGGAGCAAGGAGGGGTACATCATCCGCCTCACAGGGTGGTTTTAACTATGGCAGAGGTGAATCATCCCAAGGAGCCGAGAAAGAAAAAGATACTCGACAACGTAACCTGAATCAGCCACAAGGAAGAGGATTTCAGAGGGGTAGAGGTTACGGTGGTGGTAGAGGAGGATTGTATGTGTTTTTAAGGTGTGGTGTAGAGGGTCATCGATCATTTGAATTCCCAAGTTATAACATACAAGAGTCAAATCAAGGACAAAAATCTAGTTTGAACTTGGTCCAAGATGAGAATGAAGAAGGAGTTGAATCTGAAGTCCCACATGATATGGGGGAGAGTATCATGATACAGAGTTCAATGGTGATTCCCAAAAAACGAGCAAAGGCAGGGTAGTGGAAATGAATATTCTTGGCTTCGAAAAAATATTTTTCGAACCAGATGCACTTATGGGGGAAAGGTATGTCAAGTTATTATTGATAGTGGTTGTCGTGAGAATATGGTTTGCAAAGAGATGGTAGATAATTTGAAATTACAATGTGAAACACATTCCCATCCTTACCGAATTGCATGGTTCAAAAAGGGGAATTAAGTCACCATTAATAAAAGATGTTTGATTAAGTTTTCCATTGGTAAGACTTATAAAGATCAAGTTTGGTGTGATTTCATTCCCATGGATGCATGCCATCTATTATTGAGGAGTCCTTGGCAATATGACAGAAAATTCATGTGTGATGGAGGAAATAATACCTACACCTTTTGGAAGGATGGATCGAAAGTCATCTATTTCCCCTTAAGGATGAGGGAAAAATTGAGAATATGTTGTCAGAAAGAGATTTTGTTAAGGAAATAAAGGCAAAGATATTTTTTTATGTGTTAATTGTGCAAAAATGAGTCATGGAAGACATACCAATTCCTACTGAAGTGACCAAGTTACTAGAAGAATATGTTGATGTTATCCCTAATGAACTACCCGATGGTCTTCCACCAAAGAGGGATATTCAACATCACATTGATATGATCCTGGGATCATCTTTAACTAATGAGACAACCTATAGGATGAGTCCTACACAACATGAAGAGCTCAACCAACAAGTAACGAAACTCATAAAGAGAGTTTTGGTAAGAGAAAGCATGAGTCCATGTGTTGTACCTGAATTATTGACTCCAAAAAAGGATAATACATGGAGGATGTTCACAGATAGTAGAGAAATCAATAAAACTACCATCAAATATAGGTTTCATATACCATGGTTGGATGACATAATGGATTTTCTAGTTGGAGCAAAATATTTTAGTAAGATTGATTTGCGAAGTGGAGACCACCAGATCCACATTTGCAAAGGGGATGAATGGAAAACTGACTTCAAGACTAGGGATGGACAATATGAATGGATGGTGATGCCATTCAAGTTGTCTAATGCTCCTAGAACTTTCATGTGGTTAATGAATACTATGCTTCGACCTTATATTGGTAAGGTTGTTGTTGTGTATTTTGAAGACGTCCTAGTTTTCAGTAACAAAAAATAAGATCACTTGCAACATTTAAAAATTATATTGGATGCATTGAGAAAACATCAACTTTATGAAAACCTGAAGAAATGTAGTTTCCTACAAGAAAGTTTGGTATTCTTGGGTTTTGTTATCTTAGCAGAGGGAGTCAAGACGGATTCAAAGAAGGTCAGAGGAAATTTGGAGTTGCCTAGTCCCAGGAGCATCACATAGGTAAGAATTTTTCATGGGTTGGCCACCTTTTATAGAAAATTTATTCAAAATTTTAGTAGTATTGTAGCACCCATAACAGATTGCACCAGAGGCAAGACATTCATGTGGACCAAGGAAGTTGAGGAAATTTTTAAGTTTCTAAAGAAGAAGGTAACTGAGCCACCCATATTAGCCTTACCGAATTTTGATAAAGTGTTTGAGGTAGAATGTGATGCTTCACATGTAGGCATTGGAGTTGTACTTAGCCAAGAAGGTAGACCAATTGCATTCTTTAGTGAAAAATTGAATGAGGTAAGAAAGAGCTACTCCACATATGATGTATAATTTTATGCAATTGTCCAAGCATTGTGACATTAGAGGCATTATCTAGTGCCAAAGGAGTTTGTGTTATTTACCGATCATATTGCATTAAAATATGTGAACACCCAAAAGAAATTGAACAGTGGACATGCAAAATGGGTCTCTTTATTACATGGCTACACCTTTGTTTTGAAGCACAAATCAGGACGACATAATCAAGTTGCAAATGCTTTGAGTTAGCGCATTGTTCTTTTGACAATCATGGAAAATCAAGTAATTGGGTTTGCTGCATTAAAGGATCTCTATGCATTTGATAATGATTTTGGGGAGATTGTGGAAGAATTGAAGAATCCAGTCGTTGGGAACATGGATCTTAATCAAGGTGATAATTTTATGCAAGATGGTTACCTCTTCAAAGGAAAACAACTATGCATCCCAATTGGTTCAATGAGGGAAAATATTATCAAAGACCTTCACAGTAGTGGTTTGGCATGAAATTTTGTAAAGGATAAGATGCTAGCCTTAATCGAAGATAAGTATTTCTATTCGAAGATGAAAAAATATATAACTAGGTATGTTGCACGATGTCGGATTTTTCAAATGTCTAAAGGAAACTCATAGAACAAAGGGTTGCATATGCCACTACTAGTGCCCACAGGTCCATGGATAGATCTGAGCATGGATTTTGTGTTGGGGCTCCCAAACACACAACGAGGTAATGATTATATTTTTGTGGTTGTTGATAGGTTCTCTAAAATGGCTCATTTCATTGCTTGCAAGAAAACTAGTGATGAATCGTGGGTGGCATAATTGTTTTTTTCAAAAGTTGTTAGATTGCATGGGGTTTCAAAAACTATTACCTATGATAGAGATACTCAGTTCTTGGGTCATTTTTGGAGGAATTTATTGAAGAAAGTGGGGACTAAATCACAATTCAACACTTCCTATCACCCCCCAAACAAATGGGAAAACCAAGGTGGTAAATTAGAGTTTGGGAAACCTTTAATGGAGCATTGTTGGAGAGAAGCCCAAGTAGTGGGATTTGGCTTTACCTGAAGCAGAACTACAATAGTTCAGTGAATATATCTACAGTTAAATCTCCATTTCAAGTTGTTTACTATAGAAACTCTATGGGTTTCCTAGATTTGGTGCAGCTACCACTTGGGGATAGGATCAGTGATGATGGGGAATCATTTTTAGAACACATTCAACAGTTGCAGCAACAAGTGAGACAAAAATTGTAGGCAACTAATGAACAATTGTTTTTTATTACAGATGCTCACTGATGATACCAGGTATTCAATGAAATTGATTTGTTGATGGTTTATTTACGGAATGAGCAATTTCCTCGAGGAACCTAACGCAAGTTGAAGTATAAGAAAATTGGTCTGTGCAAGATTCTCACGAAAATCAATGACATTGCTTGTAAGGTTGATTTACCAATTGACCTCGATATCTCCCCTATGTTTAACGTTTCTGATTTGTATATCTTCCATGGGGATGATAGTGAGGCAGAGGTGGATTGGCAACAAGCCATTCCAAGCAATAAAAAGGAAAATATTGCACATATTTTAGATAATAAGACCCTTCATACTCGGCAAGGCAAATACAACCAATATATGGTCCAGTGGGAAGGCATAGCACCAACAGAGAGTATGTGGATTACAGAGGGTGACTTATTGAACCTAGATCCCATTAAATGGAAATAGTTTGAAGACAGTAACTTGTAGGAGCTACATTCTTTTCAACAAGAGGAGAATGATGTAGAGATTTTTCGAGGATTTTCCGAGGGTCACAACTTTTGACTTGGTTATCAGTTTGAGATGAAATTTTATGGGGAGTTGTGTCTCTAACATTTCACTGTCGTGTCGATTGGATCTATCCGAGTGTACATTGTTTCGACACTTTTTCAGTGCGAAATGCCTTCATATAAGGCCTCAAATTGGGGTTTTAGTGTTTTTACATGAATTTTT
This sequence comes from Picea sitchensis, assembly GCA_010110895.2. Classification (NCBI taxonomy): domain Eukaryota; kingdom Viridiplantae; phylum Streptophyta; class Pinopsida; order Pinales; family Pinaceae; genus Picea; species Picea sitchensis. Next base: position 187,170 of record SNQJ01S0001589.1, read on the forward strand.
AATTTTTCAATTATTAGTTATCTATTAGTTTATCAGCTTAGTCAGAAAAGCGAGTTGAAAAATAATGTCACACTAGTTAGCTCTTAGTTAGTGGTCAATTTTAGAGTCATGCGATAATTTTCTAAATTTAGTTGTTTTTCTAAAAAATAGTTGTTTTTCTAAAATTATTTGTTTTCGAAAATCCAAGATAGTATTTATAAGGGGTTGAACTTGGATTGTAATTGTTAGGATGGAGAAGGAATAAAAGAGATTTATTTTTCCATTCTCCTGTGCTTTCATGGTTTATTTGATCTTGTAAATGAATCTCAAGATTTGGCTACATGAGACAAGAAAAAGACCGACGAAAGGCCCCCCAAAAAAGGGGATCATAACTCCAAACCCAAAGCACTAAATATGTTGAAACACGACATCAACACCTTGATACCTGAAGAAACTCTGAATATGCATCAAACCCTGAACGAACAAGCAAAACTGATGAATAAACCAAAAAATGAGGCAACCACCTGCCATAAAAGAGAGAGAGATCGCACCCACAACGCCATGAAGAAACCCAAACGACCCCAAACTCATCGCAAAAAACCTCAAAATCCAAAGCAGAAGCTACTGAAACAATATCAGCACCAAGGCGGGCCAGAAGTAGGATGAGAGAACAAGATCCCAGAGATCAAGCAAGAGAAGACTAGATCTGGGTGCAAGAGCACCAGATTGAGGGACGAAGACCCCAGATTTGAGAGAAAAACTTTGGCCACAACTAGGATGACACCAACAATCTCAGAGAAAAATATTAAGGAAGCCCTGACCATCACAAAAACACGAGTGATCCTGCAACACAGCGAAACCCACCAGGAATGAGAGAAGAGGCAATGTATCTGAGCACACAAGCACCACATCTAACAAACAAAAACACTCTCATCCCACCACAAGAAGGAAACACACATAAAAACCACATGCATCACCAACCAAAGCTGCAACAAAGAGACATTCACCAAATCTGCACCCAAATAAGAGAGCTTCGACACCAAATCAGAAACAAACCTCCTCCCCGCAAAACCAAACCTAGAATCCTCCTCGCGAGCAATGGACGCAGCCCTTGGGAACCAAAGTTTGTTGTTGGGGTTTCCTCCTGGTCGCGGACTCCCTCGGAGATATATAATGACTTATTATGTAAATGCTTATTATATTTATCAATGTCTTTTCCATATATTATAATATATATTGTCTTTTTTCCATTTATTATAATAGTTTAATTTACATTGGCTTTACATTTTCTAATTTGTTTAGTTAACTTTTATTTAATTCTATTAAAAAATTTATTTATTTATTAATTTATTTAACTATTATCTTATGAGTTTATTGATTAATATTTTAAATGTGATAAATAAAAAAGTAACTATTTAATAATAATAATAATAATAATCTATTTTTAAGGTCACGGCCAAGCCACCACACCAAATTGGTGTATAAGACCCCCTTGTTTGTGGGACAAGGGACCCCCTCCGCCCAACGATTTGACTGGTAAAGTCTATGAAGGCATACATACCCTACCCCCTCTGGATTTGAACTTGTGACTTCTTAGGAGGAAACATATGTTCTTAACCATTAGGCTCACTCAAGTTGTATTTATAAAATGTAGTACATTAATAATTACAACTCGAGCAATGTGTCAAACCAATTTAAATTAAAAATGAAGTTATGTTTCAAACCAGGGATGGAATTTGATTCACTAGTATCAAATATGGTTAAAAGTTTTGAGTAATTGTTAATCTCTTTTTTTAAAACGAGAAAAACAGGCATTAGATTAGAACATAGCCAGCCAAATTCAACCTATCAATTTCAAATTCCAACCAATTCCAACTTTGTTTCAAACCACCATTGTCATTTGTAGCATTTTTTTTCCAAGGATACAGATTTATTTTATGGTAGGTAAGCTTAGTGTAATGTATGTTGTAGTCTAAAAGTTATAAGAAATGACTTTTTTCATGTAATATTTTTTTAGAGATTTTTATCTGAATTCGGTATGAAATTGTTATATATGCAGATTTGAGTGATTATTTTTATATAATCAAACTGTTCCTGGGATTTTTCAATCCATTTCTATATTCAGAAATGGATTTTAAACCCCCAAAAAATAATAATTGCATACAGATCTATGTTGACAGAGTCCAGTCCATGCATAAAAAAAAAAACCATTTCATATAACAGTTAAACAACATCCTAATGTGTTCAAAGTATTCACAGAATTCCTCTTGTTGTCGGCAGATTTTGGTCTATGCCCCTTAACAGCGATGTGTACAAACGAATGTTCGATTTAAATGACTGATCAGTGAAGCTCTTACTCGGCTCAAGTATCCAGTTTGAGCAAGTTCATCGAGAAGGAACATGGTATGTAATCGGTATACGAGTTTTATTTCTCTCTTTTAGAATAAAAATTCTAAAAGCTTTATTTACCTCTCAGATTTTTATAACTATCACAGCCACATATCATAATTTTATAACTATCACAGCCACATAATATGTGGTTGATGAACCCCAATAGACATGACAACAGAACTAAGGAGCAATTTAATTTAAATCAGGTTACATTTTGTATTAAAATCTTATATTCTTTGTTTTAATGGTGGAAGGTTTGGGACGCTACCTTAAAGCCTCGGTCCTCGAGGGTTCCCTCAAAGGCCTCCCCTTGCACAACATTCAGCCAGCTCCCTTGCATAGCCAGTTTGTTGATGATACCCTCCTCTTAAACACCCCGATAGCTCTAGAAGCCACCAAACTAAATTCCATTCTCACTGATTTTGCAGATGCGTCAGGAATGGCCGTTAACCTTGATAAATCTAAGCTCTACTTCTTCAACACACCGGTCACTGTCCAAAATCATATTTCCCGCCTCCTAGGTATATCCAAGAGCTCCCTTCCATCCAACTATCTTGGCATACCCCTCACAGGGGCACCTGCACACTCCATCTCCTAGGGCAGTCTGCTTCTCTCCATTTCCAATAGACTCAACAACTGGACCTTTAGACCTCTTAATATTGAAACTCGGATGGTGCTCCTCAAGTCAATCCTGCAAGCCCTTCCAACCTACCTTTTCACAACCCTAGAAGGACCTAATTATGTCATTCGAGCCATCAGAAAAATACAGCGCAAATTCTTATGGCATGGGCACCACCCTGATAAAAAGTGGGCTTTAGTGGGTTGGGATAAATTTTGCAAGCCCAAAGCTCTAGGGGGATTAGGGCTCCACGACCCATGAAAACTTAATCAAGTTATGGGAGCTAAACTGTAGTGGTGATGGCTTAAGCACCCTACAGAACTCTGGGCACAATTTTGGAAACAAAAATATGCCCCAACCACCTAAGCAGATCAACTAATCAGATTCAATGACCAGATTCAGGGATCCAATATCTGGAATACGACCTGGCTCAACAAACAATTGGTCCAGAAATATGCTTTCTTGGAAATCAGAAATGGGGAAAGTGCATTGTTCTGGAAGGATTCATGGCAACAGCAAATGCCTCTAGCCACTTTAGAATAACTTAACCCCCTTCGTCATTCACTGCCACCTTACATCTTCAGATGGGTTAAGGATCTTTGGAGAATGTCTAACAAGAACCTGCCATGGTGCAAATGGAAGACTGAACACCTAGAACTACACCTCCCAAGGGAAATGGATCTCCAAGCCTGGCGAGCCTGCGCAAATCATAGGAAAATCTCCACCAGGGTAGGCCCGGACATTCTCAGATGGGGTCACTCCACAACTGGCAATTTTTCGGTCAAAGAAGCCTACTACTTGCAGGGGAACTATCAAGATCACACTAAGGAGAGTATCTGGGGAAAGATCTGGAATTCTACACTCTGGCCTAAAGTGTCCATTTTCCACTTGCTCACAGTTCAAAACCACATCTTCACCTGGGACAATATCAAAAAGTGGGGTTTCATAGGCCCATCAATATACCCCCTTTGTCAACAACAAGAGGAAACAATGGAACACCTTTTTAACCACTGCCACTACAGTCAAACAATTTGGAATATGGGGTCTCAAATAATGCGTCATTCCAATAGAAACATAAACAACATTAGTGACACCATAGAAAATTGGGACTCGCTCACCTATCAAAACCCAATTCTATCTCGCATCTGGCAACTCCTTCCGGTCTTCACCCTCTGGAAAATTTGGAAGGAAAGAAATAAAAGAATCTTCCAGTCGCAGGCCTTGCCTCCCACCTCTACTTGGGACAAAATCATGAATCTAATCCACGAAATGATCAAATGCAGGAAATGGAAAACTAAGTACTTAAAGTGCAGTCTGAACGAACGGCTTATTCTCCAAAACTAGCACCTCTGTCTGGTTGACACTCCCACTTCCGCAGTGGCCAACTGCCCCACTAGTAGCCCGACCACTTGGACCCCCCCACCAACTGGATTCACAAAGATTAATTTTTATGGGGCTCCAAAAGGAAATCTGGGCCCAGCAGGCTTTAGGGCAATCCTCAGGAACTCAAATGGAGAAATCCTTCACCTAGTAGCAGGCTATCTGGGCTTCAACACAAACAACGTTTTTGAGCTCTGGAACCTTCTACGTGGAATCAAGGTTGCAACAGAGTACCATTACAACAAGATCATTGCGGAGGGGGATTACCATATCATAATCCAAATCATAACCAAAATTCTTCATGGAGAACACCCCCTGGATGTCTCACCCATTTGGAGACTCTCGGGACTTTTAGAGGATTTTGGCACCCTCTTACGGCCCAGCCTTACCATCATCCCCTCTCATGTGAAAGGGACGCAAATAAAGTAGCATATTTCCTGGAAAATGGAGTGTTTACCATGATCGAGCTAATCCACTGGAATGCCCAAACTTCACCTCACTCTGAACTCTCAGATCGATGCCAAGACTTAGCCAAGATGGACTCTCCAACCCCGGATGGGGTGACACGCAGAACTGTAATGTTCCTGACTTGGCTAGTCTAGGAAATGTTGCTAATGTGTGTGTAGGATCAAATATTTACAGCATATAAATGATCATACAAATAATAAACGCGACAAAGGACTGCAAAGTTTGTATTATGATATCTCTGTGGATTACAAAATGGTCGAATGCAGTTGAATAACTGACAATACTCGACTAGATCAACATACAAAGGATCTTAGCCGGAATATAAATAAGCAACTGCGACTGAATAAAATAACAACACTCGGCTAGATCAAAAGACAAAAGGATCTTAGCCGGAATACAAATGAGCAACTAAAAGATAATAACCAAAATATGGGAGCACTACGGAATCAACGAAGAATGATGGAAGACCTGTATGATCTTCTTGGTGAGTAGGGTGTGTCTTTCAACACGAAATCAACCAACTGGTGTCTACCTCTTGGAATCTGTGAAAAGAACTATCTCTCTCGAGATGCACCTCTTCTCCTCAAAATGACAATCACCAATCTGCGTAATAATGAATTAGGTCGTTGACCCTTCTTTTATATATTTTCAAAACCCTAAATCATGATGGAGCCTCGTCAACTGTTGAAACCCTAATTCAGCTGTTGACTATTTTAGCTCTGTAACCAAAGCGTTGTTAACTCTTGTTAGCTCAATGTCACTTTTGAATGTATTTTAATGGTAGGGTGACCTCTGGTAAAGCGTTGTTAACTCTTGTTAACTCTTGTTAGCTCAATGTCACTTTCAAATATAACACTGTGGTAGGGTGACCTCTAGTAAGCGTTGTTAACTCTTGTTAGCTCAATGTCACTTTCTTAATATAACACATGAGATTGGGTGACCTCTAGTAACCCTGTTTACCCCTCTTGTATTTTGGCTATAGTCTAACGGGATGATTTAGACCATTAAGCCTCTTCCTGGGAGCTCCTGTTGGGAAGGGACATTACAGTCCTCCCTTCCCAAAATTGCTTGTCCTCAAGCAATGCAATCACAATCTTTGCAACACCCGCTCACTCTCCCAAGTAGTGTCCTCTAATGGAAACCCTCTCCATCTTGGTCCAAACGCTCTCACATTGACCACGCTCCTTGGTTTTAGAAACAATCCAAAACCTCCTCTGGAATCAAGCTGTCCCTCCTCATCCATGAGGAGACTCCTATAATGCGTTAATGAATTGTCCCATTTCCTTTTTTTAGGCAAGACACATAGAACACATTATGAACTCTTACTCCTCGGAAGCTCTAGCTTCATTAAGCAACCTATACCTATAGAGTGTGATCTATGAGACCATGGAAATCTAGGCTTGAGCTTTTTGGATCCACTCTTCTTCAAAGATGACCATCTATAGGGTTGGAGTCTCAAGAAAGACAAATCCCAAGCTCAAAGTTGTGCTCTATCATGTACCTGTCTGCTTATATTAAATTTAGTTTATCCTTGCATCTGCTGAGTTCTATTTCAACAATTTGAAATCTCTAACTCTCTATGATCCAATCCCAGCTAGGAATCTTCTCTCCTCGAAAAATAAGTCTACCAAAGTGGGAGCATCATATCCGATGATGCATGGAAGGGTGTCATGCCAATGGACATGGGAAAGTTGGTGTTAGCAGCAATGTTCCCCTAAATGCTTAACCACTTTACTGCGTTCTGCGGTGTCACCTCCTACATAGTTCCTCAAATACATGAACCCACTTGTTGATAATCTCGGTCTGCCCATCTGTCTATGGGTGATAGTTGGTGTTGGGTGTCAGCTATGTCCCCACCAACCGAAATGAATCTCTCCAAAATGTCCCTATAAACCGACTATCCATGTCACTGACAATGTTCTTAGGCAACCCATGAAGTCTGAAGACCTCCTTCGAAGAAATGTCGACTGCAGACCCACATTGTACTCTATCGGTTATGCGTGAAGTGAGAAAACTTGGTCAATATATCGACCAATACATAGAATCACCAGTCCTTACCCTAGACCTTGGGTGAACCGGTGATGAGATCCATAGATATACTCTCCCATTTCCTTTCTGGAATGGGAGTGGATGAAGTAGCCATGATGGAAGAGCATGCTCGACATTGCGGTGAAAAGCCACACTGTGACAACGTAATACATAGCGTCTTGCTTGTTGGGGCCTTCCATGGAGAACCTCTCTCCGGATTTATGCGTAGGTTTTGAAAACCACGATGGCACGCTAGAGGTGAATCATGGTGGTGAGGATTTTCTTCAAGACACGAATAAAGCAAGTAGACTCTATCCTTGCCAAAATATGACATCATCAGCTGTGACCCTATATACGGTCATCTGTGACTTTCCCATCCATCACCTCTAGAGAACTTGTTCTTGTGAGATATTCCACTAACAAGTGGGATTTCCATTCACGAAATCTCCATCAAAGAACGTACCCGGTCTCGATGGTGCGTAATACCATTATTTCTTCTTCCCTTGACATACTCTATCTCAAATTCGAGATACTTGTACCTTCATCACCCATTTATTCCCGGCATTCAAGGGTCCTTCTACTCAAATGCACTTCAAAGCTGTTGTGCATGCGGTCTTGACCATGAATTTGCTACCCACCAAATGTTGTATGAACTTGGTCAGGCATGCATGATTGCTAACATTTCAGCAATCGCATAAATGGAGTACAACCTCGCCAGGTTCACTAAGCTTCGACTCTCGAGATACAATGGGGTGTCCTCACCGCATCAAAGCGCATCGATCCTTCATAGGATGCGTCACCTCTGGAAGTACAAATGGCGGGGTGAAGATGCGGTAGTGCCAACCTTTGGACAAGTTCTCATGACTTCTTTCATGTGATCAAAGGATTCCTACGATTTATCGGTCCATATGAAGGAATGGCGAAAGTGAATCACATTAAATGGTGCTCCTAGCTGAGAAAAAACCTGGACGAATTGCATGTAATAGTTGCATTGACCGAAGAAGCTCCTCAATTGTCATGTTCTTGGTCGACCAATCTAGAATGGCCGATCTTCTCTTGGTGCACCTATAACCCATGTGCACTGATGATGTGGACCAATTAAATTATCTATGTCATACCAGACTCACGCGGACTCTTTGGCATATAATTAGTGTGCCTTCATGATGCTCAATACAACATCCAGGTGCCTCATATGATCTTTCCATGATGAGGCTATATAGAATCAAGATTCAGATGAAGAAACCAAATTTGATTCCTTAGCGATCCTGAATATATGGTTTATGCAAGACTGGAATGTAGCGGTGCATTGGTTAGCCCAAATGGCATAGGAACTCAAAGTTTCAAAATGACGCGTCGAAATGTCATCTTCTCTGCTATGTCCTACTCACCGGATCGTATGGTGACCTCCGGAGTGTAGATCAGTACGAGAATAAGCGCCCCATAGAGTTCATCCATCAACTCGTCAATGTGTGTGGGATAGGGTACCGATTTTTATGGTTTTCTTGTTCAAGGCTGGTAATCAATGCACATCCCTCATGGTGCCATCCTTCTTGAGAAATAAGACAAATGAAGCAAATGGGTTGTTGGGTCGTGTGTCCCCATACGCTAGCAATTCCTTGATTTCCCTCTCAATCTCATCCTTGACCTCCTAGGATGACTATAGGGTGGGGTGATCATGGGTTTGGCCCCCCTCCTCTAACTCAATGGTGTGCTCAAACCCCTGTCAGAAATTGATGTTCTCTAATTGGGATTGCCTCAGAGACCTATTGATGTCATCCCAATGAATTCTTGATCTCGTGTGGTATTGTTATTAGACCTTACGAATCCTTTGGTAGTGATCGGCATTTTAGGCGTATGCTACCTCCCATGTCCTATTATCCTCTCCATCCTCTTGGTTGTGGTCACACGGGTGCTCTATCGACATACCTATTAGAACAACCTTCTTCCTATCTTGATCTCTGAATCCCATTCCAAAGGTTTGGTAGTTGGTATTGATTTTCCCAAGGTAATCATCCGAACTCCTAACACCACATCTATGTCTGATGGAGTCAACCACATAAAATGTGTCTCTCAACGTGTAGTTTCTAACTTCATCTCTGAGTTTGGAATTATGTCTAGACACTCCACTGTAACGGCCATCTGCTACCACCACAACATCAAACCCTCAAAATCCTCTACATTAGGGGTAAGTCTTGATACTAGTGAAGCGTTGATGAAGTTATGGATGGCCCCACCATCTATAAGGGAAATTTCCCATTGCCCACGAATAAATCCCACCTCGATCTGGGAGGGTATCCCATACCCTAGGAACCATTGGAAAGGGTCCACTATGACTCCTCCCTTTGTTGGTTTCTGCCTGTTAGCTACCGTTAACGCTGGCGGTTGTGGGACTCTTGGAGGATGGGCTCCTGCTGTTGTTGGTGGTCTATGGGGATGCTTCTCTTCTGTTGGTGTTGACTCCTCCTCAGAACTGAATGTGGATCCATTGTCCTTCTCCTCCTCCTCCTTTGTCTGCAATGCATTTGCCACCACCTCAATATAATGAATCTCTCCCTTGCCCATGCACACGTGGCCTGGGACCCAAGAATCTTTGCAGCTAAAGAAATCTTATTCCTTTAAGCTCGCACCTATCTCCTCATCCAACTTCTCCTTTTCCCTTCCATTCTCTGCGGAATGGCTTTCTGTCTTGATCCCTCTGGGGCACAAATGGTTTGGAGAAATTTTAGTCTTTTATGGCAAGTGCTTGAGATGCTCGAGTGTTAGGTTAGAATCCTGCAAAGTTGGAGACCTGTATGACTTCACCCATACTCTCAAAGGCGCTGTGAGTCCTTATGTGAATAACATGATTAGCTGGGGCTCAGATATAGCTGTCACTTCCACTGCTACCGGCTGAAACTCCATGATGAACCTGCTGTTGTTCGGTTACAATGTCAACTAGGCTAAGATCCCTAAGTGTATCTGGGATCCTTCATAATGAGCTCTATCCATGAGCCTATCGTAAAACTCCCTATAAAGAAGTTGTCACGGTATGTTAATCACCCGATCCATTACTCATTAATGCCTCACCCTCAAGTGTAAGATCCCTGGCCGATGACCTCGTCTCCGAGTCATGCGGATTTGAGCTTGTAATACGTGTCTAAATTATGTACCCAAGCTCTGGCGATGTATTTGGGCGATCGTCAAATAAGGGATGTTGAGTTTCCCAACTTTTCGAATGAAATCGAGGTTATGCACCTACTGTTGTTGTGTGGTCCTCCCTCTGTAGGATCTCACGGGTGGTTCTAAGTCTAGTCCACTTGATTGCACTGCGACTAGTCATGTCATGATGGAAGTCACAACCCAATGTGCGTACTCCCTCCTATACTACGCAATGTCATGGCCTTGAGGTGGGTGGCCTCACAGTGATGCTGTGGTGGTGCTTCTCTAGGGGGGTACCCTCACAGGCCGGAAACAAGGGTCTGGGAATCCTACCATGAGGTGTATGTCGCGAGGGTGGTAGGGGTCTCACTTCCTACTCAGGGATTCACATCTTGCATCTCTTGGGACTTGTGTCTGGGGTGCCCACTCTATCTAATCTATCAACCACTTGTGCCAAAGACTGAGACATGGTTTGTTGGCTAGCTAACATACCATTGATAACCTACACGAAAGATGCCTCTGGATCTACAAGGGCCTTTCCACTACCCTCTAGTCACTCATACCTGTCTCTGGCATCCTCTCTACCTCTTTTCGACCTCCGCTTTCTGCCCTTCTCTCTTGCTTCTACGTGTGCCTCTTCTCTTCCTCAGGAGCTGGGGAGGGGGAAAATAAGGTCATTCCTTATTTCAGTGCACATTGGTGACATATTTCATCGCCTATGTGTTCCGACCCTAAGGGTCTTCTATTTCCTCATTGTCTTTAATCACATCTTTGGCATGACTAAATGTTGATACCACTATAATGTTCTTGACATGGCTAGTCTAGGAAACACTAATAATATGATGTATATACTATAGATAATTCATTGTTAAAGCATATAAATGACTATATAGATAATAAATGAGACAAAGGACTACAAAGTTTGTATTATGATATCTGCATGGATTACAAAATGGTAGAGATAACGGTTGAATAGCGACAATGCCGCCTGGAATCAACATACAAAGGATCTTAGCTGGAATATAAATAGAAAAGCAACTGCGACTGAATAAATAACAACACTCAGCTAGATCAAAGACAAAGGATCTTAGTCAGAATACAAAATGAGCAACTAAAAGATAATACCAGAATATGGGAGCACTGTGGAATCAGTGAAGAATGATGGAAGTCCTGGATGATCTTCCCAGTGACTAGTGTGTCTTTCAACACCGAAATCAACCAATAGTGTCTTCCTCCTGGAATACTGAACTATCTCTCCTGAGATGCCTCTTCTCCCTCAATGACAAGTCATAATCTGCATAATAATGAATTAGGTCATGACCCTTCCTTTATAGCTTTCCAAAGCCTTAAATCATGTTAAAACCCTAAGTACTGCTGAGCCTAATTCACTGTTGACTTCTATTATTTTTAGCTCATAATGACTTAAAGCGTTGGTAACTCTTGTTAGCTCAATGTCACTTTCTGAATATAACACCTGTGAGCTGGGGTGACCTCTAGTAAAGCGTTATTAACTCTTGTTAGCTCAAATGTCTTTTCAAAATCATAACACCTGTAGCTAGGGTGACCTCTGAAATGCCAAATCATTGTGTCTCTTTTAGCTCAATGTCACTTTTCAGATATAACAAACTCTTGTTAGCTCGATGTCACTTTCTGAATATAACACCTGTGACTGGAGTGACCTCTAGTAACCCTGTTTACCCCTCTTTGGCCCTGGCTATAGTCTAACGAGGTGGTTTAGACCATTAAGCCTCCTCTTCTGGAGCTCCTGTTTGGAAAGGGACATTACAAGCACACAAGGGCCACGTCGCACCAGGCCAAGCCAAGCCATAAATATGGCAGGTTGGCTCCCATCCCCTCTCCATTAAGTATGGGATCTCGCCTTAACTGCCAACCAAGATCCATGGGATTGCTCCCTCGAGTGAACAGACTGGCGGTAAGGAAATTCAATGCCTGGGGGACGATAATGGAATTCGTCATGTTGCACCTTCTTGTTATCATCCAACATTGCACTATCCCTCTCTATTTCTCCTCCGTCCTGCACCAAGTAAGAATCTTAGTGCTCTAGTGCAGCCATTGCAAAACCTCCTACAATCTCACCATCAAAGTCACCTTCTCGATGCCACGGGAAAGAGGCAAGCTGCATCACAACCCTGCCTGGTATAGTTTGGTTGTGAGACAGAGGCTAGAGCGGTCTCTCTCCATGACCCGCACTCAGAGAATTCAGAAAACACGCAGAGGAGGGATGGCCTGGTCACCTCCAATGGCTTATGTGGAGGAGGTCACTCTGGAGAAACCCATATAGATCCCTCCAGAGTCACTTCTCTTAACTGTGCCAGAGAATTGGCAACCTCCAAGCAGCTTCCCAGTCGAAGACACTAAGCCAGCCACAACGGCTCACCATGACACCAGCACCATGGAGGCAAAGATGGAGGAGTTCCACATGGCCTCTCAAGACGCCACACTTTCAGCGGGCTACGACCCTTCCAGTGCCACAGCGAGAGAAGAGGACCCAGGGAAGGAGGAAGGAGCACAGCGATGGAGTGCGACACGGAGCACCAGGAAGGAGCAGAGGCTGGAATGCAAGCTCCAACAAGCGAGGCTGTGGAGATTCTGGGTGGAACGATGAAGGAAGGTGGCGAGGTCCTTGCGCCACCTCCTATATCAATTGTACCACAACAGTGGCATGCCCCCCCACCCTTCTTCCACCTAGAACAATTAGATTTGGTATTCGACCTGAGAATCCATATGGCATACCAGGTTTACCATGCCACATTCATGCACCAACGCATCGATATATTGTACGAAGCTTTCTCCAATGCGCCAGCAGGGAAAATATGTCTGACGTGTGCAAGACCTTATGCTCTGCCAACTCAAAACAGACCGCACAATGAAGACCCTAACAAGGCTACTTCTGGTGCCAACAGGTAATTACATGGCTTGGAGTTATTTCTGGTTCTGGTTAGGTGTCAATTCAAACTCTTTTATGTTTAGTCTAGTTTCAATTTCAGTGTCCATGGTTACTGTAAAGACTACAGGCCGCCACCTGTCCTGGTTTCCTCCGAGCAGGGCAGATGGCGGCGGTCCACCTCTTTTTGACATGGACATCCAAGGTTGCCAATTGTTCCGTTTTCCACTAATTTGGTAGAACAATTGGCATTCTAAGGACATATGTTTTTTTGCATGTGATATAATATAATAGGATCTGCCCCTCTTTTTATTAAAAAATAAATAAAACATTATATTCTTCTTCGAAAGTTTTAATTACCAAAATTGTTTTATTTGATGTATAATGTATATCCATAATGCCTAGCTTTCAAATTGTAGCCCTTCCTTGTAAACTCTATAAATATAATTTTTTAGTCGTTTTAATTCTGAGATCTGCATAGGTTTTAATATGAACTCTTCTTTGCCTTCGTCCAAACATCTGCCCAGTTTATAGACCCTATAAGCATATAATCATGTCAAAGAAATTATAACATTATAACATTATAATGTTTACATGCATTCCAAAACAAAGTAAGAAAATTTCTTTTATCTTGCCTCTTCTCAAAGGACATGGCAACTACAAGAATCTCCCTTAGGTTTGAGGATTCCTATAGATTTAGTAAAAAAACTTATATCACTCAAAATGAATGAATACAATTTTCTATCTCCTAAATGTTTGAAAATATTAAAAGTTGTCCATGTGTTGATTCAGACTGAGTAAGAGGGTTTTTAAAAGTACTTTTATTCTTTATAGAAAATCTTGACCAGACATTCTTGGCATACAGTAGTCCATGATTATCATATTCACCTTAAGATCCTTTATAAAAACTACATGACAATGTGAGATAGAAGAAGTAGATATATTCAAAAATTCTATCCTTATATAATGCATGATATTATGATTCTCAACAACATTAATATATTCAGACACATATTAATTAAACTATAGTGTTCAGCTACACATTTACAATGTTTTGATTGTCTCCTAATCCCAAAAATTCCACATTAATATATTCAGACACATTAATTAATCTGAGCTACACATTTACAAGGTTTTGATTGTCTCCTAATCCCAAAAATTCCTCCCACTATCTATTATTAATATATTCAAACACACATTAATTAATGTTCAACTACTTTATATGTAATTAGTGTTCAACTACTTATATTTACAACTTTTTAATTATCTTCTAATCCCAAAAATTCCAGAACCTTTCTCCCACTACCTATTGTGGTTACTGTAATCATAAACACATAATAAGCTTTGAAATAGCTAAAATGTCTTATAACTCTATAAAAGATCATCAAAATAATCATGGCGGAAGAATGATTGCTTATTACTAAAATGGACATTCATTTTATTAGCTTATGTGCAATGAAACTTGAAATATATGAAAACTCCGTGGGGAGAATGCATCAAAAACTATTTCTGCAATTTCAGAAATATAACCTCCTATTTGTAGAATCAGAGCCTACGCACCTACGCCCGCACATAGCAATACTTAATTAAATGAATTCTTGGGAATTTGAATTCAATGGAAAGGCTAAATAAATTAATGAAATCACAACTGTTGATTCAGAATTGAATCCTAAACCTGAACCTGAACCTTTCTCGAGAAGCTTGTAACTTATAACGACGAACCTTTCCTCTAACAAGCCTTGGGGCGAAGGCCTTGCTACTGGGAATTTGTACCTGCTGCTTCTTAAAGCCAAAATTCTCATTGCATGCTGCTTCTTAAAGCCAAAATTCTCATTGCAATTCATCATCGCACCCCTTCTTGCACATAGCTCCACCACCCCATGTTTATGAATTCTTTCATTTCCCATTAATTTCAACTGGGACTGGCCTCTGGCCGAAATAGAAACATTATAATATTGAAGCACTGCATTAATATTGCCGTCGTACTTGTCCCCGAGGTGTAGGACAGTCGGTGACGGAGTGTGTTGTTAAGCCACTCCGTGATGTTAAAGTCACCGGTTCGAAACCTGCGGGGACAAAAAATCCAACCATGTTAAGGGTTGGTGTGGCTCAGGCCGGGTGCGATCC